>SJXQ01002447.1:0-84893 GCA_006408695.1 Aepyceros melampus | reverse complement strand
AAGGAGATCCAACCAGTCCATTCTGAAGGAGATCAGCCCTGGGATTTCTTTGGAAGGAATGATGCTAAAGCTGAAACTCCAATACTTTGGCCACCTCATGTAAAGAGTTGACTCATTGGAAAAGACTCTGATGCTGGGGGGCTGGTGGGGGGTTGGGGGCAGGAGGAGAAGGGGACGATAGAAGATGAGATGGCTGGATGGCATCACGGACTTGATGGACATGAGTTTGAGTGAACTCTGGGAGTTGGTGATGGACAGGGAGGCCTGGAGTACTGCAATTCATGGGGTTTCAAAGAGTCGGACAGGACTGAGTGACTGAATTGAACTGAGCTAGTGTTTTGACAGAAATTTTATTGAATACTAGGACAAGAAAGGAAGCAAGGAAGGACAGAAAGAAGGAAGAAAGGGAGGGAGGAGGAGAAAATAAAGAAGAAATAAAAAGAAAAAGGAAAAATCTTCCAGTTTTTGTGAGTTGGCTTTGTTTGGGGCACTCCATCAGCCAGCACTTGGCCAAGCTTTTTACAGTTCTGCTTCTGTCTTCACATTCTGCTTGCATCATGCCTAGTGATAAACTGCAGGTGGAAGCTTAGAGTCTTATCTGAGCCTGCACCTTCTGCACAGACATGAGCCTGCTCTCCAAACTCCTTAATGTACGCAGACATTTTTCAGGGCCTTAATTCACCAAAGAATGCTTTCCCCAGATTTTTCTCACAGATTTTCAGTTAATCTATTGTTCATTTCAACTGTAATCTTTCACTCCAGGAATCTGCATGTTTTTCATTCATTGTATAATGTTCTCAAAAAATGCCCATAGTTTTCCATCCTAAGTTGCTGGTTAGCTGAAACAAAGGCTAGTGGCTTGCATCCTTTCTTCAGATCACCCTGGACAGACTAGAACAGACAGACAAACTCTGTGGGTGAAATTTGTTCTACTCTCTCTGGACCCAGGAATCAGGATCCCACACTGGGAAGGAGGGCTGCCATCTTAGAATCACCTCACAGCAGGAAAGTGTTGAGTTAAGCACAAACAAAACTGCCATGGGACTTTCCTACCATTTATAAGCTACTTTTTTTTTTTCTTGTTTATTCAGCATTTGCTTTGCTCCTATAATCCCTTGGTTATTTTCCAGAATTCTAAAAACATTGATTAAATCAAAATTTCCCCCAATATTTTGGTGCTCTATACCAGGTTAGACCCTGGAAAGTTTACTCTGCCTTTTTCACTTGGTGTAACTAGCTTCTCTGACTTTTAAGTCTACAGTCAAGATACTGAGTCAAACCTCCCTATACAGTAGGATGACCCAGTACACTGCATTATTTGAAGATAAAAAAATATTGCTCAATGGACATCAGTTCTGATATCTCAATAAAATAGATGTCACACTATTTCAAAGACCCTTTGATTATACTATATGAGGATTTAAAGGACTAAGTAGAGAAATCTTCCCCACGGAGCCCTTGTGAAGATACAGCATGCCTCCTGCAGAGAATTTTTCATCCAGTCACTAATGGAACATGGAAAAATAAGAATTAGTGAACTTATTCTAATAAATGAATAAGTAATAATGCATTATTCTAATAAATAATGCCTGTGTTCAAAGAATGCAAAGACCAAGACAGAGACCAGAACAGCTCTCAATGAGATATTTTCAGGTGAGCAGTGAGATTAATGACAAAAAAATCTGATATTATTCCATCTCTACTCTACTTTTCTCCAGTGCACACCATTATTGATGATTGTTACATAAGCAATTTAATTAGGTGGCCACAAAGTTTCAAAGAGGCTGGTGACTCCTCAGTAAGACACAGATCATTGATGTAATCCCAGGTCAATGACTCTAAAGCCTATTTCTATTGCATTTTTTTAAAATATAAATTTATTTATTTTAATTGGAGGTTAATTACTTTACAATATTGTATTGGTTTTGCCATACATCAACATGTATCTGCCACAGGTATATACATGTTCCCCATCCTGAACCCCCCTCCTACTTCCCTCCCTGTACCATTCCTCTGGATCATCCCAGTGCACCAGCCCCAAGTATCCAGTATCATGTATTGAACCTAGGCTGGCGACTCATTTCATATATGATATTATACGTTTCAATGCCGTTCTCCCAAATCATCCCACCTTCTCTCTCTCCCACAGAGTCCAAAAGACTGTTCTATACATCTGTGTCTCTTTTGCTGTCTCGCATACAGACTTATCATTACCATCTTTCTAAATTCCATATATGTGTGTTAGTATACTGTATTGGTGTTTTTCTTTCTGGCTTACTTCACTCTGTATAATAGATTCCAGTTTCATCCACCTCATTAGAACTGACTCAAATGTATTCTTTTTAATGGCTGAGTAATGCTCCATTGTGTATATGTACCACAGCTTTCTTATCCATTTATCTGCTGATGGACTTCTAGGTTACTTCCATGCCCTGGCTATTGTAAACAGTGCTGCAATGAACATTGGGGTACATGTGTCTCTTTCAATTCTGGTTTCCTCGGTGTCTATAAATTTACCTTTTCCCTTAAGAAATAAAATTTATGAAGAATTCAGGTATTTCCTTGCACTAGGTGCTTTCAAGCCAACTGCATCCTTACAGGAGGCTGCACCACTCCCCTGCTGACTCATGTTCTTTGGTAACTGTAGTCTCATTGTGATTCATGCCCTTTGGCTGTATCCCAGCCCAGGACCAGCCCCACCCTCCCTGCCCTTGTCGGGTGAAGATCCTGGCAGAGTTTGACCTTGACTCAGCTCATGTACAATCGATCATTGATGATGTTGCTTAGTTGCTAGAGCAGTCATCACTCACTGACAAATGGTCTAAGTCATGTGTCTTCGGTTCAGAATTTCTATTTCACTGGAAATTTCCAATGATTCATTGAAAATCATGTTCTGAATTCCAGGAATGGTATCATTTTTCAGTTAAATCTCATCATTGGGATTAGTAAGAAATGACCTCTCAGAAATATTTCAGAAACTTTTGGATGACTTCAAAAATTTAAATAACTAAGTAAAAAGGAAAGATGGAAATGTAGATCAAGAACTCTTCAGTGTTCACATTTTTTTAACAAGCCATTCAAATTTTATTAAGAGAGTATTACACATCAAGATTTGTATGTCAAACATATTTAAATTATATGATGACATTTTGAAATAGTTACCACTCGAATGATTGGAATAGTTCTCCTTACTCATGGAAGACTATATTTGACATTTTCATGAGGAATTAGCTACATGATCTAAATTCATTTCTTCATCATATATAATCAGTAGTCAGTAGATATTTCAAATGAATTAGCATATAGTTGGAGAAGGAATTGGCAACCCACTCCAGTACTCTTGCCTGGAAAATCCCATGGACGGAGGAGCCTGGTAGGCTGCAGTCCATAGGGTGGCTAAAAGTCGGACACGGGTGAGCGACTTCACTTTCACTTTTCACTTTCATGCATTGGAGAAGGAAATGGCAACCCACTCCAGTATTCTTGCCTGGAGAATCCCAGGGACAGAGGAGCCTGGTGGGCTGCTGTCTATGGGGTCGCACAGAGTCGGACACGACTGAAACGACTTAGCGGCAGCAGCAGCAGGAGGAGCTACAAACTTCTCAGAAATGACTTTCAACATATCATTTTTCAACTTTCTTAAAATAACATGAAATGCTATCACCACTTTAGAGAGTGACAAAGTAAGGATGAGAGTGACAACAAGTGAGAGAGAGAGAATCTGATAGAAATACTGACTATATCTTCTAAAATAAGAGGATTCTTAGACTGTAAGTCTCCTCTGCTTCCTGCAGGTCTTAAAAGGCCAAGACGACCAAGTTGAGGCTGACTAGGCCAATCAGGGTTTTAGCTACATTCTGCTAGGATAAACTAATGAATTTTGGTAGATACATGTTTATTTGAAATTCGGGAATCCCAGAAACAATGTATGTGCTGACTCTTTGCAGGATACCTGGGTTTGATCCCTGGGTTGAGAAGATCCCCTGGAGAAAGGAAACACTACTCACTCCAGTATTCTAGCCTGGAAAATTCCATGAACTGTACAGTCCATGGGGTCACAAAGAGTCAGACATGACTGAGCGACTTTCACTTTCATGTTGGTAGATATGTGTTTATTTGAAATTCAGGAATCCCACAAAAAGTGTATGTGCTGCCTCTATCCCTAAACAGAACTAAAATTATATATTAAAATGTAAATATATGTGTATGAAAATTTTACAATAAAACAAACAATCCAATAAAAATTAGACAAGATATTTCACCAGAGCATTCACAAAATATATGAATGGTCATTAGCACATGGAAAGAGCATAATTCATCAGGGAAATGAAAACTAAATCTGTAATGAGCTATAAACATATAAACTAGTATGGCAAAAAACATTGACAAGTTAAGGGGTATCATGGCTTTATAAAAATTTTTATTTAAATCCATGGTGAAATATTTAATTGTACTCATGAGTAACAATATATTTCTTTATATTCTCTGATAAAATTATAAATTAACTCTGTCTTTGAATCTGTGCTCTTATGTAAATTAAATATTTAAATTCAACTGTTTTCATCAAAAGAAAGGTGATCAGAACCTGCAAACAGACATTTGTGGTTTTTTGCCTAGTGATTACATATTGAATCAAAACATTATACAAGGTTCTTTGGGAGAAGCTTTGGAAAGAAAGGAGAATTCACAATTCAGCTTTTATAATAGTCCTTGGCCTCCAGAGGAGAAGAATTCAATCCAGGGCTAGAGATGAGGTTTGATCACTCAGAGCTTTTGTGTAATAAAGTTTTATTAAAGTATAAAGGAAACAGAGAAAGCTTCTGACATAGACATCAGAAGCGGGTAGAGAGAGTACCCACTTGCTTAGTGTTAGCAATGGAGTTATATACTCTCCATTAGGTTTTTTGCCTAGTGAATACATATTGAATCAAAATATTAAACAATGTTCTTTGGGAGAACCTTGGGAAAGAAAGGAGAATTCAGAAATCTTCCATGAATCAGTGATACACCTCTGTACATTTTCTACAAAGGAATATGGTAAGACTATTATAAAAGCATTGGTTTGATATTAAATGAAATTTGAGGGCAAAGGAATATAAAATTGTCTATGACTTTGAGAACCATGTTAAGATTCAAAAATGTCTGCATCTATCACTGCTGAGTTTTTATTATATGTTCAGTTATATACTTCACTGTAAAAACTATCTAAGCTCACTTTAGTCTTTGAAAATATGACAATTATTATCAGAAAAGGAAGAACAAGGAAATGTAAGGAATAGGAAAAATTTTCTCCAAAAAAGACTTTTAGTTGAAAATAAGAAAAAATATGTTCTTTTTTTCCCTTAGGAGTGTTAAACTGCAAAAGTGAGGAGATGGTTGATAATTAAATATCTTTCTGTTATACACCATCCTTTGGGCTGTTTAATTCTGAACATGGCAATGAAATTTTAAGCTGATATCAATGAGTTTTTGCTTAGAATGGTAAAGATGTGAAAAAATTATTTTTTCCATCTTGCATGTAAAATTTTAATTTCATAACATTTATGTATGCCAAATGATAGGCCAGACATGAATTATTGTACAACATAGCCAGGGAGGAAGACAGTAAATCAGTAGCAGCTCCAGAAATTTCTATGATAGTGGGAATATTCTAAAACATTCACCATCCAATAAGAGTTATTCACATTTGGTAACTAAACATCCGAAAATGTTGCTAGTGAAATTTTAATTTACATAGCATTTATGTATGCCAAATGATAGGCCAGACATGAATTATTGTACAACATAGCCAGGGAGGAAGACAGTAAATCAGTAGCAGCTCCAGAAATTTCTATGATAGTGGGAATATTCTAAAACATTCACCATCCAATAAGAGTTATTCACATTTGGTAACTAAACATCCGAAAATGTTGCTAGTGCAAATGAAAAGCTGAAGTTTTAGTTTAATTTTAATTTAAATAGCTATGTGTGGCTAATGTATGCCTTATTGAATAGACAACTGAAGTGCAATACTTCATTTTAGGTACAAAGACGTTGAAAGACAGAGATATCTTGCTCAAAAAATACAACAAGTTGGCAGAAACAATAGCAGACAGGCCATCAAATTATTGGCTCCCTAGTTGGATCAACTGGTAAAGAATCTGCCTGCCAATGTAGGAGATGCAGACAGGAAACATGGGTTCAATCCTTGGATTGAGAACACCCCCTGGAGGAGGAAATGGCAACCCACTCCAGTACTCTTGCCAGGAAAATTCCATGGACAGAGGAGCCTGATGGGTTACAGTTCATGGGACTGCAAAGAGTTAGACATGATTGAGCAGGTACATAAGTAATGAGAAGTAAACACAGGCACTAAGCAAGGGTGAATAAGCATGTCAAACTGTTCTAGATACAAACAAGGGTGTGTGTGCATGTGTGTGTGTGTGTGTGTGCATGTACACTCAGTCACATCCAGTTCTTTGTGATGCCATAGACTGTAGCCCAGCAGTTTCTTCAGTCCATGGGATTTTCCAAGCAAAAATACTGGAGTGGGTTGCCATTTCCTACTCTAGGGGATCTTCATGACCCAAGGATTGAACCCAAGTCTCTTGTGTCTCCTGCACTGGCAGGCAGATTCTTTATCTTTGCTGCCACCTGGAAAGCTCATAGCAATGATACAAGCACTGTAACTCAGTACCTGTCTACTCCACAAAGTGACATCACCACAGGTCTAGTTACCATCTATCACCCTGTCATTGATCCCCTTCACCCATTTTGCCCACCCCCAACACCTTTCCCCCTGGTAATCACTAATCTGATCTCTGAATCCATGAGTTTTTAACAATGCTACTTAGACATCACTCACTCTGATTCTTTTTAAAAACTTTGAAATTCTGATGTCTTATATTCAGAGACAATTAATTCAGAAAGCATTTTTTTTAATAATTTTTATTTTTTAGTTTGTTTTGCTTTACAATACTGTATTCGTTTTGCTATACATTGACATGAATCAGCCACGAGTGTACATGAACTCCCAATCCCGACCCCCACCTCCCCCCTTCCGCCCCACACCATCTCTCTGGATTATCCCCGTGCATCAGTCCCAAGCATCCTGTATCCCGCATTGAACCTAGACCGGCGATTTGTTTCACTTATGATATCATACATGTTACACTGCCACTCTCCCAAATCATCCCACCCTCTCCCTTTCCCACAGAGTCCAAAAAGCACTTTAGAAGAGAGAAAGGGAGATGGAGAGAAAGATATTAAATGTTCTTCTTGGAGAATTAGGTTTGAGGTTATTTCACTAATTGCAAAAGCATATTTAATAGGTAATAATAGCCCACATGAGGTTATGATATTATGATTGAGTTTACTCTATAATTAAATGCTTAAATCATTATCATTGTGTGATAAGATTTCACAAAATGCCCAAAGACCTAATCTTAGGTCAACAAACATTTGTGTGAAGACCTGATTGATACGACTCTGAGATGTTTACAGAACAGTAATCTGAAATGCCACAAGCTATAGTACAGATAGTGTGTGACCAAGAAATAGAGAATGCAAGTTGGCAGAAAAAGAAAATGAAACTTCTGTGCAGAGACTACAGGAGAAATGTAAGAAGTGGTGCAAGATACACCCTGGGTCTTGAAATACATTCTAGTTCTCTAATTCAGAAAATCCCTGGGGTGTTGGAATTTGATGAGACATTGCTACTTTGCATAAGCATAATAAAAAATAAGTAATTTATTTTCTTATTCATTTAAGTGAAATGCATTTGTTTAGTTTACACAAATTTATTTTCAATTAAATACTCCTAATTAATTCATGACAATAGTGCCCTTTCTCATTTCCTCAGGCAATGAAAACCCTCAGTGTCCTCCATTACTTTTCTGACCCTGTTTCTTCTATGATGCTTTTCCCAATACTAGGTTCTCATGAATATCTTGTTCCTCACAAGCATCCTGTATCCCGCATTGAACCTAGACCGGCGATTTGTTTCACTTATGATATCATACATGTTACACTGCCACTCTCCCAAATCATCCCACCCTCTCCCTTTCCCACAGAGTCCAAAAAGCACTTTAGAAGAGAGAAAGGGAGATGGAGAGAAAGATATTAAATGTTCTTCTTGGAGAATTAGGTTTGAGGTTATTTCACTAATTGCAAAAGCATATTTAATAGGTAATAATAGCCCACATGAGGTTATGTATTATGATTGAGTTTACTCTATAATTAAATGCTTAAATCATTATCATTGTGTGATAAGATTTCCCAAAATGCCCAAAGACCTAATCTTAGGTCAACAAACATTTGTGTGAAGACCTGATTGATACGACTCTGAGATGTTTACAGAACAGTAATCTGAAATGCCACAAGCTATAGTACAGATAGTGTGTGACCAAGAAATAGAGAATGCAAGTTGGCAGAAAAAGAAAATGAAACTTCTGTGCAGAGACTACAGGAGAAATGTAAGAAGTGGTGCAAGATACACCCTGGGTCTTGAAATACATTCTAGTTCTCTAATTCAGAAAATCCCTGGGGTGTTTGAATTTGATGAGACATTGCTACTTTGCATAAGCCTAATAAAAAATTAGTAATTTATTTTCTTATTCATTTAAGTGAAATGCATTTGTTTAGTTTACACAAATTTATTTTCAATTAAATACTCCTAATTAATTCATGACAATAATGCCCTTTCTCATTTCCTCAGGCAATGAAAACCCTCAGTGTCCTCCATTACTTTTCTGACCCCGTTTCTTCTATGATGCTTTTCCCAATACTAGGTTCTCATGAATATCTTGTTCCTCTGCACATCAGAAGAGTTACTGGCTTCATTACTGATTTTGACACTGAATTTTCTTCCTTTTCAATAGAGTATGTTTTAATTCTGTGTCAGGCCAACTCTTCAGTTGGATTACAGTAAAAATAGTGGTATTTCTACCAATAACAGTAGCAGAACTATTAGAAAAATGTTGCTGCTCCTTAAACAGGAACATGTAATAGTCCCCCAGAGGATTACTGAGTACACATCTTAAGAAAAATAGAATGTAAAACCCTGAACTTGGAATTTATCAGATTATCCTAGCACACATGAATGTTAAAATTACTTGTAGCATAACTGGGTACCTAATGCAACCACCTAAATTTGAATCCCTTTGTATATCTTCCAAAAATATATGTTAGAGAATACAGTAACAAGTAAATCATAGAGGACACTGTTAAATACTGTAGTAGAAAAATACACCTCAATTTTCACTAGCATCCTCTCTCAATCTTTCAAAACAGTCTTTGCAAAGGATGAGGTCAGTCATCTGACAAATTCGCATGGAGAGAATTAAACAGCCTAACTGTGGGTTAAAATGACCTGCCAGAAAATGTGATGTTTTGTGTAGATAAGGTCACCAACTAAAGAGAAGGTACTGGAAGCCTGCTCAAAAATCTTGTAAAGTGAAAATTATGGGAGAGAAAGGAGTTATTAATAAAAGGACAGGAGTGGCCTCCTTTGAATGCTTGAATATACAGGAGGGAGAATAGAAAGAGAGGAACTTCCCTAGTGATCCAGTGGCTAAGAACCCACCTGGCAATGCAGGTGACGAGGGTTTGATCCCTGACTGGGGCACTAGATATCCCATGCCTGTGGGGGGACTAAGCCCGCACACCTCAACTAAAGAGTCCGTGGGCACACATAAAAGACCCTGCAGACGAAGGTGGGAAGGTGAGGCAATGAAGATGTAGCCAAATGAATGTTTTAAAAAGAGAGAGAAAGGGTAATGTTAGCCAAATGCAGAGTAAGCAGCTGACAGTATCTACTGAAACTACATGTGAATTACCCAGCAATTTTTCTTCCAAAAGTTTATACTGAAGATACATATACATACAACACACTAGCATTCAGCTGTAGAAAACATTTTCTATGAACTGAAAGAGTAATTTCTACAGTATATTGTACAGTGGAAAGAAACAAAGTGCAAAATCATATCTACATTGCAAAAGAAAAAAAGAGGAAGAGAATATGAATGTGCATTGAGAGAGGGAAAGAGAGACTAGAAGGTGACCCAGAAACTAACGACACCAATTACCTGGAAAAAGGGGTGAAAGGTTGTCATCGAACCACGCAAAGACACCAGGATCCTTGGCCTCCGGAGGAGAAGAATTCAGTCCGGGGCCAGAGACGCGGCTTGATCGCTCAGAGCTTTTGTGTGATAAAGTTTTATTAAAGTGTAAAGGAGATAGAAAAACCTTCTTACATAGCATCAGAAGTGGGTAGAAAGAGTACCCACTTGCTTAGTGTTAGCAATGGAGTTATATACTCTCCAAAGAATGTCTGGAGGTTGTAAAGACCTCACCAGACCTACTCCCATAATTTAAATTTTAAAATAACAGGACTAGCCAGAAGGTTTAATCCAGAGACTGTCCTCAGTCAGGATACATTGTTATATAATCCTAAGGAATGTAGAGGAAAAAAAACTTTATCCTTTCTTCCTCCATGAGAATTCCAGACCACTCTTTCCTTGGGGACCCCCTACATTTCTTATCAACCTGTCTAGGAAATGACTCTCTCAGGGGGCAGGTGGGTGATATTTTCCTGAGAATTCCTTTTCCCAAAGTTTGGACATTTGGAACATTGCTCACATTGTACATACACAAAAATAATAAATAATAAAAAAAATAATAAAAATAATAATAAAAAAGAGGATAGGGATAAAATCTGAAATGGAGTTCAAGCAGAAATATATAGGCCTAACTGATTTTCTAAAAAATAACAAAACTAAATTTAAGAGGAAAGCACTAAAACAAAAACAAAAACGTAACTCAAATAACTTTTGAATGTAGTATATTAACTTTATGCCCTCAAGGTAAATACTAAAATAACTATTTCAAAATACTGAACCTTGCTGCATCATTTTTCCACAGTAGTATGAGGCAAGAATTCTAAAACTACTTACTGTGCTTTCTAGGATTAAACAAGCAAGTATATGTGAAGTATATTGGAAATCGGAGTTTTACTGGGGGGCTTGTTTTGTTTTTTTACTATTTTAGAAATAAGTTTACGAAGAAAATCCACTGGGAAGAAGAGCCTGGCAGGCTATAGTCCATGGGGCTGCAAAGAGAGTCAGTCTCAGCTCAAACAACAACAAATATCTAAAGGGAAGATTAGAATAAACCTGGTGGTTTAAATTGGAATTTTATGGAGTATAGTAAACCCTTGTTTTGTAAAGTTGTAGCTTCAATTCAGTTCAGTCGCTCAGTCGTGATCGACTATTTGCGACCCCACAAGCACGTTTGTTAGCATGTCTGCCTTGTGTTCATATGGGAGATACACAGAGCAGAATGAGTTTCTCCCCAGGCCGCCAAGCCCTCAGGATCTAACACTAGCTTAGTAAGGATACAGACCTCTTTGTGGTTGTCTAGTTGCTAAGTTGTGTCAGACTCTCTGCGACTCCATGGACTGTAGCCCACCAGGTTCCTCTTTCCATGGAATTTTCCAGGTAAGAATACTGGAATGGGTTGCTGTTTCCTTCTTCAGGGGATCTTCCCGACCCATGGATCGAACCCAGGTGTCTGTATTGGCAGGCAGATTCTTTACTGATGAACCACCTAGGAAGCCCTTTTTGGTTTTTGTTCAGTCGCTAAATCAAGTCCAATTCTTTGCAACCCCATGAACTACAGCAGGCCCAGCTTCTCTGTCCATCACTATCTCCCTGAGTTTGCTCAAACTTATGGCTACTGACTCAGTGATGCCATCCAGTCATCTCATCCTTTGTCACCCCATTCTCCTCTTTCCTTGAATTTTTCTCAGCATCAGAATCTTTTCCAATAAGTGGGCTCTTTAAATCAAGTGGCCAAAGTATTGGAGCATTAGTTTCAACATCAGATATTCCAGTTAATATTCAGGATTGATTTCCTTTAGGATTGACTGATCTGATCTCTTGCAGTCGAAGGGAATCTCAAGAGTCTCCAGAACCACAGTTCGAAAGCATCACTTCTTTGGTGCTTGGCTTTCTTTATAGTCCAACTCTCACATCCGTACATGACTACTGAAAAAACCATAGCTTTGACTATATGGACCTTTGTTGGCAAAGTGATGTCTCTGCCTTTTTTTTTTTTTTCATTGAATTTTTCTCAGCATCAGAATCTTTTCCAGTAAGTGGGCTCTTTAAATCAGGTGGCCAAAGTATTGGAGCATTAGTTTCAGCATCAGATATTCCAGTTAATATTCAGGATTGATTTCCTTTAGGATTGACTGATCTGATCTCTTGCAGTCGAAGGGAATCTCGAGAGTCTCCAGAACCACAGTTCGAAAGCATCACTTCTTTGGTGCTTGGCTTTCTTTATAGTCCAACTCTCACATCCGTACATGACTACTGAAAAAACCATAGCTTTGACTATATGGACCTTTGTTGGCAAAGTGATGTCTCTGCCTTTTTTTTTTTTTTCCGGCAAAGTGATGTCACACTGTCTTGGTTTGTCATAGTTATTCTTTCAAGGAGCAAGCATCTTTTGACTTCAAGGCTACAGTCACGGTCTCCATTGATTTTGGAGCCCAAGAAAATGAAATCTGACACTGTTTCCACATTTCCCCCATCTATTTGCCATGAACTGATAGGACAAGATGCCATGATTTTGGTTTTTTGAATGCTGAGTTTTATGCCAGCTTTTTCACTCTCCTCTTTCACCTTCATCAAGAGGCACTGTAGTTCTTCTTCGCTTTCTGCCATTAAAGTGGTACCATCTGCACATCTAAAGTTGTTGATATTTTGCCCGGCAATCTTGATTCCAGCTTGTGATTCATCCAGCCCAGCATTTTGCATGATTCCAGTTTGTGATTTATCCACCCCAACATTTCGCATGATGTACTCTGCATATAAGTTAAATAAACAAGGTGACAACATACAGCCTTGATGTACTCCTTTCCCAATTTGGAACCAGTCCTTTGTTCCATGTCTGGTTCCAACTGCTGCTTCTTGTCCTGCATACAGGTTTCTCAGGAGGCAGGTAAAGTGGTCTGATATTTCCATCTCTTTAAGAATATTCCACAATTTGTTGTGATCCACATGGTCATTGGTTTTAGCAAATCAACGAAGCAGAAGTAGATTTTTTTTTTAACCCTTGCTTTCCTATGATCCAATGTATGATGGCAATTTGGTCTCTGGTTCCTCTGTCTTTTCTAAATCCACCTTGTACATCTGGAAGTTCTTGATTCACATCCTGCTGAAGCCCTCTTAAGAGGAGAGCCAATGAATTTGAGACAAGATGAACAGGCCTTTAGAATAAATAGGAGGTGTGATAAGTTGTGAATTTGTCTGGGTGTGATGCCCACTTTCAATCTCCTCTCCAGGGATAAAATCTTCCCTGTTTGATGAAACATCAATGGTATTGCACTTGGCCCAGTTCGTCCAGGACATCAGGTCACTGAGACTTTCCTGGAGGCTAGCAGTCTGGCATCCTTAAAAAAAATATGTTTCTTAAAGACCTTGTACTTTAATATCCCCCATTTTAGTTTTCCTGACATTTATAAATGTGTAACTCTGGTGTGATAAAGACATAGGAGAGAAAGAGTGAGTATATGCGTGTGTGAGAGAGAGACAGACAATGAAGAAGGTGAAGATTTTCCTAAGCTCATTTTCTAAGTGGATCAAGGAAGTGATAAACTTCAAAATCTACTATAAAGAAAAATGAGACTATTCACTTCCAGGTCAGTAGTTTGAATTCAGTTCAGCTCAGTATTACGTCTAAGTATGAAATATGTGTTATTTAGTTTGGTGCCAGAATAAAAATAGGATAGCTGCCCTATTAAGAGCTGAAAGCCATCAATATTCTCCAAATCAACAGCACACCACTCATGGCAAGTGAGGTTTGATGCAACAGGGTTCCGTAGGTGGCTTAATACAGCACTTTACTCAGGGAATATGTAAATGCATTCTAAACCTTTCCAAGACTCTTTTTACTCAAAATAGGAATTCAGCTCCATTTTGGTGTCACGTCCAAAGTGGGGTGTATGAGTTTATGCTTTACTAAGACTACAGAATTAGGGGCAAGACTTTATTTAAGCTGTTAAACTGTGCTATTAAGCAGGAAGCTTTCTTTGTGGATGGTAACACACCCTAAAATTCAGGGTATTTTTTTCATACTCTAAATTTCTATAATTATATTCTACTCTGGCATAATTCCTAGGCTCACTGTGGATGCTCCTTAATATTTTTGTAATGGATGGATAAGGAGTCTGTCAGGTAAAAATGGAAACAGAATTCATGCTATATCCAGTTATCTTTATATAGCTTGAAAATGTATCTTAAAAAGGCTGAATTAAAAAGGGCACAGTTTCTTGGACACCACCTGGCAGAGAAAGCACAAAAGGAAAAAGCAATATGATACAGGTCATCCAAATTCTTCCTCTGAAAAGGCTGAATCCTCGTTTTTATTCTGTGTGTAGAAGCCAGAGCAATATGTTTTGTGTAAACCAGATTCATCATTTCCTTCTTTTTTTGCTTCACCTTTCTTTGCAAAGTTTTATATATGTCCGTTTGCTCCTAAGTCAGGAAGCACTGGGTGCTTTCATGTGCATGAAGGTAGTGCCATGCTGGGTAAATGCTGATTGAAATTAGTTGAATAAGCTGGTCCTATTTTCCATTTTGGGCTTCCCAGGTGGCTCAGCAGTAAGGAATCTGCCTGCCAATGCAGAAGAGGCAGATTTGATCCCTGGGTCAGGAAGATCCCCAGGAGAAGGAAATGGTGACCCATTCCAGTTTTCTTGCCTGGGAAATCCCATGGACAGAGGAGTCTAGTGGGCTGTAGTCCATGGGGTTGCGAAAGAGTATAGGACACGACTTGGTGACGAAACAGCAACAACAAATTGTAGGGAATGAGCAGGAAAGATACGAGGCAGGGGTCAGAAGGTGAGATGGTGGGAGCTGAGATTAAGGAGGGTCAAGGGTATTGGTACTGATGTGACTGTGGAGCTGAGTGACAGAGAGAAAGAAAAACATCCTTCAGGGAGAGGAAGTCACCACCCAGAAGCCAGATGAGATGAGCTATGTGGATGCTGAAATAAGCAATTATGGCAAAAACAACGTAAGTATTCACCAAAGGAATATGTTACAGCATGCAGAAGCTTTACCTTTCAAATCATTAGCTTAGTGTTGGCACATTATAGGTTTTTAACAGAAGTTTGAGGACTAAATTTCCTAACACTCATTTGTGTGTGCAGAATAAAGACTGGGGAGATGACCAAATCCCTCTCACTTTGAGTTTAGGTTTTGTTATATCACATAAGGCTCCTCTAGTGGCTCAAATGGTAAAGAATCTGCCTACAATGCAGGAGATCTGAGTTCAATCCCTGGGTGGATCAGGAAGATTCCCCTGGAGAAGGAAATAGCTACCCACTCCACCATTTTTGCCTGGAGAATTTCATGGACATAGCCTGCCAGGCTAGAGTCCATGGGGTCACAGAGTCGGACACAACTGAGCAACTAACACTTTTACTTTTTCTTTTTTATGTCACATAAGAAAATGTGACTCGTGTGTGTTTGTGTCTTCCTGGCGGCTATTCCTGGGTCTTCCTGGCTGTTATACTAGAACCTTCTAAACTAGCCTTAAAGCGTGCTAATCATACGTTTTTCCTAAGTAATTCTGCTTGGAGAATCTTTAGTTCTAACTGTTAGACAGTTATACTTCCTAACTGCACTGACTCTTAGATAAACACCTATAAAGACTTGGGGAGGTGTGCTACAATTAAGGCATTAAGATTCATCAAGGAGAGTAGACTGGTGCTCAAAAAATGAAATTAGAGAAATATTTGGACACATGTGTACACAATCATATCTTGTTTTAAAATGCATTTACTCAACATTACATATCATATAAAATGACCAAAGTTTTAATTAAAGCACTCTGTAACAGATGAGCAATGAAATCGTATTTTACTAATATGTGTACCTAGTATTCCCATAGAGACTGAGACAGAACTGTGTTTGAGTATCTCCTGTGGAGGTACAGGTCAGCAGCGGACTGCTGCAGGGGCAAGGACTCTGGGTGCAGCAGACCTGGGTGTGGCATAAGCCCTCTTGGAGGTGGTCACCATAAACTCCACCATAGAGCCACCAGAACTTACACAGGACTGGGAAAATAGACTCTTAGGGGGCACAAACAAAACCTTGTGTGCACCAAGACCAGGAGAAAGGAGCAGTGACCGTATAAGAGACTGCCCCGGACTTGCCTGTGGGTGTCTGGGAGTTTCTGGCAGAGGCATGGGTCGAAGGTGGCCTGCTGCAGAGTCAGGGGCACTGAGTGTAGCAGTGTATGCAGGGCACCTTTGGAAGGAGGTCGCCATTATTTCCATGACCTCCACCATAGTTTGCTGCTGCTGCTAAGTCGCTTCAGTCGTGTCCGACTCTGTGCGACCCTATAGACGGCAGCTCACCATGCTCCCCCATCCCTGGGATTCTCCAGGCAAGAACACTGGAGTGGGTTGTCATGTCCTTCTCCAATGCATGAAAGTGAAAAGTGAAAGTGAAGATGCTCAGTCGTGTCCGACTCTCAGCGACCCCATGGACTGCAGCCCACCAGGCACCTCCACCCATCAGATTTTCCAGGCAAGAGTACTGGAGTGGGGTGCTAACCCACCATAGAGCCACCAGAACTTACACAGGACTGGGAAAATAGACTCTTAGGGGGCACAAACAAAACCTTGTGTGCACAAAGACCAGGAGAAAGGAGCAGTGACCGTACAAGAGACTGCCCCGGACTTGCCTGTGGGTGTCTGGGAGTTTCTGGCAGAAGCATGGGTCGAAGGTGGCCTGCTGCAGGGTCAGGGGCACTGAGTGTAGCAGTGTATGCAGGGCACCTTTGGAAGGAGGTCGCCATTATCTCCATGACCTCCACCATAGTTTGCTGCTGCTGCTAAGTCGCTTCAGTCGTGTCCGACTCTGTGCGACCCTATAGACGGGAGCTCACCAGGCGCCTCCACCCATTGGATTTTCCAGGCAAGAACACTGGAGTGGGTTGTCATGTCCTTCTCCAATGCATGAAAGTGAAAAGTGAAAGTGAAGGTGCTCAATCGTGTCCGACTCTCAGCAACCCCATGGACTGCAGCCCACCAGGCGCCTCCACCCATTGGATTTTCCAGGCAAGAGTACTGGAGTAGGATGCCATTGCCTGAGGTAAATAACAGGGAGGGAAGACAGCTCCACCTATCAATAGAAAATCTGATTAAATATTTACTGAGCACGGCCCCACCTATAAGAACAAGACCCAGTTTCCCCCTCAGTCAGGCTCTCCCATCAGGAAGGTTCCATAAGCCTCTTATACTTCTCCATCAGAGGGCAAACAGAGTGAAAACCACAGTCAGACAAAATGAATCAATCTGATCACATGGACCACAGTTCAGTTCAGTTCAGACACTCTGTCGTGTTTGACTCTTTGAAAACCCATGAATCGTAGCAGGCCAGGCCTCCCTGTCCATCACCATCTCCCAGAGTTCACTCGACTCACGCCCATCGAGTCAGTGATGCCATCCAGCCATATCATCCTCTGANTGTTGCAGGAGGGAATCAGAGGGCAGACACACTGAAACCATACTCACAGAAAACTAGTCAATCTAATCACACTAGGACCACACCCTTGTCTGACTCAATATACAGAGTACATCATGCAAAATTCCAGGCTGGATGAAGCACAAACTGGAATCAAGATAGCCAGGAGAAATATCAACAACCTCAGATATGCAGAAGATACCACCGTAATGGCAGAAAGCAAAGAGCCTCTTGATGAAGGTGAAAGAAGAAAGTGAAAACTCTGGCTTAAAACTCAACAGTCAAAAAACTAATGGCTATGATCCAAAAGTCTACAAGCAATAAATGCTGGAGAGGGTGTGGAGAAAAGGGAACTCTCTTACACTGTTAGTGGGAATGCAAACTAGTACAGCCACTATGGAGAACAGTGTGGAGATTCCTTAAAAAACTGGACATAGAATTGCCTTATGGCCCAGCAATCCCACTGCTGGGCATACACACTGAGGAAACAAAAATTGAAAGAGAAACGTGTACCCCAGTGTTCATTGCAGCACTGTTTATAATAGCCAGGTCATGGAAGCAACCTAGATGTCCATCAGTAGACGAATGGATAAGAAAGCTGTGGTACTTATACACAATGGGACACTACTTCCAGCAATCCCACTGCTGGGCATACACACTGAGGAAACAAAAATTGAAAGAGAAACGTGTACCCCAGTGTTCATTGCAGCACTGTTTATAATAGCCAGGTCATGGAAGCAACCTAGATGTCCATCAGTAGACGAATGGATAAGAAAGCTGTGGTACTTATACACAATGGGACACTACTCAGCCATTAAAACGAATATATCTGAATCAGTTCTAATGAGGTGGATGAAACTGGAGCCTATTATACAGAGTGAAGTAAGCCAGAAAGAAAAACACCAATACAGTATACTAATGTATATATATGGCATTTGGAAAGATGGTAATGATAACCCTGTATGTGAGATAGCAAAAGAGACATAGATGTATAGAACAGGCTTTTGGACTCTGTGGGAGAGGGAAAGGGTGGGATGATTTGGGAGAATGGCATTGAAACATGTATAATATCATATATGAAATGAATCACCAGTCCAGGTTTGATGCATGATACTGGATGCTTGGGGCTGGGCATTGGGACGACCCAGAGGGATGGTACGGGGAGGGAGGAGGTGGGAGGGGTTCAGGATGGGGAACACATGTATACTTGTGGTGGATTCATGCTGATGTATTGCAAAACCAATACAATATTATAAAGTAATTAACCTCCAATTAAAATAAATAAATTTACATTTTAAAAAACTAATTAAATAAAAATAAAATCATAGTGTCCAGTCCCATCACTTCATGGCAAAAAGATGGAGGAAAAATGGAAATAGACACAGATTTTATTTCTTGGGCTCCAAATCACTGCAAACGTTGAATCTGCAGCCATGAAATTAAAAGACACTTGCTCCTTGTAACAAAAGCTATGACAAACCTAGACAGCATGTTAAAATGCAGAGACATCACTTTACTGACAGGTCTGTATAGTCAAAGCTATGGCTTTTCTAGTAGCCATGTATGGATGTGAGAGTTGGACCTTTAAGAAGGCTAAGCACGAAAGAACTGATGCTTTTGAATTGTGATGCTGGAGAAGATTCTTGAGACTCCCTTGAACAGAAAAGGGATCAAATCAGTCAATCTTAAAGGAAATCAACCCTGAATATTTATTGGAAGGACTGATGCTGAATTTCCAATACCTTAGCCACCTGATGTTGAGAATTGATGCATTAGAAAAGACCCTGATGTTGGGAAAGATTGAGAGCAGGACAAGAAGGAGGCAACAGAGGATGAGATGGTTGGATAGCATCATTGACTCAATGGACATTTGTTTGAGCAAACTCCAGGAGATAGAGATGCCTGGCCTGCTGCAGTCCATGGGGTTGCAAAGAGTCAGACACAACTGAGTGACTGAACAACAATGGGGTAGGATATGGTGGAAGAGGAAGGCTCAAAAGTGAGGAGATATATCTATATGGGTGTGTGTGTGTGTGTATATATATATATTTATGACTGATTCACAATGTTGTATGGCAGAAACCAACATAACATTGTAAAACAATTATCCCTAATTAAAAATTTTTTTAAATAAATTTCTTTGGATAGTTTTGGAAAGAGAGAAAAAAACTTAGGTATTACAGTTATTTTCACACCAGCGAAGGAGAATATAGGATTATAACTTCCAGTGCTCTACACACTTTATTTACCTGCATTGATGCTTCCTATAATCACCTTGCTCCCAGATGAGGTTACAGTAGACTAAACCTCCAGGTCAACTTTATTCATGTAGATAATAAGCCACATAGCCTACCCTATACATCTTATACTTGATTAGAATATTTTTCACATTTAATTTCACATAGTTAGTGCCGGTCCCTAATGGTAATGGACAAAATGCAACAACCAAGTATCCAGTAGGTGCCTCTCATTTCTTTGGATGCTAACAATTTTGTGATAGAAGTAGTAAATAGTAAATACAAACAGTAAAACCATTTGTAATCAAATAGCTCACAGGTAGTCAGGACACTAAGAAGTACATAAAATAAAGAACAAAATAATGAATGTTATGATGGAAGGTTATGGAAAACACTGTGAAGACAAAACTAAGAAGGATTTATCTTAAGAGAGTTAAGAGAATTGAGGAAAACAACAGAGAGAATATGATATCCAGCTAGACTTTGAAGTATATGTAAGAGTTTTTTATTCATTTTATTAAAGCTTTATTTTTTTATGTAGTTTTAGGTTCACAACAAAATTGAAGGGAAGGTCAGAAATTTCCCATATTCCCCTGGATTGTTGTTGTTCAGTGGCTAAGTTGTATCCACCTCTTTGCAACCCCATAGGCTGCAGCAGGCCTCCCTGTCCCTCCCTAAAGTCCCAGAGTTTACCCAAGTCCACTGAATTGGTGATGCTATTCAACCATCTCATCCTCTGCTACTCTTTTCTCCTCTTGCCTTCAATCTTTATCAACATCAGGGTCTTTTCCAATGAATTGGCTCTTTGCATCAAATGGCCAAAGTATTAGAGCTTCAGCTTCAGCATCAGTCCTTCCAATGAATATTTAGGGTTGATTTCATTTAGGATTGACAGGTTTGCTCTCCTTGCTGTCCAAGGGACTCTCAAGAGTCCTCTCAGCACCACAGTTCTAAAGCATCAATTCTTTGGCACTCAGGCTTTATGGTCCAACTCTCACATCCATACATGACTACTGGAAAAATCATAGCTTTGTCTATAAGGACCTTTGTCGGTAATGTGATGTCTCTGCTTTTCAATACGCTATCTAGGTCCATCACAGCTTTCCTTCTAAGAAGCAAGCGTCTTTTAAGTTCATCACTGCAGTCACCATCTGCAGTGATTTTGGAGCTGAAGAAGAGAAAATCTGTCAAGCTTCCACTTTTCCTCCTTTTATTTGCCATGAAGTAGCATCCCCTGATGGAGAAGGCAATGGCAACCCACTCCAGTACTCTTGCCTGGAAAATCCCATGGGCGGAGGAGCCTGGTAGGCTGCAGTCCATGGGGCTGCGAAGAGTCGGACACGACTGAGCGACTTCACTTTCACTTTTCACTTTCATGCATTGGAGGAGGAAATGGCAACCCACTCCAATGTTCTTGCCTGGATAATCCCAGGGACGGGGGAGCCTGGTGAGCTGCCATCTATGGGGTCGCACAGAGTCGGACACAACTGAAGCGACTTAGCTGCAGTAGCAGCAGCATCCCCTGAATAGTCTCCCGCATTATCAACACCCTACCACAATAGTGGCAGGTTTGTTACAATTGAAACATTGACACATCATAATCCCCCAAAGTCCACAGCTAACCATTCACTTTTGATGTTGTATAATCTATGAGTTTATAATGACATTTATCCATCATTTTGGTATCATGAGAGTATTTTCACTGCCCTAAAAATCCTCTGTACTCTATTCATCCCTCCCCTGCCTACCCAACCCAAACCCTGGCAATCTTTTAATTTTTTGCATAGTTTTGCCTTTTCAGAAGGTTATACAGTTAGAATCATGAGGTATGTAGCTTTTCAGCTTGGCTTCTTTCACTTTGTGTTGGTTTAGTTGCTAAGTTGTGTCTGACTCTTGTGACCCCGACTGCAGCCTGCCAGGCTCCTCTGTCTACGGGATTTCCCAACAAGAATACTAGAGTGGTTGTCATTTTCTTCTCTAGGGATCTTCCTGATCCAGCGATCAAACTCAGGTCTTCTGCATTGCAGGCAATCTCTTTACTGACTGAACCACTGGGGAAGCCCTTCTTTCAATTTCTAAAATGCATTTAAGATTCATGCATGTCTTTTCATGGCTTGATAGCTCAAGTTCTTTTTAGAACTGAATAATACTCATTGTCTGGATGTACCACAGCTTATTTATCCACTCACCTACTGAAAGACACCTTGGCAGTTATGAATAAAGCTGCCATGAACACTGGTATGCAGGTTTTATGCGGATATACATTTTGAACTTATTTGGATAAATATCAAGGAATATGATTTATAGATTGCATGATAAGCAGCATAAGTAGGAATTTTTTAAGGAGAAGGAATACTTGTAGCATGAGATTGTTTCCAAATGATGAAACCCCTTGAGGAAAGTTAATGAAGTGTGAAAAGTCAAGACACATGAAGAAATTGTTGGGCAAGCTAGAGTAAAAGGTGTGGGAAACACAATGGCAAGAAATAAAGACTGATGTTCCAGGATGAGAATCATGGACTCCAGCCTGAAGGTGATAAAGAACCATAAAGTAAGGGAGAGATGAGTCTGTATCTTGTGGATTCTGATTCTTAAAAAAAAAAAAAAGTACTCCCTATTCCTTTCAGAGTCCTGCCATCTGCCTATTTAATATTGATTTGTATATTTCATCCAAGTTAATTGATTAAAATGTTGACAAGGACAGCCCAGCCAAAAGAAAGTTTCCTTCATGTTTATATTAGTCCATTCATCTAGTGCCAATAGAGGTAGAGAAAGAGTCTAAGGAAAAATATAAAGCGCTCTTCAGATAAAAAAATTGGTAATAATCTGGTTATATGGAATGATGGAGAGGCAGAATCAAGGATAATTTCAAGGTCCTTAGCCTGGATGAATGGGAAAACTGTAGTTCTGGAAAAAGAGAGTAAGATTTTGAAAAGATAGAGAAGGTATGGAAAAATGTGCCAACTTTGGTTTGAGAACTATGAATATCAGGAGTCTGCAAGGTCTAAAAGTCTTGAAGCTTGTTATAAATTGCATACTGAAGTTTGAGTGAGAGATCAGTGCTAAAAATGAAGATTTGGAATACATCCACTTGGATGATTATCTGAAACTGAGAGTAAACAATGTTTTGGAGAAAGCAAACTTGAAAAGTCATAAATAATGCAACATGATTTATTTTGCTCAGATCTATTATATTACAAGTAGGTAGATGATACAAACAAGTTAATGAATTTCTCTTATCTGTCTTTAATGATCCAGGAATATGTAAAGAATATTAGATGAGTTGAGAATTTCAACACTCAAGGATTACCATCAATAGGCTGATTCTTCACTGCATACTGAGTCATCAAAGAAGCATAACTGAATCCAGGCTATAATATATGCTCTGAGTTTAAAATCATGTCCATGTTTAAATAAAAAAATGAATCTCCTTTCTTGAAATGTTTTGCCATCACAGATAGAGGAAAAAATCATGCTGATGAAAGCATGCTATAGAAACAGAGTGATGCCATTTGTATTTGATTAGTATCTAATAAGGTCTGCTTTTATTATACCACTCAGCCATAGGAACTCTGTTTATTATTTCATCATTGAGCTTTTGCTAATATTCCTTCAGCCTAGCTTTAACCCTTGCTTCCAGTGGAGTGGGAGGGGAGCGTGTGTGTATATGGACACATGATGTACTTTATTTTGCTTTGTAAGCCATCCATCTCCACTGAAAAACTATGATTTTTAAGGGTTTAATCACAAGAGAGAATAATTGCCTAAACCCCAATTTCTTAATTTCTTATATATCTCTATTAGAAAACTCATCCCTTAAGACAGTATAAGGTACCACAAAAAGGTGAATATTGTTTTTTGTAAAATTCTCCTATAGCTAAAAAGAAACTTTGTACAAAAATCATTTTTCAGTTCAATCTTTCTTCACTCCTGGCATCCTGCAACAGGCACATATTTGTGCATAGACTCACACTGTCCCATTGCATCTTCTTATCTGAAATTATCATTTGATGGCAAAGACCTCCCATTAATATTGTTCTCCTTTGGCAAAAGTCAAATCTCCTCAGAATCACCTTCAAAATAGCTTGACCAGTGACTAAATTTATGAATTTTTAAAATATTGTCAGTCAGCATTGAATGCATTTACCTACTTAAAATGAGTTTTGTTTCAAAGCACTTTGCTGCCATCCATGGTAATTGGAAAGTCAGTTTGAGATATCTTCTAATGTGCTTTTTAAAATTGACCAAGGCTGCAGAAACAGCTTCTTAAACCAAATATAATTAATTTCTATCTGTCCAATCTGATCACTATAAGATGACAGTCCCTCATATTCTTTATTTTTAATGTGTGTGTATTTTTTTTTCCAATAGAGAACATTGGCCTTTCATTTCTCCCTTTCCCTCTGCAAATTGGCACTTTCTGTCTTCTAGGAGTCTCATTACCATCCAATGATTTTTTTATTCCACTTCACAATAAAGGCACTAAACTGGGACATCTATAAGAAAACACTCACACCTACTTATATAGCACATTTTCTTTCTCTGAATCTTCCTCCATGTGGTCTTTATGGTTTCAATAGTTCTCAAGTGTCAACAAGACCTGAAGCTTTTCAACCGTTGGCTGCCTACCTCATTCACCCTCCATTCCTCCCAGGCAGCATCCTAAGTACAATAGAATGTTACAGTACCTGATTGGCTCATGGACAGAGCATTCATTCTCCAGGAATGCCCTATAGATACCAATTGAAACTGTATCATCCATAAAAGTAATCCATAGACCCATTTGCTTTTCATTTTTGGCTTATGATAGCAATAATGACTGTAACACAGGGCCCAGGAATTGATGACCAGCTGGGGTTAATGGCCCTTGGCTGCACTGTGGGCTATCAGCTCCCCGAGCTGGTCATTAATCCCCAGGAAATGCCCCATACCTTGATCGTTATTACTTAATTAATGCCTCTTTCACTTTCAGCCTAAGTGGTCAGAGCACTGTAACCCTAACAGCATCTTGCAGTTGGAAATGCACTTTCCACTCAAATACTGGAATTCCCTATGGCTGCATACATATTTTAAATTTTTCCTAGAATAGTTGATTGTTTGCCTCAGGCCTTTTCCCCTCCTTACAAAGTGGGGTGGTGGCTTTGAGGATCTGTTCTTCAAGTGAAAAATTGCTACTTACGTATCAGAGCTACAAGGTCAAAAGAAAACTTACTGGTGCTCATCTTGCCTTTTGTTTTTAGGTCTTTTGGAATGCTTTTTCTTCGAGAGAACTAAATGCAGAAGTAAACAAGAGTAAGAAGGGGACCATCCCTTCTGCAGCTGTTTAGAACAGACTTCACAGTCCTTGAAGTGGCATAGTAACAGAATTTATTCCACTGTTGTAAAACTCCAATTGCTTTTGTAAGTAGTTAAATAACATCTGAAATACTGATAGTATTAACATTATTAGGTATTATATTTTCCGAAATTGCTTTAAACTATCATTGAAAAATAAGTTACCAGGCTGACAAAGAAGGTTAGATTTGTTTGGTTTAGTGGAAACTAGCAAATGTGACTAACGGGGAATATAAGGGGAGTTTTGTCTGAGCACACAGTTACCACAAGGAACAAGCCAGATGCTGGTTTGGATCAGCTGGGTTTATATACAAAGAACCACCTGTTTACAAACCAGATACCAACCAAAGTGATCTTAACTTCTTCGTTCTCAAGTAAATGTCTACATTTATTCTCAGAGGAGGCATAAAGGAAATGCAGTCCTTCTTTCCACTCCATATTCTGAGAGAAACTGATGTTATCTGGAGAAATATGTTTCTAAGAGATTAGGAGTGATTCATGACCATTGGAAGCTCAAGCATGTAGAAAAACTTAGAGGAGATCATTTGGGAAGATCCAAACTGTGATGCTTTATCTTAAAGTTTACTTTGAGAATCACACATC
The DNA here is from genome assembly GCA_006408695.1 of Aepyceros melampus. Lineage (NCBI taxonomy): Eukaryota > Metazoa > Chordata > Mammalia > Artiodactyla > Bovidae > Aepyceros > Aepyceros melampus. The sequence goes on along the minus strand of SJXQ01002447.1, from coordinate 59,203 downwards.
TCCAGGATGAATGTTACAAGTAGAAATGAACTTTCACCACTGGTACCATTGAATCTTAGGACTGGACAAAGCATTTTGCAATCATTTAGCTCCCTGACTTGACTTCATACAGCTTAGGCATAAACTAACTCCAGTAGATAAAAATCTATCCAGAATAGAGTTGTATGATCACTTTCCTAAGTGTATCTTAATGATAAACAGTTGTAACTGATGGGTAATTTTTTTCTTATACTCAAGTTTGGGTTAATTTTCTCTTCCATCTTCAATTCAAATGGAAATGCCTTATTGAACCATGAAGATTTTTATTAAATTGCCTTCTCTTTTAGTCTCCTAAAGAAACAAAGTGCTATTTCCTTTAGTCTTTCTTTCGAAGATTTATTTCCCTACAACTTGTCATCTTTTTGTTACTACTTCCTTTCAATTCCCTAAAAATCTTCTTTTGGTTGTGTGCTTGCAGATTGTATATAGGTTGTGTTGAGATCTGAACAATGAAAGGTATTTATTGAGGATTCCCTCATGACTTGTGATATCTGCACTAAATTACCAAATATCAGAATCTAGGTTTGTCTCTGTTGATATCCTGTCAAATACTTGAGAGAACTCAATATGGGTACCCTGGCTTATTTTTGCCAATCCTTTTATTCTGCAAACATAGGAGAGTATATACAGTGATTGCACATTGTACTAAGAATGGAACATGATACAGAGATTTAAACAACAAAAAAAGAAAAGGAATTCACAAATGATAGTAGAAAACTAATAAATAAACAGAAATGCTGCTGCTGCTGCTAAGTCGTTTCAGTCGTGTCCGACTCTGTGCGACCCCATAGACGGCAGCCCGCCAGGCTCCCTTGTCTCTGGGATTCTCCAGGCAAGAACACTGGAGTGGGTTGCCATTTCCTTCTCCAATGCATGAAAGTGAAAAGTGAAAGTGAAGTCGCTCAGTCGTATCTGACTCTTCGCGACCCCATGGACTGCAGCCCACCAGGCTCCTCTGTCCATGGGATTTTCCAGGCAAGAGTACTGGAGTGGGGTGCCATTGCCTTGGTTCAGGTCAAAAGAACTGTCTCTAATAGAAAGTTCAGGACACCATAAAAGACACAAAGGAGGGGCACTCAACTCAACCTGGAGAGTAGGGACCTTTCCCCTACTACCCAAAATATAATATCAAAACTGAATTGCAAAGATGTAATTGGAGTTAATGAAAAAGGAAGAGTGTACCCAGTAAAAGAAGCAGCCACAAAGATATGAAAATAGGTGCTCCTGGCAAATGGTTCAGATGTTGGCATTCATATTGGTCTCATGGCTTCTTCTATTCCTTTAATGAATTTCTAAGTTATTTCTTGCAGAACTTTCCCAACTCATCCTTTTCCTCTCCCTGAATCTCATTTTCCACCTACCTCATTATACATTCGCGCATTTCTGTAGCTGGTTTTCTGAGAAGGACTGGCTTCCAGGGCCAACCCTCCCTCTGTCTCATCTCATTGTCTGACCAGCCTGATGAGCTCTGGGCTCCTATTGAGAATCCTCCCCTAGCCATACCTTGAGTGTGTGCATGTGTGTGTGTGTGTGAAGTCACTCAGTCGCGTCTGACTCTTTTGCAACCCCATGGACTGTAGCCCGCCAGGGTCCCCTGTCCACAGAATTTTCCATGCAAAGAATACTGGAGTGGGTTACCATTTCTACTCTAGGGGATCTTTCTGGAGTCCTGCTTCTCCTGCATCAGCAGGTGGATTCTTCACCACTAGCGCCACCTAGGAAGCCTAACCATACCTTGAACACCTGTTAAGGGTTATCAGTACAAGAGCCGCATACCCCTAATTTGCACATCACTGTAATACATTATCATTATCACGCCCAGGAATACAGAGTTAAAATTTATTACTCTGTCTAAATCTAACAAATCTTTCCCAAGTGTGTATATGATATTTGTTCTTTTGTGACTTTAACCTATTATCTAGGCTTAGAATCAAAACTCCTCTTAAATTCACCATAAGAGAACTGTGAAATCTACCTTATCACCAACGAAAATGTTAAATACTATATACTCTAAGAGTAATAGAAATGTAGAATACTCTTGGTTGTGGAAATTATTCACAAGTTCCTAATACTTTTATTATAAACGAAGCAATCTGACTCACATTTCTTTGGTCATTACTATATAAAATTGAAGATGATAAAGAGAATAAATCTACAGAGTAATCTTGAATATTCCATACATTCTATTAAAATTATATAATTATTTCCAAAAGTTAAATCACATCTGAAATATGTAAATTCTTATATCAGGTAGGATATGATAGTAAACAAAAATATCAATAACAGTCATACACAAAGAATACTTTTCTTTAAACATTAAACAAACTTTCTGATTTTAGAAAAATTTTAGAACTACAGAAAAATTGCAAAAATTTTGCAGAGAGTTTCCATATACCCCATACTCAAGTACTACAGTGCATTTGTCACATCTAATACCAATAATGGTACATTAGTAATAATTAAGGGCCATACTTTATTTAGGTTTCCTTAGTTTTTATCTACCCTGGAGAATGAAATGGCAACCCACTTCAGTATTCTTTCCTGGCAAATCACATGGACAGAAGAGCTTGTTGGGCTACAGTCAATGGGGTCACAAAAAAGTTGGATATGACTGAGTGGCTGAGCACAGCATAGTTTGTACCTAGTGTCTATTTTGATTCTAGGAGCCCATTCAGGGTATCACCGTATGTTAAGTTGTAAAATCTCCTTAGGCTCCTCTAGACTGGGAAAATTTCTCAGACTTCTCTTGTTTTAGATGACCTTGATGAGAAACACTGGTCAGGTGTTTTGCCCAATGTCCTTTAATTTGGGTTTGTCTGATGCGTTTCTTATGGCTAGATGGGGTTATGGGATATAGAAAGGAAGACTACAAAGGTAAGTCACCCCTATTGCGTGATATCAAGATACATGCTATCCACATGACCACTGATTACTGATGACTTATCAACATAACTCTTAACCTGGATCACCCTGCTAAAGTAGTGTTTGCCAGTTTTCTCCACTGTAAGTTAATCTTTTCCTCCCTTTCTACACTGTACCTTTAGAACAAAGTCCCCATAAGCATCTCACACTTAAGCAGTGGTGAATTATGTTAAACTTCCTTGAGGGGAAGTACCTATACATGTTAGTTGGAATTGTCAACAGGTAGTTTTTAGTGTAAGAAATTCACTTTGTAATAATGTATATAATCTGTCAGTATATGTATTTTTTAAAGGATGTTAGGTAGATTAATAGATATAGGGAAATATAATGTAATGTATATGTAAGGACACATAAACCAAAAACATGTTTTTCTTTAGGAGTAGGAACTGGAACAGTTTGGGATGATACCTGATTTACCACTGAATACAATAATTCAATTTTGTGTTTCTTATTTATTTTATCCTTCTATTTTTTTAAAGTATTTAAAATGTAATCATGTATGGATGTAGGTCAAGACAATACAGAAGAGAGATGGATGGTCACAATGTTCTATGCATATTCTCTTATAATGAAGAATAGTAACAGATCAGTGATTTCAATGATCATTTTCTGCACCTCATGATAGATCCCAGAGCACCTTAATGTATGCAAGTTAGAAGTCAATGTTAGCGGCTAGTTTTGATAACAAATAGTGTATGCCAGAGTTGTATGCCTGTGTTTGGTGGTAAAGGCAATTGGGCAAGAGAATCAATAGGCTGATTAAAAACAAAAGCCCAAGAGTCTTCTAAACCTAAAATTTTGATTTGCTATTTTAGTGCATGTCATTGAATGTACAAAATACCCTGGTCACCAGATTTACTAAGAGAATTATCCTCCACATAGGTTTCAACAAAGATTAATATTGGCATTGATAAGGAGAAACACTCGTGTTAGACTATTCCCTTGAAATGTGCTTTATTTTATATTGTAGAACCAGTGATTCCCAGGGGATAAATAATCTGAATTTCACCTCACAGATGCATTACAGAGCTCATGTTTGTTTTGAGTTTCTACTGAAGTAAGCTTTCATAATTCCACATTAGATAGGAGATAGGGATTATGTTGTTCAATGGTTCATTAATGGGAGTAAACTAAGGGACTAAAAGAAACCCATCTAAATTGGGGAGCAAAATATTGTGACAACAGTTAATCTAAATAAAATAGGAATAATGAAAAGAGACTGAATTTAAAAAGAGAAAAAAGTAAAGTGGGATAGTTTTTAGGAAATATCAAAACTTATCATTTCTGATGATTGAGAAGGGAGAAATAGACATTGAGAAGAAATTGAATGTACTTGCCCTCTGATAGCAGGAACCTATTTGATTTTATATAGCTCTCTGCACAGGCCTTTGCATAGATTAAGCACTGTTTTAATATTGATTGTTTAACCTTATATTGGAGAAGGAAAAGGCAACCCACTCCAGTATTCTTGCCTGGCGAATCCCAGGGACAGAGGAGCCTGGTGGGCTGCTGTCTGTGGGGTCACACAGAGTTGGACACGACTGAAGCAACTTAGCAGCAACAGCAGCAGCCTTATATAGACTGTGATGGTGTCTGAAGATGCTAATTTTCTACATGATACATAAATAGTCAAAGAAAAAAAAAGAGAAATCATAAGGCTGACCAAAGAAAACTAGGTCTGAGAAACAAGCACAGAGTAACACATTTTTAGAAAACTGGGTTGCTGAGAACATATTTTAAATCTTTTGGTCATCTCAGGAAGTCACAGCTTCTCTTCAGGTTAATATATATGATCACAAATTTCTTTCTAAAATTATAGCCATAACCAGACAAAGCACATTCTAAACAAAATTCTGTGCCAAATTTCAACTAGTATAAAATGAGTTCTATGTTCTCTGACACACAGAGGATATATAATAAACTGGCAGTTCTTTAATTGAGAGGAGACTATAACTTAATTTTTATACCATCTCACTATAAAATTTTATCAGTGCTGTTTCATTAGGAATGGATACAGGAGTAATGTTGTCTCCTAATATGTTATTTTATGTCAGCATCAGATTCACAAATGAAACTAAAGGGTCTTAAGATGAAGCCTTTACTCTACAAGCTTAGCAATATTTGCAACAAATTTGGAGCTTATTTCATAAGTTTAAAAAAATTGGATGGCATTTGAATGAATGCATTACATATCCCTGAAATCTAAAGTGGATAACATATATAGAGGGGTAATGATTTATCTGATTTAAAAAGTTAATATATTTTAATTTCCAGACATGTCAATCATTAGAGTATTAATGATTAGAATATAAATGATCTTAATCATATACTTTAATACACAAAATAAGTATTTTATTTCAATTGTACTGTTGAATGGTATTTGGTTATATGGATCTTGGTCAAAAAACAGAATGTGTTTCATCTAGTGTTTTAGTATTTCTAGTAGATGAGACTATGTCATTAGGCACCACATATTGATTTTAATTAGAATAGGCACACCACCATTAATATGAGTTGTGATGCCACTAAGCCAGTTGTCAAGGGGGGATTAATTAATTAATTATAAATTAATTAATTAAGAGTGAATTAAATCAACCTAGCAAAATGAATATAGAACTCAGGGAGGAGGGTTAAACTCACAAAGCAGATTGAAAACCCAAGACAATCTAAATTTTTAATCAAGACAGAAGAAAATTAAGCAACTCATTATAAAAGAGTACCTATTGTTTTTGAAAAAGGAAAGCAAAAGCAAAAAAAAAGCAATAAGTTAAATTTAAACATTATCCTTAAAAATAGGAAATGAAATTGTGGAAAATACTAAGATTTTGTCATTCTATGTTTTAGACCTAGAAAGATAAATTGTACTTAATAACACTCTTCACAAATTTAATCACCTCATTTTCTGTTTATTGTTACAGAGGAAATTCACTCACATGCTTAAAAGGAAATAAATATATCAAATTGAAGAAAAAGTCTTTTAAAGGGAGAGTTGTACCCTCTTTTTTAAATGAGTTTCCCTCTAGTTACTAGATTCCAATGTTTATGAAACTCAATGCTTCAGGGCTGAGCAATATAGACATTTGACTAACAATTGAAGGTTATATTTGAGAAAAAAAAATTAGATGTAAACAAATTTTATGACTTCAGTTATGAAAAATATACATTAAATAGACAAGCTGATGATATATTAAAATGAAAATATTGTGTTAAAAATGATGCTTTTACTAAAAATGTGTTTAATATTTCTGTGCCTGTACACATACACACACAAAAAAAATAATCGATTTCCTAAAGACCAATGAAAGATCTTATGTCAATTACAACCTATTAGTTAGGATTGAGATAAAATAGTCCAAAGTGAAAATTAAACTCAGATGTGTATGAGCCTCTGATTTCTAAAAAAAAAAGTATATATATATATATATACACACACACACACACACACACACACACATGTTCTAGAGAGTCTATACTTGTAGACAATGCCTTTCTAGGGACAAGGCATTGGAAATGAATGCCAGGAAGAGAAAAACTATTTGCTCTTGCTATATCTGCCTGTAAACATAATGTTACTTCTGCTAAAACATAAGCAGAAACCATTAATAAGCAGTGCTAAACTTTATTAGATCTTTGTTAGACAATCAATAAACAGAGTGGCAAAATGTCAAATGGCAAGAAAAGGGCATGCCTCTGAGTGCCTTTAACAGGTTTAGGGATAACAACCCACTCCAGTACTCTTGCCTGGAAAATCCCATGGGTGGAAGTGCCTGGTAGGCTGCAATCCATGGGGTCGCTAAGAGTCAGACACGACTGAGCGGCTTCACTTCCACTTTCACTTTGGTCAAAGGGACAAACTGCATTACACCACAGGTATCCCTGATTCAAACTTAAAAGCAGGGTATGATATGAACCTGCCTGCAGTAACTGCCTATTGGTCTTCCCTGGTGGCCCAGATGGTAAAGAATCTGTCCAGCGCAGGAGACCTGGGATCAATCCTCGAGTCAGGAAGATGCCCTGGAGAAAAAAATGGCTACCCATTCCAATATTCTTGCCTGGAGAATTCCATGGACAGAGGAGCCTGGTGGGCTACAGTCCATAGGGTCACCAAGAGTCAGATACAGCTGAGCAACTAACACTTTGACTTTTCATAATCACCTAATTTGTCTATAATCACAAAAAGTCAGTTGCAATACGTCCTAGAATAGTTGACAGTGACCCTGTAGTACCTTCAAAAACACACTGTAATTTCTCAAATATGAATTAGTTTGTTAATTTAATAATTGTTTGTTGTGTATATATTATGATCATATACTGTTCCAAGAGACTGGAATATATGTGTATTTTTTTCTTAAATATGTCTGCCCTTAAGAATTTTATATTCTAGCAAATTGACATAAAGTATCAACAAAGGAAAAGCATAAAAAGCAACTAATGTATTACTAATATATTAGAGATAAGTTGGTGAAAAAAAAAGAAAAAGTAGATCAGAATATGGGAATTTAGGATAAGGATTCAATTTTAAATTTGGTGATCATGGTATACTTCTTATCTCATTAAGAAAGTCAGACTTGGAATATTCTTATTCCACATAGAAGAGACAGCCGCCAAAAGTTCTGAAATGAATAAAAGGCTTTGAAATGATTACCTGATTACCTGCCTGGCATATTTGAGGAAACAAGGTGAATAAGAGTAGTAAAGGCATCGAAGAGAATTTGAAGGGCCAGAATGTAGAGCTATATCCAAGTAATGATGAGAATGAATCTTTGCTCATTTCCAAGGCAAACCATTCAGTATCACAGTAATCCAAGTCTATGACCCAACCAGTTGAAAGAAGCTGGAGTCGAATAGTTCTATGAAGACCTACAAGACCTTCTGGAACTAACATCCCCTAAAAAAGATGTCCTTTTCATTATACAAGACTGGAATGCAAAAGTAGGAAGTTAAGAGATACCTGGAGTAACAGGCAAGTTTGGCTTTGGGGTGCAAAATGAAGCAGGTCAAAGGCTAACAGAGTTTTGCAAAGAGAATACACTGGTCATAACACCCTCTTTCAACAACACAAGAAAAGATTCTACACATAGACATCACCAGATGGTCAATACCGAAATCAGATTGATTACATTCTTTGTAGCCAAAGATGGAGAAGCTCTATACAGTCAGCAAAAACAAAACCAGGAGCTGAATGTGGCTCAGATCATGAGCTCCTTATTGCCAAATTCAGACATAAATTGAGGAAAGGAGGGGAAAACCACTAGACCATTCAGGCAGGATCTATATCAAATCCCTTATTACTATACAGTTGAGGTGACAAATAAATTCAAGGGATGGATTTGATAGACAGAGTACCTGAAGAAATATGGATGGAGGTTTACGACATTGTATAGGAGGCAGATATCAAGACTATCCCCAAGAAAAAGAAATGCAAAACGCAAAATGGTTGTTTGAGGAGGGCTTACCAATAGATGAGAAAAGAAGAGAAGCTAAAGCAAAGGAGAAAAGGAAAGATATACCGATTTGAATGCAGCGTTCCAAAGAATAGCAAGGAGAGATAAGAAAGCCTTCTTCAAACAACAAAATGGGAAAGACTAGAGAGCTCTTCAAGAAAATTAGAGATACCAAGGGAACATTTCATGCAAATCTGGTCAAGATAAAGAACAGAAAATGTATGGCCTTAACAGAAGCAGAAGATATTAAGAAGAGGCGGCAAGAATACACGGAACTGTACAAAAAAATTTCACGACCCAGATAACCACAATGGTGTGATCACTCACCTAGAGCCAGACATCCTGGAATGCAAAGTCAAGTGGGCCTTGGGAAGCATCACTATGAACAAACCTAGTAGAGGTGATGGAGTTCCAGTTGAACTATTTTAAATCCTAAAAGATGGTGTGTGGAAGTGCTACACTCAATATGCCAGCAAATTTGGAAAACTCAGCAGTGGCCACAGGACTGGGAAAGGTCAGTTTTCATTCCAATCCCTAAGAAAGGCAATGCCAAAGAGTGTTCAATTGTGTGAGATGAGTATCTCATACACTAGCAAAGTGATGCTCAAAATTCTCTAAGTCAGGCTTCAACAGTACATGAGCCATGACCTTTCTGATGTTCAAGCTAGATTTAGAAAATGCAGAGGAACCAGAGATCAAATTGCCAACATCCATTGACCATAGAAAAAGCAAGAGAGTTCCATAAAAACATCTACTTCTGCTTTATTGACTCTGCCAAAGCCTTTGACTGTGTGGATCACAACAAACAGTGGACCATTCTTAAAGAGATGGGAATACCTGACCACCCTACCAGCCTACTGAGAAATCTGTATGCAGATCAAGAAGCGATAGAACTGGACATGGACAACAGACTGGCTCCAAATCAGGAAAGGAGTACTTCAAGGCTGTATAATGTCACCTTGTTTATTTTACTTATATGCAGAATACATCAAGGGAAATTACAGGGCTGATGAAGCATGAGCTAGAATCAAGATCACTGGGAGAAATGTCAATAACCTCAGATACTCAGATGATGCCACCCTTATGGCAGAAAGTGAAGAGGAACTAAAAAGCCTCTTGATGAAAATGAAAGAGGAGAGTGAAAAAGTTGGCTTAAAACTCAACATTCAGAAAGTTAAGATCATGGCATCTAGTCCCATCACTTCATGGCAAATAGATGGGGAAACAGTGACAGACTTTTTGGGGGGCTCCAAAATACAGCAGATAGTGACTGCAGCCATGAAATTAAAAGGCGCTTGCTCCTTGGAAGAAAGTTATGAACAACTTAGACAGCATATTAAAATGCAGACACATTACTTTGCCAACAAAGGTCCATCTAGTCAAAGCTATGGTTTTTCAAGTATTCAAGTGTGATGAGATTGAGATTGAACTATAAAGGATGTGAGATTGAACTATAAAGCAAGCTGAGTGCTGAAGAATGGATGCTTTTGAACTCTTGTGTGGAGAGGACTCTTGAGAGTCCCTTGGACAGCAAGGAGATCCAACTAGTCCATCCTAAAGGAAAGAAGTCCTGAATATTCATTGGAAGAACTGATGCTGAAGCTGAAACTCCAATACTTTGGCCACCGAATGGGAAGAGCTGACTCACTGAAAAAGACCCTAACTCTAGGAAAGATTGGAGGTTGGAGGAGAAGGGGATGACAGAGCATGAGATGGTTGGATGGCATCACCAGTTCACTGGACATGAGTTTGAGCAAGCTCCAGGAGCTGGTGATGGACAGGGAAGCCTGGCGTGCTGCAGTCCATGGGCTCGCAAACAGTCTGACACAACTGAGCAACTGAACTGAACTGAACACTTGAGTAAAACAGAGAACCGTTATATGATTTGGGAGAAGAGAGCTGATGGGGTGTTCCATTTCAGAAGGACACCATGGCTGCTCTGCTGATGATAAGGGACAAGGGTAGACACAGAGAGATCAGTTAAGAGGAGACTGTGATAGTCCATAAGAGAAATGATGAGGGCTTAAAGCAGGGTGGTATCAGTAGAGACCGTAAAAATTGATCCAATAATTCTATTCTAAATATTTTTAAGTGGTAATGCCAACAGGATTTACTAATGTAGTGAATATGGGGTATGAAAGAGAGAGGGAAAAAAAAGGATGATACCATGACACCAAGGAGTTTGACCTGAACACTGGGGAGGATGCTATTGACTTCAACTGGGAGAGGACAAACTAAGATAGAGCAAGTTTCAGAGAAAATGTATGATTTGGGCAGGCTGAGTTTGTGTTAATAGATATCTATAAAGAAATATATATATATATATATAATAGGTATCTATAAAAAAATAGATATCATATGAAATAATGGTGAAAGTCATATTTTATGCCTTGATTCTGGATATCACCAAAGGATTGAGTGTTGACAGAGAATCGGAAAGGCCCAAGGACTAAGCACTAGATCATACCAGCATCCTACTCCTTGAAGAAAAGAAGAAGGATCAACAAAAAGGACAAATGGATTGATAAATGAGGTAGGAGGAAAACTGAAAGAGCATGAGGTCCTAGAAGTCAAGTGAAGAATGTGTCTTCAGGAAGAAGGAATGATCAACTAAGTTGATATTGAGTTGTGAGCAGGTGGAGTAGATTTATAAAATATGGAACTCACTCATTAGAATTAAAGATCAATTTCAAAGAGATCATTTAATAGCAAAATTTTATATGATTATGAGCTATAGAGTTAAGGATTTAAATCCCTACTCTAATTTACCATCTTCAGCTGGTTGCTCTATGATTTCTGAAGCTGGTTTCCTAGATACCTACCTCCCAGATTTTCTGTAAAGTTCAGTGAAATAATTTGTATTGAATCACCAACTAAATGTTTGTGAAGTAATAGATTCTTATCACTTTAAATATAACATGTAATATAAATAATACAACTATCAACAACTCAAATATTTTATTATATAATTGTTATATTGTTATAGTCATTCCATGACTTTTGTTATTGCCATATTACAATTAATTTATTCATTTGTTACATCAATTATGTAATAAATATCTTTAACACTTTACTCTTTGACACGTATTGGCATCCAAGGAGACAAAGATGCACAAGACATGGAACTTATCACTCCTATAATTAAAGTATACCAATCTCTGCAATGTATACTTGACAGAGTTTATTTCTTCATTTCATGTGTGGAATCTGGGCAGCAGTTCTATCATAAATAAGTCACTCAAGCTCTCTGACCCTCAGAAAAATGGGGATAAATTTTATCTATTTGCAAGGTGATTGGAAAGATCAACAAGGATACAGTAAATATTCTAGCATCTATTACTGGATAGACATTCACTGTTTAGGTCATATTAGTACTGTCAATTCTGTACATTCTATCAAAGAGAATATAGACTCTCTTGACATGAATAACTCATGGTTTTCACTTTTATTGAAAGTTGACATCTTTAATATAAACTGGCACCTTGATAAACAATATTTTATTTGTTTATAATTACTTATATTCTGTCTCACAAAATATTTAAGATAGTTTATATAAAGTGATAAAAATATAAAATCAAGAATGTAGACATACTGAACATATCTGTTATCATGACTATTTAATATTTTATTGTGCCTTTCAAATTTAATTCCAAGCTTCCTGGAAGTCAAAACTAAATGGAAATATCAGTTAAACAATTCTAGTTATCAACAGAGAAGAAGATTCTAGAGTCTCATAAAAAGAGAACATTTACTTAGCATTGAACTGAAAAGATATATCTTAGTAGAAACTTCATATAGGATATATGGAGTGATATAGATTATAATCTTAATTATTTTTGGAACAAATTTAGTATGAATTTTACAGAGATGTCTCTTGCAATATCTTTTGATTAAAAACTAAGTTCTGATGTAAAAAATAATTGGGTAATAATTCTGCAAAAAGTTGAACACCATCCAAATATGTAATAATAGGCTGTATGAAAATCTAAAAATGCAAAAATGCTCTCCAATTTCCTGTGTGCATCTCATCACCCTTAATATAATATATGCTTGTTTGTTTATTTATAATTACATATATGTACATATATACACATATATGTTCTATATTTGTACCCATTTAGAATTTTTAGAGGAATAAATGATCTTTAAGTGATCAATAATAAATACTGCTTCTCTTTTCAGACTTTCAATGGGAGCTGGATAGCAGACAAAGACCTAGGGACCTATGTTCCATATTGCTAGATGAGAACAGAGGGATATTCTTCAAGAACAAAGCTAACATGGTAAGCTTGACATTCCATTAGAAAAATTATGACCTTCCATTATTTTCACATTGATGGACATCCAGGTAGGTACTCTCACCACCATATGACCCTAATTCTGAAGGCTTGCAGATAATACAAGAATTTTTCTCAGGAAGAATTCATGGTCAATTATCACATAAACAAATATATCTTTGAAATTCCAATGGTTAACTCAGTTAAAAATATATCTTTCCCATAATATAACACTATAATTTTCTTTATTGTAAACCCAGATACTCATAATGCCTCATGAACCTGGTTCACATTTGAAAGAGAACATCCACATCTTGCTTCCTGCAACTTTTATAGAAATTTCTGACATTCTTAGTTGTTATCTTTTTTGTTTGTTGTTGTTATTGCTGTTGTTAATTCTCCTTCCTTTTTAAAAAAATTATCAGCCAATCCTGATTTTCCTTTAAGGATGCATTTGATGCTATTGGGGAAATGTCAGAAATAATGAAGAAAAATCCTAACATGCTGTCCTACAGAAGTTCATCTTTTGAAATGAAAAACACTCATAATGAAAATGAGTTGACAGCTTACTTGATGATATTTACAGCTGGATGTGACGTCAATCGGAAGGATAGTACAGATCAATTTTAATGGCAAGCAGCTAAGCACGCTTATTGATCTGGCAGCTTGCTACTCTACAAATGGCAAAGATCATTAATATGCTAGCACCAGGAACTGGGAGAAGCATAAAACAACAAGCGACTTTGAGCCTTTAAAGAAGACAATTTAAGAGTGATGATTTGATGATCACAAGGGAAAGTGTGAATTCATAATTTAACCTCATTCACTACCTCTCAACTAAAAATTGATTACCACTCCTAGGAGTCATATTTCATTTGAGAGAAATTTAATATATTTCATAATTTCCTCTTTAAGCCTTTTGCTTTAAGGAATGCCATTTGCAGTCCAGCTAATCCTAAAGTAGGCCTTTTTTCCCCTGAAAGAACAGAATAATTCCTGCTAGAGCAGAAGGACCACATAGGTGAAACATGAATCAAAAGCTTATAAGAATATCATGCATCTCCCTTGTCTTCTTTCATATTTCCTTTCTATCCTAAAGGATGATAACATTATTCCCTCCCTGGAATATGAAAGTGGCTAAGATTATGTATTTAAAGTGCTGCTAGAAGACATTTATTTTAGGAACCAGTAAAAGCCAACAGTAGTACCCACTTAGTATTCAATATTACAAATATATATCGCTTGGATGTCGCCACTGCTATAGAGACTAAACTCTTCCTCATCTGGAGGAGATGTAAACACTCTGTTGATCACTGAATAAACTTTTCATTCAGACATTTTGAAATGTATTTTAATATACCTAACGGAGTCTAACCAAGAGGATGATAGGTGGGCTGTCTGCAATAATGAACTTCCTAACCTCTAGAGAGGCAGTACATCTGCTCAGATCAAAATGTGTTGTTTGTGAAGCACCCACACTCTGGAGACATATGTACAGTAACAATGTGAAAATAACAAGTTTCAAACTCTTAAAAAATAGTTCCCTGTCAGCCAGTAAGGAAATGTTAACCCTCACAATGTGGAATGAATCCTTCTGCAAAGTTGCAAATGGTTCAAACACTCTGTAACAGTATCTGATATACAAAGACACTTACAGGACCATTGTTAAAAGAGAAAATGATCAATTTCAAACCCACAGAGCTTTTGTTTTCCTGCATAAATCCAAATGGTCCATTAGGTGAAAGTAAAGAAGAACCAAGTCAAGAGCTCATGGTGGTTATTGAACTCTTATAATCAAGACTTCTCCCCCTCCTTTCTTAATGCTGACTGATAGATTAAAGTTAATTTTTTGTGTGGTCTCTAACAAATTTTTTTTTAAATTCATTTTAATCAAGGTACATTGTCTCAATACCTATTGTTAATACACAGTAATGACCTTTGTAAGAGATTTGAAGCTTCCTAGATGTTTATAAATCTTAGTGCTAATCTCCAAATGTACAAAGGCAGTCCCAAATTGGGTACTTATAATACTGCCATTGCACTCTTATTTTAAAAATAAAAGAATACTTTCCCCTACTTATTTTTCTCACTTTATTAAGATTATTGCTTCATTCTATGAAAAATTTTGTATAAAGTAAAATAAAGCATTTTTTTGTTGAAAGTACATATCCTATTAACCTTTTCTTGGTGAATAGGGATGGGTAAAGAATTTCGAAAATATGACATGTAACTTATTTCTAGAGGCTTCCCAGGTGGTGCAGTGGTAAAGAATCCACCTGTCAGTGCAGGAGATGCAAGATGTGCAGGTTTGATCCCTGGGTCAGGAAGATCCTCTGGAGTAGGAAATGCAACCCACTCCAGACTGGCAGGGTTTAGTCCATGGGGGTCACAAAGAGTTCGACATGACTTGAGCAACTGAGCACACACACAACTTATTTTTAGCATCCTTTGGTATGAAATAAGTCAATATTGGGATTTACCAACCCAGGAACTGGGGAGCCTGGTGGGCTACCATATATGGGGTTGCACAGAGTTGGACACGACTGAAGCAACTTAGCAGCAGCAGCAGCAACATTTATATTGCTTAGTGTTAGCCACTCAATTGTGGGTGAGTGGCTGATTCTTTGTGACCCCATGGACTATAGCCTACTAGGTTCCTCTGTCCATAGGATTCTCCAGGCAAGAATGCTAGAGTGGGTTGCCATTCCCTTCTCCAGGGGATCTTCCCTCAAAAACCAGGTCTCCCATACTGCAGGCAGTTCTTTACCATTGAACCACCAGGGAAGCCCTATATTGCTTAAGAACACTTCAAAATTCAATCACTCATCAAAAATAATTCATTAAGCAGCTAATAAACAAGTTTACTCTAACAAAATATCAGAATATGAAATGCATGTTTCGTATGTTAAATAGGAAAGGTGTTAAAATTACTAAAGACATTAAAAATAATATTAAAAGAAAGTGAAAGTTTTAGTTGCTTAGTTGTGTCCATCTCTTTGCAATCTCATGGACTGTAGTCCATTAGACTCCTCTGTCCCATGAATTCTCCAGGCAAGAGTACTAAAATGTGTAGCCATTCCCTTCTCCAATGGATCTTCCCTACCTAAGGATCAAACCTGGGTCTCCTGCATTGCAGATTATTTATCACTGAGTCGTCAGGAAAATCCCTTAAAATAATATTAATTAATTCTTTTTTTTACTTTATTTTACTTTACAACACTGTATTTATTCGTTTTGCCATACATTGACATGAATCCGTCTTGGGGGTACATGAGTTCCCAATCCTGAACCCTCCCCCCAACCTCCCACCCCATATCAACTCTCTGGATCATCCCCGTGCACCAGTCCCAAGTATCCTGTATCCTGTATCGAACATAGACTGGCAATTCATTTCTTACATGATAGTATACATGTTTCAGTGCCATTCTCCCAAATCCTCCCACCCACACCCTCTCCCTCAGAGTCCAAAGTCCATTCTATTCATTTGTGTCTCTTTTGCTGTCTTGCATACAGGGTTATCATTACCATGTTTCTAAATTCCATATATATGTGTTCATATACTGTATTGGTGTTTTTCTTTCTGACTTACTTCACTCTGTATAATCGGCTCCAGTTTCATCCATCTCATTAGAACTGATTCAAATGTATTCTTTTTAATGGCTGAGTAATACTCCATTGTTTATATGTACCACAGCTTTCTTATCCATTCATCTGCTGATGGACATCTAGGTTGTTTCCATGTCCTGGCTATTATAAACAGTGCTGCAATGAACATTGGGGTACATGTGTGTCTTTCAATTTTGGTTTCCTCGGTGTGTATGCCCAGCAGTGGGATTGCTGGGTCATATAGTATTTCTATTTGCAATTTTTTAAGGAATCTCCACACTGTTCTCCATAGTGGCTGTACTAGTTTGCATTCCCACCAACAGGGTAAGAGGGTTCCCTTTTCTCCACACCCTCCCCAACATTATTGCTTGTAGACTTTTGGATCGCAGCCATTCTAACTGGTGTGAAATGGTACCTCATTGTGGTCTTGATTTGCATTTCTCTAAAAAGTTATAAATTCAAAACGTTTAACTTAACATTTAATTATAATTAAATGTTAAGTTAAACGTTTTGAATTTATAACTTTTAAAAAAATACTAAAAGTGTTAGAAAAGAATGTCAAATAAAGTAAATACTGTGGTACCCTTCCCAGATCCCCTTCATTGGGTAAGCGTGAGATGTTATGAGTGCTAGAGAAATGTCTTTGACCTCAGGAGAGCCACTTCACCTGGAAAATCTCACACACACCCACACACACCCACACACACACACACACACATACACACACACATATACACAATAAGGTGGTATGAACAACTTCTTGCCAATGATTGACTCACAAAAAGGTACATAAGGTCAGCTCTTTACCTCATTGTGAGAGACCAAATCTAAAGTACAATTTATGCTTCAGAACTTCTCTCTTTTCTCCCAAGAGCATCCACTCAATAAACAACATGTACCCAAATTCCTGTCTCAGGCTCTGCTTCTAGAGAACATAAGCAAGATATTAATTCAGTACTAGATTACCAAACACAAGAAAAACATATAATTCTGAGGCCCTTCCTTAATAAAATCTTAGCAGTTTTAATAAAATCAAAACAGTTTTGTTTTGTTTTTAACAGGCAGTTTTGGGAGAATGTTGGTGCAACAAAATAAAACCATGACAAGTGATTGAATATTTTAATATATAAAAATTCAAATTTCCAGCTCTAGAAGTTTTAATTTGCTGTGAGTTCTTGCCTTGATACCTAGACTCTTACCACCCTCTAATACTAATATTCCAGCAGTGATTTTGCTGAGGTTTATTTCTGAAGCCAGCCCATACATATCCTTCATCTTCTCTCTTCACTCAGCCTCTCTGCCCTCTAGTCAATATTTTCTGTTATTAAATCTATCATTTCAAGGGCAAAACTTTGAGAAGTACCTTACACAGTAGGAACTAGATATCTGTTCAGTTCAGTTCAGTCGCTCAGTCATGTCCAATTCTTTGGGACCCCATGAATCGCAGCACGCCAGGCCTCCCTGTCCATCACCAAGTCTTGGAGTTCACTCAAACTCACGTCCATTGAGTCAGTGATGTGATCCAGCCATCTCATCCTCTGTCGTCCCCTTTTCCTTCTGACCCCAATCCCTCCCAGCATCAGAGTCTTTTCCAATGAGNGAAGAGGAGGGCGCGGCGCTCAGAAATACGCAGGAGCAAGGTGCCCCACAACTTCGTAATCATCAGCGCAGCGGAGAAAAGCGAGGACGAAGCGTCTATGACGAGGTCAGGTTTTCGGTGGAAATGATAAGTGTGAGGTCACGGCCACCATCAGGCCTGAGAAAGACCACCAGGAGGAGTACACTTGGGTTGGGTGGGGCAGGATAGAGGCAAAGAATGAGTTCCACTGTAGATGAGTCAGACTTTGGGGGCTGAAGCACCCTGGAGTTGAATCATGAATAAAGGAAAGAATCTAAGGGACTGAAGAGCGGCAAGCATCACAGAGAATACCAATGTCTACAGGGGGGAAAGAAGACAAGGGTGAAGCAAAAGGACAGAGGGCATGTGTGAAAGGGAGCAAAAGGGCTGAGAGCCCAGTGTCCTAGAGATCAGGAAGGAAAGAGAGCTGGAGAAGATGGGAAGAAAGTGCCAAACACAGCAATGAAAATAGCTGCACGATGCCTGGCAAAGGGATACAGAACACCAGGAGCGTCTGGCCACCAAAGCCAGAGCACCTGGTAGGCACGTTTTCACAACTGCGACAGCTATGCTTCCGACTGCCGTTGTGTCTTCCTGGTCCAGACCCAGTGCTTTGAGAGCTCATTAACAACATGTGCCCCTTTTTATACTAAGATGTGTGCTGTCAGAAGGCTATGTGCCGTTAGCACAAGAACTATATTCTAAATATTCTTTGCTTTATATCAGTGAGAAGAAACACAACCCTGTCACCAAGTCTTTTCCAAGCAGGTTGNCAGAGCCTTCTCAGGGGAAAAGCTGCCATTTTGTGAGTAACCTTAACAAGACAAAAATGGCAAGAAACTAAGGGTATATAATCAATAGCTACTGAGCATCTGAGCTCTGCTGAAACCCCCAAACCAGCCAGACTTTAAGGTGATTGCAGGCCAAGGAAGCCTGAGTGCCATTGTGTCTGCCAGAGGCTCCGGCTGAACTGTGGACACAGGCACTGGGAGCGGGTCTGCTGCTTTAGTCTGCTGGATTTTGGGGTATACGCTATGCAGTAATAGACAACTATTGCAATTTACATAGGGGCAGATGATAATGACCCCACAGAGAGCATACTGAGGGCACTGAAATCAAACTCAAGAGCAGCAGGATTCAATAAAGATTTCAGAAAGAGTGGCTGGATGAGCCGATTTGTACTGAACGAGCATTGCTTAAATGTTAATGATTATGAATATAGGGTATTAGCGCAGGGGTGTCAGATGGAAGAGCCTAATGAGAGAAGAACAGGTCTCAGCCAAGAGCAAAGAAGCTGAAGAGGAGGGCGCGGCGCTCAGAAATACGCAGGAGCAAGGTGCTGCACAACTTCGTAATCATCAGTGCAGCGGAGAAAAGCGAGGACGAAGCGTCTATGACGAGGTCAGGTTTTCAGTGGAAATGCTAAGTGTGAGGTCACGGCCACCATCAGGCCTGAGAAAGACCACCAGGAGGAGTACACTTGGGTTGGGTGGGGCAGGATAGAGGCAAAGAATGAGTTCCACTGTAGATGAGTCAGACTTTGGGGGCTGAAGCACCCTGGAGTTGAATCATGAATAAAGGAAAGAATCTAAGGGACTGAAGAGCGGCAAGCATCACAGAGAATACCAATGTCTACAGGGTGGAAAGAAGACAAGGGTGAAGCAAAAGGACAGAGGGCATGTGTGAAAGGGAGCAAAAGGGCTGAGAGCCCAGTGTCCTAGAGATCAGGAGGGAAAGAGAGCTGGAGAAGATGGGAAGAAAGTGCCAAACACAGCAATGAAAATAGCTGCACGATGCCTGGCAAAGGGATACAGAACACCAGGAGCGTCTGGCCACCAAAGCCAGAGCACCTGGTAGGCACGTTTTCACAACTGCGACAGCTATGCTTCCGACTGCCGTTGTGTCTTCCTGGTCCAGACCCAGTGCTTTGAGAGCTCATTAACAACATGTGCCCCTTTTTATACTAAGATGTGTGCTGTCAGAAGGCTATGTGCCGTTAGCACAAGAACTATATTCTAAATATTCTTTGCTTTATATCAGTGAGAAGAAACACAACCCTGTCACCAAGTCTTTTCCAAGCAGGTTGTTAATTAAACCTGATATTAGTGCCACATTGTAAGGTTGAGAAGAGGGACACTTTGGGAGAACAAGGGACTAACATTGCTCTGACCTACTCGGTGATGAAAACACAGAAGAAATAGCAGAACGTATCAATGTATATCTTATTAATGCCTCTCTCAGACATTTGCCTTGCACCATTTTTCTAATTTATTAAAAAAATAAAATATCTTCCTACCTGTTAATTAGAAAAATTAAACAAAAGGCATACTTGTGCCTATTGGTGGAAAGTGAAAAACACTGAAACTGTTAGTCACTCTGCCATGCTCGACTCTGCAACCCCATGGACTGTACACCAGTAGGCTCCTCTATCCTTGGAATTCTCTGGGCAAGAATACCAGAGTGGGTTGCCATTCCCTTCTCCAGGGAATCGTCACTTTTCAGGGATCAAACTGGGGTCTCCTACATTGCAGGCAGATTACCATCAGCCAAGACAAAAATTCTACTTGCAAAGTAGACCATTATTTTCCAAAGCAGAATAATTTCCTCCTCCCATTAGTGATACCAAGGTAAGGATAATAGTGTTCCCTTTAGGCCTTTCTATTTTCTGTGTGCCTGTTTTGTCTCTCTGGTTTTGTGAAATACTAGGGCATAGGAAAAGTTTGACAACTCCCTCATGTGACCCAAGTAACAAGTTGCTATGTTTACCCCGGAGGTTGGAATAGGAGTTAAGACAGATGCTGGAACATATGGGCCTCAAGGCATGACCACCCTTGGGGTAGCATTTCATGGGTATTTGGTGTACCAACTGGCAAGTTAGATAGTTTTCCGTTTACATTTATCCCGGGAGCATGAGTGCTTCAAAATCCACGAGGGGCTACAGTTGCCAAGTCTTGTGGTTCAGGACCATAAGCTGTGCTTTGATCGTGGGGCTCATTGTGTTCCTACTTAATAAAAGGGAAAAACATTCCACTTTCCAGCAGGGTAGAAGCATATGATCAATGTGTTTTCCCTTGCAACTGAAGGCAAGATCTTTTACTTCTGCGATACCATATGGATCCAGATCTAATTTTAAGTAAAACCCTGTGAGTGAACAGTCCTAAAGTGAGAATTCTGAAACACATGCTCATTCCTCAAACGTTCTACAAAAGAACGGATATGATGGAAGTGAATGAAAAGTTTCATATATGTGTCACTATTCCCGTATTTTGTGTTGGTGAAAGATGTTCAGGTTTTTATTACTTTTTATTAGGCAAAACATGTGCAACCTGAGGAGGGAGGACTATGTACAATATACAGGCAATTTTAAATCCTCTGACATGTTGCTGTTTCCAGCTACTATTACCCAGCTCGGAAAATTATTTGTCCATCAGCCCAAGACTGAAAATAAATGAGCAAGAGGCTTGCTAGATATTGATGGCTATCCTTAGCTAAAGTCTTTATCTCTCAAAAGAGAGCTTGGGTCTTATTTTGGTTTNGACTAAGCACACTAGGACACAGGAGATGGTGAGAAGCTGGCCAGTTGGGTAGATGCAGCTGCTGAGCTGGCTACCACTATTTGGTACAGAGCTTCTGTGTTGTAAGGGAGGGTAATTTTCTTCCTGTGGCTTGAGATGAGCAAATATGTGGCAGTAAACATCTTTAGTGGGAAGATTTTATGCTCAAGGCATGAAGAACATTAAAAACCAGTGGCTCCATGTTAGATGAAGGTGGGAGAGATCACTTGTGAGGTAAACTTGATGTAAACAAATTTTTAAAAATGGCATTGAGTTACAGAAAAAATGGAGTTGAGTATTTCTATATCCCCTGTGCAAATACCATCTTAATCTTAGCTTTTCAATTTTGACTTTTTTGACCTTTTCAAAAGTCAGAATTTTTGTGAAGCTTCTTGTTTATTATTGCTCCTTTTAAAATCTTTTAATAATTGGTCATTCTCTTTGCTATCTTAAGTTTTTTGAGAGGTGGCAATAAATGCACAAGTATTTTCAATGAAATTGCAATTCATATTTATATAGCAAGTGAAATTAAACCTTGATCTAGTCAAACAAATTTATACTGTCAAATCTAGTCACTAAATTACTTTAAATAAATCCTCAAAGTTGTGAAAAGTACATATTACAACATATCTGAAGTGGTTGTGTCACAGAATGGAGTGTTACTGGAAATGATTATGTAATCTATGATTTTGTTCCAAGGTAGAAGTGCTAAAATGTAGGTAAGAAGAAAATGTCCCTATGGACAGCATTTGCCCATTGGAGTCCATTTTAAATAGTTTACTGACCCATAAAACACTGCTAATGGCTGAATTTAGTGATGTAAAGTTCTGCTTAGTGATATTTACTGTTTTTTGCCATAAGTAATTCAGTATTGGAGATATTATTTTATAACATTAAACCTTGTTGATGGAGAGAAAGTACTTTATTAGTTAGGAGTTTTACACATTGTAGTGAGGGAAGACACACTATAATTCAGATCATACCTTTTTAAAATTTCCTTTATTTTCAAGCTGAAACATAAATGACATTCTTTGCATAAATGTTGACATCACATCTATCTTCAAAAGGGTACTTTGGGAAACAGATCATGTTTACTGACCCATAAAACACTGCTAATGGCTGAATTTAGTGATGTAAAGTTCTGCTTAGTGATATTTACTGTTTTTTGCCATAAGTAATTCAGTATTGGAGATATTATTTTATAACATTAAACCTTGTTGATGGAGAGAAAGTACTTTATTAGTTAGGAGTTTTACACATTGTAGTGAGGGAAGACACACTATAATTCAGATCATACCTTTTTAAAATTTCCTTTATTTTCAAGCTGAAACATAAATGACATTCTTTGCATAAATGTTGACATCACATCTATCTTCAAAAGGGTACTTTGGGAAACAGATCATGTTTAATATATGTATATAAATTAATGCAGGAGAACCATATACATTAATAAACATACTTTATCACAAATACACTTGTGCATATCCTTACTAAAATATTTCTTATAAAGAAAATATGTGTGTGCTTAGACTCTCTATGGCCCCACGGACTGTAGCCTGGTAGGCTCCTCTGTCCATGAAATTTTTCAGGCAAGAATACTGGAGTGGGGTGCCATTTCCTACTCCAGGGGATCCTTCCAACCCAGGGATCAAGTCCACATCTCTTGCGTCTCCTGAATTGGCAGGTGGATTCTTTACCAGTAGTGCACCTGGGAAGCCCATAAAGATATAGCATGTGCTATGCACAACAGGGNGCCCCTTTGTCCATGAAATTTTTCAGGCAAGAATACTGGAGTGGGGTGCCATTTCCTACTCTAGGGGATCCTTCCAACCCAGGGATCGAGTCCACATCTCTTGTGTCTCCTGAATTGGCAGGTGGATTCTTTACCAGTAGTGCACCTGGGAAGCCCATGAAGATATAGCATGTGCTATGCACGACAGGGTTCCCAGGTGGTGCTAATGGTAAAGAGGCTGCCTGCCAAAGCAGGAGACACAAGAGATGCAGGTTCGATCCCTGGGCCAGGAAAATCCCCTGGAGGAGAGCATGGCAACCCACCCCAGTATTCTTACCTTGAAATCCTATGGACTGAGGAGTCCAGTGGGCTATGGTCCAAAAGGTTGCAAACAGTCAGATATGACTGAAGTCATACACACGAGCATGTGCTATTAGAAATGTCAAGCTATATAATCATTTCCTCTTACTATATGTATACCCTGGCATTCACCCAAGTGGTCATAAGTGTTGTTGAATATAGACGCTTACCCTAAGTTTACGAAAGGAGTGAAGTCATAGGTTACTGCTACTAAGTGTTCTACACATGACACTTGAGTCCCACCAGAGTCTTTGATCTATTGCCTCTATAGTGCAAAATATGACATAGTAAATACTCAGCTGCCTAAGATGAGGTAAATGTCTATCCACCTGGCAAGGTCTCTAATTCACTAACTCAAGCAAGTACATTTTATTCTAGATTACCCTGTATAGACACGTTTCACATTTATTAAACTAGAGTTTAGACCACAGATGTTCTTTGCAGACTGCCATTTTATAATTCAGAATCACTCCAAGTAACTCTAGTTTTGTGAAGCAAGCTTAGACTTGGCAACTAGCAAGAACACAGATTTCGAATGCCATTTGCACTGTGCAGTTAAATTATTACACATGCCTTTTGGCCAGGTGGCACGATCCACATGCTTTTTCCTTTGGCCCCTGTGTATGTCTTCCTCTTGTTAGCACTATGCAGAGATGCCCTATTCAACCTTAAACCTAAGCATCAAGAACTTTGAGGAATGGAATTATGACTGCAGATTGATGGAAAATGTTTTGCTAAATATATTTGGCAACACTTCAGGAAATTCATACAGAAATTTGTACTTGAATTTGTGCACATTTCTGAGCTTGTCTTTCCATAATTGCTCCAATCAAATCATGTTTATTAAGCAAACAGTACTCCCTCAGGATGATAGTATAGACTTTGAAGGAGTCTTATTATTTAAGTCCACTTCTTTGATGAGATTCTAACTGATCTGCAAACAAAAGCAAAACACATGGCAATTAGTGTTACTGAAAGCAGTAAGACAGATAAGTTTTAGCCTGTGCCACAATAATATCAGTGGTGGAAATTTTAGAGAAACATAAGGACAGTGAAAGAGGGAGATGAGAAATAAATTGAGAAATTATAGCATAGAGTTAAATACATGGACTTGGATCATAACGTCTGGGCTATAATTCTTGCTAAAATACTTAACAAGATATGTGACCTTGAGCAAGTTAATTAAAATTGCTAAATCTTGGGAGATTTTCATCTCAAAAAAAATGGAAAAGTAAAATTACTAACTCATAGGGTTTTGATAAAGATAAATGAGGTTACAGTAACTAACGATTACAAAACATCATTTCCAATCACTCTTCAAAATATTTAACATTTATTAGCTCATTGAATCTTCCCAACAATCCTATCACTATTATTCCATCCCTTATTAAATAAACAACAGAGATACAGAAAGTATAAATAACTAGCTTAAGGTCACAGCTATTAAAGGAGGAACTGAAATTCTGGCTCCAGAGCTCGTGCCCTTGGTAAGGCTTTACCATGTGTATCTGCTTATTTAGTGTATGAGATCTGATGTGTGTACAAAACTGTGACCATACCTTAAACCAATTTGTTTCATTTTTTTCAAAAAGGCTAGTCATTTTTCTTGTAGATTTCTGCCCACATAAATGATATTTTTGAGAAATTAGTTTGCAGATGATATCTATCACAATCACAAAGGAGTCAACCATATTGGTAATCCAAAGTCTATAACGATTTGATTCCTTTGCTGCTTCAATTTGAGTATATGTGTAGGTGTATGGAAGATAAGCAACCAAAGAAAATTATTCATGAGTCTTATATTTAAGCAGTTGTTTACTCACAATGAAGTTTTGTGAAAACATTTTGTTGAAACATTGCAAAAGTAGAAAATAAATTGCAGAGTCACAACTGATAGATTCAAAAGGGCATATTCCTATATGGGTTGTTGTTTAGTCACTCAGTCGTGTCTGATTCTTTTGTGACCCTCACGGACTGTAGCTTGCCAGGCTTCTTTGTCCATAGGATCTCCCAGGCAAGGATACTGGACTGGGCTGCCATTTCCATATATTGGTTGAGTTCTTTCTTAAAGACATGGTAATCAACAATATTTGCTTGTCAGCAAAGTAAAGGAGGAAACTAAGACTTTTAATATTCTCCATATTTGTTATTCATACTATCCCAGACAAAATTACTTTTCTCTCCATTTCCTAACATAGAATTTAGTCACTCAGTCGTGTCTGATTCTTTTGTGACCCTCACGGACTGTAGCTTGCCAGGCTTCTTTGTCCATAGGATCTCCCAGGCAAGGATACTGGAGTGGGCTGCCATTTCCATATATTGGTTGAGTTCTTTCTTAAAGACATGGTAATCAACAATATTTGCTTGTCAGCAAAGTAAAGGAGGAAACTAAGACTTTTAATATTCTCCATATTTGTTATTCATACTATCCCAGACAAAATTACTTTTCTCTCCATTTCCTAACATAGAAAAAGGGAAAATGTTCTACTGCCTTTGTATTTTAAGTAGTTTGCTGCTAAATATCTTTATTTCAAGAGAGGGGAAACAATCATTGATTATGCCAATCATGTAAATCTATTTACTTAGTGAAAAATATAAAGTTGTCTCAGTCTTCTTATTTACTTCTTGTTTACTCTGGAAATTGAGTAGCATTATATTAAGGAAGCATGCATTTATATATAATTTTCTACATGACAGATTACTTGCAGATGCATCACAACTTCTGAAGGACTGGTTTATTTCTAACATAAACTGTAAAAGCTAAACTGCTCAGAAATGCAGATATCACTCTGAAAAAGTCAGATCTCAGCCTCAATCCTAGTAAATTGGATTCTCTGAAGAATCTATAATTTTTGGAATAGTAACTGGATATTCATAGAAAAGACTTGGAGAAATATAAAACACCATGATAATAAAATTGCTGTCTCAAGAAATATGAAATTAATAGCATAGAGAAGTGGCTTTAAAAATGTATTATTAATAGAGAAGCTCCACTTTTCAAATGCTTTTTTTCAATTACTCTTGCATTATAGAGAAATAGAGACTTAATAATGTATAGCTTAATAATGCCTTGTAATTGGACATTTTCACATTTACCAACCTCAGAGTTGAAAAGTCCAGAATATTATCCCCGAAGGAGGTATTAAATGATCTTTAAATACACAAACATCACAAAGTGTAATGTATTTTACTCCAAAGGTAAATACAAAGGTATTGAGAGCACTCTCAAGGGGGCACCACGTGAATGTGAAACTGTGAAGACCTCCCCACCCACAAGGTCATCAAGACGTGGTGACTCTTCCCAGCATCACACACATGTAAGGAGAAAGCACCTGTCTATGGCCAAAAGAAAGAGATGATAGTGCACAATCCTCCAGTTAATTTCGGAAGGTGTTTTTGTTCCCACCTTCCATCACATCCATTGCTGTTTGTGAAATGGGCTCTGAGTGATAACAGCAGGTCTGGTTGACATCATCATAGGTGGCAGCCTCAAATGTGACAAATACCAGCAAATAGCAAAAGAACGCACATGGGGAGTGCTCAGCAAAGACTCTGCAGGACAGACTTTATAGCAGCTTTGACAACTGGAAATTAAATCTTTCTCAACGTGTTGATGGAACTAGTACTCTCTTTTTACAGGTTGGATCACAATAATTGCCAAGTAAAAACTCAAGTGGTTGAAACTTCCATAGCAATCCAATGGTTAAGACTTCCCTTCCCAATGCAGGGGAGAGTGGGTTCAATTACTGGTTGGAGAACTAAAATCCCACAATAGTTTATGGCCAAAAAAACAAAAGCATACAACAGAAGCAAAATTAAAATGAATTTAATAAAGATTTTTAAGATGGTCTACATCTTTAAAAAATTAAAAAAGCAAAGTAGCAAGCTCAATTAACCATTTCTTGAGTATGCAAATTGATCACGTAGACCTGTATATTTAAATCTTGATTTTGAGCATTGCTTGTACACATGAAAGAAATTTCAAGACAAAATCAGTATTTATCATATTTAGGAAGAATTTCTTCCAGACCCACATCTGAATAACATTGTTTAAACAGGAGTCCCCAGCCCCCAGGCCATGGACAAATACCAGGCCTAATTTAATAAAGATTTTTAAGATGGTCTACATCTTTAAAAAATTAAAAAAGCAAAGTAGCAAGCTCAATTAACCATTTCTTGAGTATGCAAATTGATCACGTAGACCTGTATATTTAAATCTTGATTTTGAGCATTGCTTGTACACATGAAAGAAATTTCAAGACAAAATCAGTATTTATCATATTTAGGAAGAATTTCTTCCAGACCCACATCTGAATAACATTGTTTAAACAGGAGTCCCCAGCCCCCAGGCCATGGACAAATACCAGGCCACACAGCAGCAGGTACGACTGTTAGAAGCTTCCCATCACCCCCAGAGGGAACCTTGCAGCTGCAGAAAAACAAGCTCAGGGCTCCCACTGATCCTGCATTGTGGTGAGCTGTATAATTATTTGGTGAGTTGTAATGATAAGAGAAACAAAGTACACAATAAATTTAATGCACTTGAATCCTAAAACCAACTCCCTCAGCCTCGGTCCATGAAAAAATTGTCTTTCAAGAAATCCGAACCTGGTGCCCAAAAGTTTGGAGGTCACTGTTTTAAACGGTTGTTTAAACTCTCTACTTTGCAAATAGATTGCAATGAATATACTCAATTGGTTATGAATCATGAACTACTAGTGATATTCATTTCTATGTCCTACTTAGTTTATGCACTTTGTAAGGACCATAAATGCACCATGTGGTGTTTATTCTGTATTGGGTAAGAATATCTAATTACTCTTCTATAATTTTGACTTACATGTGAAGTGTTTATGTTACATATAAAGTAACATAAAATGTATGACATTTTAAATTTTTTTCAACTGAGTATAAATTCGAGAAAAAAGTAATCACTCAATAAATAATTTACATCTCACTTTTTTTTTTGCTTTTGTGTGTGTGTGTGTGTGTGTGTGTGTTTGCGTGCACCCGCGCGCGTGCGCTCAGTCATGTCTAGGACTCTTTGCGACCCACAGCCCACCAGCCTCCCCCATCTGTGGAATTTTCCAGGTAAGAATACTGGAGTGAGGCGTCATTTCCTTCTCTAGGTGATCTTCCTGACCTAAGGATCAAACCCACATCTCTTGTGTCTCCTGCATCAGTAAGGGAGTCTTTACCACTGTGCCACCTGAGAAATCTTTGTCTACAAATGTGCAAATAAATCCTCAACTATTTTGGAAGAAAAAAAAAATGAATGCTAATCTCAGGACATCAATCTGAGCAAATCAGGAAGAAAAAGCCACCACAAGTTATAGAAATAACGTTTATATACAAGGACCAGAAACTGAAGGAAATTTAGGTGGAGTCATGTCTGGAAGAGCTGCAAAGTGAAAACCTGTGGAGGAGCCCCTGGATGACTGGCGAGTGGCCTGGCAGTCCGGGACATCACACAGCAGTGGGCTCCCACAGCACCTGGGTTAGTGGGTATTCTCCTCTGCAAACACCTCGGGCCTAAGTACCAACGTGCTTTCTGTTTGACTTACTGATAAAGAGACAGATTATTAACTAGAGCCCAGATTTTAGCGATTCTATAAAAGAAGAGGAATTAAATTAAGGTGAAGATAAGCAGGTTGGGCGGAATAGTTCCTCCCCCAACCCCTACCAGGTATTTGAAGTGAGTGGAAAAATCCTCTTCTCACAGTGACGACCTGACCTAGTTCTTCACTCATCACGGCTGTCTGGGCGTCATTCACAGGAGTACTCAGATCAGAGCTGGGGCTCAGCTGAATTACCATTCCAGGGATGCAATTTCCAGGAGATTTGTCTCTTTTTCTGAAGCTTACCTCTCTGGACATTGTAATAGACAATAATTTGCAGTTTTCTAAAGGGTGCTTATGGGTGACTGTTTCATGTCATTATTCAAGACAGACATTTCTGTCAGTGTGTTTCAGCAATTACAGAACACATTCAAGGTTTTAATCATTAAAGTTAAAACAACAGGAGATCCAAATCACCTAAGCATCTGTTTTTTTTCCTCTAGTGATCAATACTTATTGCTGTTTAATTGCTAAGTCATATCCCATCTCTTTTGAGACTCCATGGACTGTAGCCTGCCAGGCTCCTTTCTCCATAGGGTTTCCCAGGCAAGTTTATTGAAGTGGGTTGTCGTTTCTTTCTCCTAGAGATCTTCCCAACCCAGGAATCAAACTTGTATCTCCTGCAGTGCAGTCAGATTCTTTACCACTAAGCCACCTGGGAAGACCAGTGACCAATATTAGAAATTCTTAAATCAATAATAGATTTTTGAGTATATAAGACATGTGATGTGTTATCACAACTGTCAAATATAGCTTGAGTGTGTTTCCAGCATAAAAAAATGTTAGAGGAAGAAAATTTGAATTAAAAAAAGACATAGCCCTCATGAATACATATCTCTGTATATAGAGTGAAAACAGTGACAAAATTTATTTTGGGGGGCCCCCAAATCACTGCAGATGGTGACTGCAGTCATGAAATTAAAAGATGCTTGCTCCTTGGAAGAAAAATTATGACCAACCTAGACAGCATATTCAAAAGCAGAGACATTCCTTTGCCAACAAAGGTCCATCTAGTCAAAGCCTTGGTTTTTCCAGTAGTCATGTATGGATGTGAGAGTTGGACTGTGAAGAAAGCTGAGTGCAGAAGAATTGATGCTTTTGAACTGTGGTGTTGGAGAAGACTCTTGAGCATCCCTTGGACAGCAAGGAGATCCAACCAATCCATCCTAAAGGAAATCAGTCCTAAATATTCATTGGAAGGACTGATGCTGAAGCTGAAACTCCAATACTTTGGCCACCTGATGTGAAGAACTGACTCATTTGAAAAAACCCTGATTCTGGGAAAGATTGAGGGCAGGAGGAGAAGGGGATGACAGAGGATGAGATGGTTGGATGACATCACTGACTCAATGGACATGAGTTTGAGTAAACTCCAGGAGTTGGTGATAGACGGGGAAACCTGGCGTGCTTCGGATATTGCATATACTTTTGGGCAATTCAAACACTCCCTAATTCATACATTTGAACCACAAGTGCCCCTGACTCTAGCACTAAACATCTGCAGTAACAAAAAACAGAATAATTAATAATAACAAAACCCCAGGTGCCTCATAACACCTCATGAAAACCACTGTAGATGAAAACATACTCCCATTATATAAACTTTATTTTTATCACATTTTAATTATTCATATGCTACAAGGTCATGGAAAACATGAAGAAATCTGATAGATAATAAATAAAACAGGACAGTTTGAAAAGATATGCACTGCATGATGTACATGAGGACTTTATTACCATCTCAATTTTTCTATAAATGTAGAATGGTTTATAAAAAGCATGCAGATGTGGAAGAGATGATCTCAGTTCTCTGGGAGCTCACAGTCAAAAGAGGAGACACATGGCCAAGGAACTGCAGTCAGGTGTGATAAGTTTTGTAATGAAAAGAAGTATGGGGTATACGAGAGTTCAGTGGAGATGCATAGAATAATAGCCTGCAGACCTGAAGAGGCTTGGAGGAGAGAATGATTCCAAAATAAATGTTAGAGAATCAAGGAAAAGAGGAAATAAAAAAATGCAAAAAGCCACGGAGTCTAACCTTAAATAGTTAGCTTCCTTGATCACCAGGCTCAAGAGCAAACTCTCTAGACTTTTGCAGTCATCTCAACTTTGGTCCATGCTTTAGCTTCTGCTCTCTGATTCTGCGTCACTGTTAACTCTCCGCTCCTATCCAATGCGGGTACATCGATCTCTGTAGCAAGTCTCGCACCGTCTGGCCTCTGCTGCATGTCTTGTCCCTTTAGGAATGGTGAATACATTTTTGCCTCCTTCACTGGCTCTGCAACCTGTCTCCCTAACCTTGGAAAACTCTCAATCCTTTTCAGAAGTTTCCGACCTTTTCCAAACTCAAAACACTTTTACCACACTCTGAATTCCATTTGAATCCTTCTTCAATAATTTTTCTTAAAATATTTCATTTTGGGATTATTTGCATTTTCATGTAGTTATATATTTTTCAACAGTTATAGTTCAGAATTTGGGGAATTCTTGAAATTCTTTGTTTTAGAATTATAAGGCTTCATGGATACCATCTTTCTATCATTTAAGAGAAGGACACAATAGGAACTCACATTTATTGATTGCCAATGTATCAGGAACTCCTTCTCCCTAACCTTGGAAAACTCTCAATCCTTTTCAGAAGTTTCCGACCTTTTCCAAACTCAAAACACTTTTACCACACTCTGAATTCCATTTGAATCCTTCTTCAATAATTTTTCTTAAAATATTTCATTTTGGGATTATTTGCATTTTCATGTAGTTATATATTTTTCAACAGTTATAGTTCAGAATTTGGGGAATTCTTGAAATTCTTTGTTTTAGAATTATAAGGCTTCATGGATACCATCTTTCTATCATTTAAGAGAAGGACACAATAGGAACTCACATTTATTGATTGCCAATGTATCAGGAACTCCGCAAGGCTTGTGAAATATGTTAACTTTTCAAATCCCCCCAAATGCAATTTTCTGTGAAATATAGCTATTGAGGGGTGCTGATAGGCTACAGTCCATGGGGTCACAATGAGTCAGACATGACTGAAGCAATTTATCAGGCACGCACACAGCTGTCAAACCTTACCAGACACGTAGTCAGAATCCTGAGTGTGGACTCCAACTAGCAACAAAGCCCAGACTATCTCTGCTCTGGCTTCTACTACCTCCTATGTGCAAGCGCAGGAATGGAAACCCATACAAACGAATGTATTTCACAACACTATAAAGCTGTTTAGCCTCAAAGCCAGACTGCTTCTCCCTTCTGTTTAGCGGCCACACTCCTTGCTAGACATACCATCGGAGGCAATTTTTCAGTGCCCTAGTTCACCAGTTTCCTCAACTTTAAAATAGAACTTAAAATAGCACCCACCTCCTAAGGATGCTCTACAGAATGAATGAGATGCTGGAAGTGAAGCCAGACACGTAGCAAACTCTGTTGCCGTCATTGTTACCATCACTGTGCCAGATGTCACACCCTTTCCTTTTTTTGTGTCTATTGTTTCTGTGGCATAGAAAACATTCAGTAGCTATTTATTTGTTTTATGGTTTCAGTTTTACTTCTGTGACAGTCCTCTCATTTTCTAGAATATAGAAAAAAAAAAAAAGGAATAGCATTTGACTCCAGTTCAAGAGCTTGACAGTTCAGTCACACCTAAGAGCTGAGAGAAAGAGAAGGATGTAGTTAAGGCTGTCAGGGAAATACGGGGATTGTCACAGCTCGGGCAGGTAGTGACAGGGGCAGAGTCGGTGCCCCTAACACTTCTCCCCTTTCCAAACATCTCAGTGCACTCAGGAAAGCAGCCCTGACATTGAGAGCATGCTGAGAAGAGATATGATTTCAAAGGAAGCAATAAAATGTGTAATAGATGTTCGTAATTAGACTGCTTGCTTCTTGTCTCAGGTTTAATAGCTTCTCAAAGACTGTGAACAAGTTAAGGGAGTTTTTAATATTCCTCTAAAATATGAACCCATGTACTACCTTGGGTTACATAATTAAAAATGTCTTTGATCTGACGGGCTTAGATTTATCCTAGCAAATTATGCGATGAACAGCTCATCTTGAGGATTTATTCATCATGCAAACAAGTGAAGGCCTTCAGTGCCAACTTTTGGGTGAGGTTCAGCACGGAGGGAAAACTGAAGCTTCATTCGTTTCAAATATTGTCAAGAGTTATCCAAGAGGAAAGGCTGATTGGCATCCCAAGGGTTATCTTAATTCTGTTCACATGAGACCCGTAAATACAACTCAACAGATGACAGAGTAAAACCACATAGCCAAACACTCAAGAAGCCCATAATGCAGGAAGGGAGGACTTGCCAGAGACACCACTTGACTTTGTCATTGCATCATGCTAATCTGAATCCATGTCACTATTGTTTCCCCCCAAAAAAGATGGAATACTCTTCAAAATAGAATAATTCTTTGTGGCAGAGAGTGAACAATAAATGAATGCCTCTGTGTGATCATCAGTGATGACCTCTATGGTGTGCAGAAAGGGGACCAACTTCAATTCCGGGTCTTAGCAATGCCCAGGATCAAGAGGTTTCACTTATGTGGGTGGGGAGAACCCAAACTTATCCTCAGATGTGAGTCAACTTCCTCTTCACCCAAGATATGCATGAGCTTGAAAAAAAGCTTTTATTCTATATGCCCTGGTATATGGTGATCAAAATTGAGATAGCTATCAAAGGCTTGATCTCAACGAATCCACTGTAATTCCATGAATTATACTACAGTCAAATCATGTAACTGTCTAGGATAATAAAGCAATAATAAAATAAGGCAGTCCTGGCACAGTTAGCTTATATAACTTTGCTGCAAATACTAACACAATATTATAGTGGCAAAGAATCAGGCATGATTGAGTGACAGAGCAGGCACGCATTACAGGTGCAAATACTTTAGAAATAAGGACTGTTATAATATCTTTGTTGCACTTTTTATTCTTTAAGTGGATCATGCCCATAGCATAGCAGGTAAGTTTCTGTCTGACCATCTATATGGGTTTATTAAAAGAAGGTGGATGGATGTTAACAGAAATGTATATGAATCAAATAGAGTAATAAAGATTTGTTGGAAAGGCTATATTTTTATTTTGTGTTAATAAAAACTATGTTATTAATACTGAAAGAAGATACTATTCACATCATTAGCATTACACATGGTTCACTGAAAATGGTAGGGTGGTACCTATAATTTATATTAATATGTAACACTGGTGACATGTCCTCCTGTGAAGTTATGCTGTCTTAAAAAATGAAACTAAAAAACAAATCAGCACCATTAGTTGAAGGACATGGAGATGCCAGGGATTGAACCTGGGACCTCATGCATGCGAAGCATATGCTCTACCACTGAGCTACATCCCCAGCCCTGGAAGGAGGCTGCCAGACTGATGAATTAGTGCACTGATTTCTCTTAGACAATCTCGCCAGGGAACGAAAGAACCTTGGATTCTCACAGTTTCAAATTCCCATCACAGAGCATTCTGAAGCCTTCCTGGGAGACCTATAAAGTTTGTACCTTCAGTGCGGAATGTCCTGATACTTTGTGGCTCACCACCATGCTAGTTTCCCCAGCCTTATTTATAGGGATGATGAAACACCATCTCCCTTCAAATTTTGTCTTATTTATACAGTTTCCTACTCACAGATGCAAGAAAATATTTTAGTTATATTCCATAATTTCCCCATTACTTTTATTGCTGTTGTTGTTTAGTTGCTCAGTCGAGTCTGACTTTTTGCAACCCCATGGATAGAAGCTCACCAGGGTTCTATGTCCATGGGATTTCCCAAGCTAGAATGCTGGAGTAACCGGTCATTTCTTTCTCTAAGGGATT
Source organism: Aepyceros melampus (assembly GCA_006408695.1). Taxonomy (NCBI): domain Eukaryota; kingdom Metazoa; phylum Chordata; class Mammalia; order Artiodactyla; family Bovidae; genus Aepyceros; species Aepyceros melampus. Next base: position 24,200 of record SJXQ01002447.1, on the reverse strand, counting down.
TTCCTGACCCAGGAATCAAACCCATGTCTCCTGCCTTGGCAGGCTGATTCTTTACCACCAAGCCACCTGGGAAGCCCATAGGAAATGAAAAAAAAAATCTCTCCTCTCCTCCTACAGGTTTGTGACTGGGTACCGCAAATAAGGCTGACAAAGGGCAGATTAACAAGAGGAAATCAAAACTTTTTAGCATGTGCACTGGGTTTACATAAGGAAGAAACCCAGTGGTGAGGAACTCAGAGGGCTGATTAGAACCTGGGACTGTATATCACCTTAAAAGGAGCAACATGCTTGTAAAAGACACAGGTAGAGGGGTTCAGGCTTTTAGGGGTGCAGACTATGGGAAGGTAAACATATGGAGGAGACTAATGGAAGATGGGAGCATGGAGTAAGGCTGGTTTGTGTAGACTGCTCAGCAGTTGTTCCACTGGAGAATTGTCATCTCCCTTCCAGTGCAGTGGGGGCTGGCTGGGGTCCCTCTACACAGGGAATTTAGGGTCTGCTTCCAGGTAGACAGGGGAGTGGGGCAGAGAATTATCCTTTGTCTACTTTTCCCTCTATTGTCTTTGACTCAGAGTAATCATTACACCAGAGTGGCATAGTTAGAATATTCTAAACCACCTTCATTTCTTTCCTGGCGTGAAGGTGGGAATAGGGGTTTTGTTATGGAGGAAGCAGTAAAGAAGTAAGCAAAGCAGCAGCTCACTTGTTGCAGTGGCAGCTCTCTCCTCGGGACCCTACTGCTCACCAGCGGACCTAACAGCCCGCCCGAGTCCATGGCACTGTAGTGCGCAGAAGAAGCAACACTGCTTTTCTCAGAGACACATTCAGTTCACGACATAGAGAAGTGCCAGTCCTGGATTTTTGCTCGCTGTGATGATCAAGATGAAATTGCTATTTGATAAATAATGTTTTCACCATAAAAGGAAAAAAAAAAAAAAAATACTAGAAGTAAACCGAAGAGCTGCTCTTTGGTTTCATCTACTTGGTGACTGGAACCCATAATGCTGAACACAGCATATCCTTGATCTGACTAATCATGCAGGACCTTCTAAATATTTAATGAGCTCATCACAGCCTTACAGAAAATCTAATTTCCTAGTTATCACCAACAGCATATTCTGACTCTGACACTCTCTTGCCCATGAAGATGCAAAGTTTAAAAGCACACCCTTGCCCTCTCTTAACAACATCGGTTGTTCTTGGCTAATAAGAACAATAAAATCAACCCAATGATATAGGATATAATAATATTAATGAAACTAATAAGAATCAAGTTCCAAAATAATTCAGAATTACCAAGAAAAAAAAAATCACCTCTTCTCATTTTTAGCTCTGGTTCCAATGAAATGATGGCTTTGGAAAACCTGTATTCTAATATTATCTTTTCTATAATCTTAAATATTTAATTGGAGAAATATATGCTAATATTCATTAGGGAAAATATGAAAGTACAAATAATTTAAATTTTGATCATAATACATCCAAAATATAGGTAATCCTTCTTGAGCAAGTAGTAAATTACATTGCAGCTTTTAAATCTTTTACTTTAATAATGTTGGGTCCTCACATATCAGTGAAAACAAAGCTGGTAAAAACAGATGTCAGTGAGGTGTAAATTACTAATCTATACCCAGAACTCAGGCCTATATTATACTTTAAGATAAACTACTCCAGTGACCGGGTCTTCCCCAGGTGGCTCAGTGGTAAAGAATCCACCTGCCAAGGCTTGGGTTCAATCCCTGGGTCAGGAAGATTCCCTTGGAGAAAGAAATGACAACCTACTCCAGCATTCTTGCTTAGAAAATCCCATGCACAGAAGAGCCTGACAGGCTAGTCCATGGGGTTGCAAAGAGTCAGTCATGAATTGGCGACTGAACAACAGGCACACGGTGAAACACAATATACATTTCCTAATTAATTTAACATTAAGAAAGCTGAGTACCAAAAAAAAAAACTGAGTACCGAAGAATCAATGCTTTTGAACTGTGGTGTTGGAGAAGACTCTTAAGAGTCCCTTGGGCTGCAAGGAGATCCAACCAGTCCATCCTAAAGGAAATCAGTCCTGAATATTCATTGGAAGGACTGATGTTAAAGCTGAAACTCCAATACTTTGGCCCCCTGATGCGAAGAACTGACTCATTTGAAAAGACCCTGATGCTGGGAAAGATTGAAAACAGGAGGAGAAGGGGATGACAGAGGATGAGATGGTTGGATGGATGGCATCACCAACTCAAAGGACATGAGTTTGAGTAAGCTCCAGAAGCTGGTGATGAACAGGGAGGCCTGGTGTGCTGCAGTCCATGGTATCACAAAGAGTTGGACACAACTGAACAACTAAACTGAAGTCTTATTTGATATCTTTGTTTGTTTATGTAAAGGTGCTACTTCCCAAAATGGAGTTGCTTGAGAAGTGTTATTCTCTTTTTGGAAATATAAACTTCCAAAGAAGGTTTAGAAATCTTTTTCAATTTCATGTTTAGTGGCACAAAATCAGAAAAATAAAATATTAAATATTGAGTAATAAGATTATGGATCCCCAGAAGTATCATTTTTGTTGATCAGTTGCTAAGTCGTGTCCAATTCTTTGTGGCCCCATGAACTGCCCAAGTTCACGTCCATTGATTCAGTGATGCCATCCAACCATCTCTTCCCCTTCCACCCTCCTCTTTTGCCTTCAATCTTTCCCAGCATCAGGGTCTTTTCCAATGACTAAAATAACAATAAATTTGTTCTGTTTCAAGCCACAAATCTCTGATAATTTGTTATAGCAACAATAATTAACTAATACACACTGTCACCTCTACTTGATGCTGGGCTGGTGAGTGGATTCTCTTTACCAGGCTGCCTGTGATCTCTTTGGAGTGACAGGGAAAAGGGAAAGGAGGACTCTCTCCCTGAGTCTGTTCTCCTAACTACAGAGCTGGTGCCCTGTGGCTCTCATCTCTCATTTCCCTGTGTTATGGATTAAAGTGTATCCCCCAAAATCCATTGTGCAGTGCTTACTTGCTCAGTCGTGCCCAAACCTTTGTGACCCATGGACTGTAGCCCACCAGGCTCCTCTGTCCATGGGATTCTCCAGGCAATAATACTGTAGTGGGTTGCTATGTCTTCTTCCAGGGTATCTTCCCAATCCAGGGATCGAACCCAGGTCTCCTGCATTACAGGCAAACTCTTTACCATCTGAGCCACCAGGGAAGCCCCCAAAATCTGTATAGTGAGGTCCTAAATTCTAGATCCTCAAAATCTGACTTATTTGGAAAGAGGGTCATTGCAGATGTAATTTATTAAGATGAGGTCATTCTGGAGTGGTGTGGATCCCTGTTCCAATGTGACCAGTGTCCTTATAAAAAGGGGTCTTTTAGTTCTGAGGTTACCCATCAGAGTCCATTCAACTCTGCACCCTGCTGCAGCCTCCCCGGGGCTGTGTTCACGGGGAGTTACCCTCGGAGGACTGCACTTTCTTCTCATCTCAGCAGAAAATGCCCATTTGGATTTTCAGCACATACAGCTTCTCAGCCAGTAAACACACATGAATGTACTAGTTCTCAGCCTTGAATACACAGCTCTTTTAAGGATTGATTTCATTTATTATCAATGAAGTTTCCCCCTTATACCCTTTTGCTGTTGTTAATCATTTATCCCAGTATTAGAAATGGTTGCATCATCTATAACTCTCTCATGTTTACCTTTAATTTTTATTGATAATATGAGACAGAATTAGCTACTAATAACAGTAAAGTCAGCTAATTCTATCTCATGTCAGTCAAAGTAAGTCCCTGACAGTTACATCAGACCCTGTTTCCCCATATCCCCTGATATATGGGAATGTATAAGAACATCAAAACATACAACCATTGAAACTTTTCTTCCCTAGACACATCTAGTCTTAAAGGGGATGACAGAGGATGAGATGGTTGGATGACGTCACTGACTCAATGGATGTGAGTCTGAGCAAACACCAGGAGACGGCGAAGGACAGGGAGCCTGGTGTGCTGCAGCCCAGGGAGTGCAGAGTTGGATAAGACGTCACAACTGAATAACAACGAAAAAGTAAACGCAAAACCTCATGACAACAAACCAGAACCACCCAAGTGTGGCAAAGAAGACTTCTCACAAAGGCAAATCGGATGGCATAAAAATAATTTGTGTCCACACTGTATTACGTATGAAAATATTTATGATAAGGTTAAATAGTCAGAGGGATACAAATGATTCTTTCCAGTTTGTTTTAGTGATAGCCATTATATCATTGTGAATTACGTGAATTTCCTTCATTTGGAACTAAATAGCCAAAATACAATTCATTTTCCTTTGCATATATACATTAGAAAGCCAATTCTTGTAACCATAATTTGGTTTACAACACAAGTGTTATGATATTTTATGATTTTTAAATTTTTTGGTTCTTAGATGTTTTACATATCTAATTCTTTGTCTCTTATCAGCTAAACCACATATTTTGTAGACTTTCATCCAAATCTTACCACTTCCTTGAGGTCTATATTAAGCACCAAATCCTCCATATGTCCTTCTCAAACAATTTTAATGAATATTAAAAATAATAATGGTATATCTTTAAGTAGGTTACAAATTATTTTCTTATACACTTTATGTTCAATTTTTTCTGTTTTGAAACATTGTTTTGGTTTGAGTGTGGGCTTCCTTGGTTGCTAAAGAATCCCCCTGCAATGCAGGAGACTCGAGTTTGATCTCTGGGTTAGAAAGATCCCCTGGGGCTGGGGGGTGGGAATGGCTACCCACTCCACTATTTTTGCCTGCGAAATCCCATTGACAGAGGGATCTGGTGGGTACAGCCAATGGCGCTGCAAAGAGTTGGACATGACTAAGTGGCTTTTTTCATTTGAGGATTTGTGCAAAATTACTGAATGCAGAGATCAGAAGATCAGGATCTTCATTTTGTATCTTTTATTTATTTATGATGTAGACCATTTTTAAAGTCTTTATTGAATTTTTTATAATATTATTTCTGTTTTAAGTTTTGGTTTTTTGGCCATGAGACATGTAGGATCTTCCCCTGAAGATCTTATCCCCTTATCCTCTGAAGAAGAGAATAATAATCCACTCCAGTATTCTTGCCTAGAGAATTCTATGGACAGATGAGTCCATGGGATTGCAAAGAGCCAGACATGACTGAGAGACTAACAGACACATGTGTGTGATCCTAACTTCCTGACCAAAGATCAACCCCCACCTGCACTGAAAGGCAAAGTCTTAGCCACTGAACCACCAGAGAAATCCCTATTTAATTTCTTTTTCACAATGACTTGAATAGGTGTAAGATACATAGTGGAACATATGTATAATTTTCTAATTAAGTATCGTATTGATCATATTTATGTATATAGTTTTTAAGACACAGTAAATTGGAGCTGCTTTTTAAGATTTTCATTTTAAAAATTACAAAAGCCCAAGTGAAGTTACTCAGTCTTGTCCAACTCTTTGTGACCACATGGACTGTAGCCTACCAAGCTCCTCTGTCCATGGGATTTTCCAGGCAAGAGTACTGGAGTGGTTTGCCATTTCCTTCTCCAGGAGAGCTTCCTAACCCAAGGATCAAACCCAGGTCTTCTGCATTGTAGGCAGATGCTTTTACCATCTGAGCCACCAGGGAAGTCCATAAAATCCCAAAGGAAAGTTAAAATTCCACTTCAAATTTCCTTCTGAAATGGCAACCCACTCCAGTATTCTTGCCTGGGAAATCCCAAAGGCAGAGGACCCTGGTGGGCTTTTGGGATCGTGAAGAGTAGACACGTCTGAGTGACTAACTCTTTCTCTCTTTCAAATTTCATATTCCATTGTAGAGTCTAAGAATACTTGATGAACACAAAATATTGGCTCCTAGCATCAAGACTACAGAGATGTTTTGCTACAATTGTCATACATTTACATTTCTTTAAAAGTACTTTTGCATAAAAACGGGCATCTGTTAGTTCGTTGAGAAGCGTTTACTGAACATAGAGAAGCAAGAATGTTATAAATCATTTTAGTGTTTTTTTAATATCTGTTTATTTGGCTGCATCAGGTCTGACTTGCAGCTCGTGGGATCTTTCATTGAGGCACATGGATTTTCTAGTTGTGGCACATGAGTTTGGTTGTTTCGTGCATATAGGATTTTAGTTCTCATACCAGGGGTTGAATCTGTGGCCCCTGCATTGCAAGGCAGATTCTTAACCACTGAATCACCAGGAAAGTTCCTCATTTTAATATTTTCAACAAGAGTTTTCTTGACATGATACATTTTCCTGTGAGAATAAATGCCTCGCCTCTTCTACTGTAATTAGCCAGTCCTGATGCATTTGACTGGTGTCACGGTTTTTTTGTTGTTTTTTGTTTGTTTGTTTTTGAGGTATAGGTGCTGGTTTGTTTCTTCTTGTGTTTTGTTTTTAAGAACATCATTTTCCTCTCTTAACATGAAATGACATCTCAGAGGATGATTGGTAGGACGGCAGGAATAATCCAACGGTGACATTTCTAGTGTGAAATTGACATCATAATTCTCTAAGTTCACAGATAATTCTGTAGAACTGTTTTTATACAAATATAGCAATTTTCTGCTTATGTAAGTATACAGAGGCTAAAATGAGCTGAATATAAAAACTATTATTAGCATCACATGAATCACACATATCATCAAAATGTCACTTAGTGGGGAAAAAATAAGCAAAGGTTTGTCAAGTGAAAGAGACTGGCAGAAGAAGAGGGAGGAAGCAGTGTCTTGGAAAGAAACTATGATTGTCCCTGGAAAGAAATTTTCTACTTCAGAGTGACAACAATACTGTTTGATTGTGTTAATTTTATTCTCTGGCACGACAAATGATAAATGTACAGTGTTGTTGAAACTTCAGCAAACAAAAGCATTAAACAGTTTTTGCTATTGATGTAATGCAAAACAGGAGGAGGAAAATACAAGGAGGCCAGGGCCCTCAAGCCACTGCCTTGAGGGTTTTCTTCAGGCGGAAAAAGGAAAGGTAATTATTTATACTCCATTTTAATTATACTTAAGGGAAATATTTGACACAGACCTTCCCAGGTGGCACAGTGGTAAAGAATCCACTTGCCAATGTGGAAGATGGAGTTTTGATCCCTGAGTTAGGAAGAATACCTGGAGAAGGACATGACAACCCACTCCAGTATTCTTACCTGGGAAATCCCCGGGACAGAGCAACCTGGCAGTCTACAATCCATGGGACTGCAAAGAGTTGGCCATGACTGAGCACACGCTTACAGTGCTGGACAATAGGCTTCATAACCAAAGGCAGTTGCCTCAGAAGAAAGCTGTGTACATCTAAGTGTATCAGGGATACACCAGGGAGAGCTAACAGGTGGAAAAGCCTTGGACTTAAAATCAGAGAACTGTGCTAGTTTTTTTTTATATCACCCAAGGAGTTGGTTTGACTTCCAAGCCAGACACTAACAGGAACCACTGGATTATTCACAACAGCCAAGACATGGAAACAACCTGAAAGTCCAGTGCTGGATGAATAGATAAAGAAAATGTGATATCTATATCTGTATGCTGCTGCTGCTAAGTCGCTTCAGTCGTGTCCGACTCTGTGCAACCCCATAGACAACAGCCCACCAGGCTCCCCTATCCCTGGGCTCCAGGCAAGAACACTGGAGTGGGTTGCCATTTCCTTCTCCAAAGCATAAAAGTGAAAAGTGAAAGTGAAATTGCTCAGTCATGCCCGACTCTTAGCGACCCCATGGATTGCAGCCTACCAGGCTCCTCTGTCCATGGGATTTTCCAGGCAATAGTACTAGAGAGGGTTGCCATTGCCTTCTCCTGGAGCAGTAGTAATCTTCCTACTATTCTTCTGAAGGACAACAACCGTATACAAAAATGAAGAACTATGGGCAGTAGAAGACCTTGTGAAAACACAGCCATAGGTCAGATATCTGCATGCCAAGGAGAGGTGCCTCAGAAGTAAGCAATCTGCCAACAACTTGATCTTTGCTGTCTGGCCTCTATATATCTATATATATAGATCTACGTATATCTACATATGCATATATCTATAAATGTATACATATATATGCAAATTGGGCTATTATTCAACCAAATGGAAGAGGGACAACCCATTTGCAACAACGTGGATGAACCTGGAGGATGTCATGCACAGTGAAATAAGCCAGACACAGAAAGACACATACTGTGTGATTACACACGTATGTGGAATCTAAAAAGCTAGAACTGCTAGAAGCAGAGTATAGAGTAGTTACTAGGGACTAAATGGTGGGGAAATTGGGGAGATATTAGTTAAAGTGTTCAAACTTCCAGTTATAAGGTCAAGTTCTGGGGACCTAATGTACAGCAGGGTGACTGCAGTTAATAATGTGTATTATACTTGAAATTTGCTGACAGAGTAGATCTTGTCCTCTTACCACCAAAAAATGGTAACTAAGTGAGAAAATGGATGTGTTCATAGCTTGATTGTGACCATCATTTTGGAAAGCATACATATAACCAAACATCATGTGTACAAATTAAACAGTTTCTATTCGTCAATAATATCTCAATAAAACTGGAAAAAAAATTGCAATTGGGTAGATTATCTGCTACTTCTTTTGGCTTAGAAGATCAGAAAAGCCAGAAATATTTTTTAGGGACTTCTTTGGTAGCCCAGTGCCTATGACTCTGTGCTCCCAACGCAGGTCTGGCTTCAGTCCCTGGTCAGGGGACTAGATCTCACACTCCACAACTAAGAGTTTGTGTGACTAAAAGATCCCACGTGCCGCAATTAAGACCTGATGCAGACAAATAAATAAACAAATGTGTTTTAAAAGAACTATTTTTAAAATGTTTATTTCACTATTCTCACCAATCTTCATCACCTCTTAAGGTTACAGAAATTTCAAAAAATAGAGCAGGAGCTTACACATAAAGAATGAACACCTTCTAGATAACTGCTTCCCACAGTTAACTGCTTTCTGTGATGATGAAAATGTCCCATGTCTACATTGTCACTGAACCCACGAGAATGCCGGACACTTGAAATGCAGCTGGTGTGACTGGTGAATTGAAGTTTTTATTTTATTAATGTTAGTAGAAATAGCCGCAGCAGCCACCGGCTGCTGAATCAGCCTGTGTCGTTCTGGGGTCCTGGCTGATTCTGCACTCCCTTCCTGGGTGATCTTACCTGCGTCCTCATCCTTCCTGAATGCCTGGATGCGGGCATGCCCCATCTCCACCTCACCACGATGCAGTGTCTAACACGTATGAGCGACTCTTCAGGTATCAGGCATCACCCTGAGAGCTCTGCCCACAGCATCTTATTCCAGCATCCCAGCTTCCTTATGCCATAAATACAATGTTCAAGTTAACTTGCAGCTGAGAAAAACAAGAACAAGCTGATTCATGTTTGAACAAGAAGTTAAACAAAATAACCTTCATAATGCCCCAGTCCTGGTGTATAAACTCAAGTTAACTGCTTTGCCTAAGGGCGTGGCTATCTAACAAAGCCAGGGCCACTCTCGACTCTGCTCACTCTGATTTCCACTCTGCTACCCTGTGGAATGGACGCCTGCTGTACAAGCAAAAACGTAGCAACAGCAGCAGAAAACCTCCACCAAGAAACTACAGACCCAGGCGAACCATACTGAGGAAACAGGGTGGACCTGATAAAAAGACGGTTTTTAAAAAAATGATCCAAGTTGGTTAGGGAAAAGTGCTAGTAAAAGAATTCCTATGTGACCACTTCTGAGTTTACAGAGGGTAAAACTCTCTCCCTCTGACCTTCTTAGGATGCATACAATCACATAGACAATTTTAAAGTAATGATAATTCAATACCAACTTTAAGGGACTCAGGTTAAAAATCAGTCTTTCCTAGGCTGTCTAATTGTGGGCTGGAGTGTTAGTCCATGGGAACATTGAAGAGTCCTAGCTCTCTGATCATCTGACATGCTAGACATTAGTTTGACTTTAATCTGAAGATCCTGAAGAGCATGTTGGAAAGTCAGAGAAATTCATCATGAGACAGGAGAGAGAAAGACAATGTTTAAGTTCCTTTTTGTTCAATTTTAGAGAATCAAACATCTCCTGAAGCTGTTAGGAAGAACTTGAAAAAGGTCGTTTCTCAGTCAGTGTGACAAGAATATATTTATCTCCAAAACTTCAGAGAAGAGAATTTTCTTCTGAGAGCTTAATGCCTCCTCTTACTCCAGTACTAGGGCACTACTGTGCTCCTTGATAAAAGGTGAAACATAATAAAACTAATCAGACATTTTACAAGTGCCTTGACGGTACCATAGTCGTCTGAAATACACAAAGAAACAACTTAATTTTCTGGATTTATCATCAGGAAAACACTGGATGGTTTTTCTGACAGAATATTCCTGAAAGTCCAGTGCTGGATGAATGGATAAAGAAAATGTGATATCTATATCTGTATGCTGCTGCTGCTAAATCGCTTCAGTCGTGTCTGACTCTGTGCAACCCCATAGACAGCAGCCCACCAGGCTCCCCTATTCCTGGGCTCCAGGCAAGAACACTGGAGTGGGTTGCCATTTTCTTCTCCAAAGCATAAAAGTGAAAAGTGAAAGTGAAATTGCTCAGTCATGCCCGACTCTTAGCGACCCCATGGACTGCAGCCTACCAGGCTCCTCTGTCCATGGGATTTTCCAGGCAATAGTACTAGAGAGGGTTGCCATTGCCTTCTCCTGGAGCAGTAGTAATCTTCCTACTATTCTTCTGAAGGACAACAACCGTATACAAAAATGAAGAACTATGGGCAGTAGAAGACCTTGTGAAAACACAGCCATAGGTCAGATATCTGCATGCCAAGGAGAGGTGCCTCAGAAGTAAGCAATCTGCCAACAACTTGATCTTTGCTGTCTGGCCTCTATATATCTATATATATAGATCTACGTATATCTACATATGCATATATCTATAAATGTATACATACATATGCAAATTGGGCTATTATTCAACCAAATGGAAGAGGGACAACCCATTTGCAACAACGTGGATGAACCTGGAGGATGTCATGCGCAGTGAAATAAGCCAGACACAGAAAGACACATACTGTATGATTACACACGTATGTGGAATCTAAAAAGCTAGAACTGCTAGAAGCAGAGTATAGAGTAGTTACTAGGAACTAAATGGTGGGGAAATTGGGGAGATATTAGTTGAAGTGTTCAAACTTCCAGTTATAAGGTCAAAGTTCTGGGGACCTAATGTACAGCAGGGTGACTGCAGTTAATAATGTGTATTATACTTGAAATTTGCTGACAGAGTAGATCTTGTCCTCTTACCACCAAAAAATGGTAACTAAGTGAGAAAATGGATGTGTTCAAGCTTGATTGTGACCATCATTTTGGAAAGCATACATATAACCAAACATCATGTGTACAAATTAAACAGTTTCTATTCATCAATAATATCTCAATAAAACTGGAAAAAAATTGCAATTGGGTAGATTATCTGCTACTTCTTTTGGCTTAGAAGATCAGAAAAGCCAGAAATATTTTTTAGGGACTTCTTTGGTAGCCCAGTGCCTATGACTCTGTGCTCCCAACGCAGGTCTGGCTTCAGTCCCTGGTCGGGGGACTAGATCTCACACTCCACACAACTAAGAGTTTGTGTGACTAAAAGATCCCACGTGCCGCAATTAAGACCTGATGCAGACAAATAAACAAACAAATGTGTTTTAAAAGAACTATTTAAAAAATGTTTATTTCACTATTCTCACCAATCTTCATCACCTCTTAAGGTTACAGAAATTTCAAAAAATAGAGCAGGAGCTTACACATAAAGAATGAACACCTTCTAGATAACTGATTCCCACAGTTAACTGCTTTCTGTGATGATGAAAATGTCCCATGTCTACCTTGTCACTGAACCCACGAGAATGCCAGACACTTGAAATACAGCTGGTGTGACTGGTGAATTGAAGTTTTTATTTTATTAATGTCAGTAGAAATAGCCGAAGCAGCCACCGGCTGCTGAATCAGCCTGTGTCGTTCTGGGGTCTTGGCTGATTCTGCACTCCCTTCCTGGGTGATCTTACCTGCGTCCTCATCCTTCCTGAATGCCTGAATGTGGGCATGCCCCATCTCCACCTCACCACGATGCAGTGTCTAACACGTATGAATGACTCTTCAGGTATCAGGCATCATCCTGAGAGCTCTGCCCACAGCATCTTATTCCAGCTCCCCAGCTTCCTAATGCCATAAATACAATTGTTCAAGTTAACTTGCAGCTGAGAAAAACAAGAACAAGCTGATTCATGTTTGAATTATTGAAGTTTTTATTTTATTAATGTCAGTAGAAATAGCCGAAGCAGCCACCGGCTGCTGAATCAGCCTGTGTCGTTCTGGGGTCTTGGCTGATTCTGCACTCCCTTCCTGGGTGATCTTACCTGCGTCCTCATCCTTCCTGAATGCCTGAATGTGGGCATGCCCCATCTCCACCTCACCACGATGCAGTGTCTAACACGTATGAATGACTCTTCAGGTATCAGGCATCATCCTGAGAGCTCTGCCCACAGCATCTTATTCCAGCTCCCCAGCTTCCTAATGCCATAAATACAATTGTTCAAGTTAACTTGCAGCTGAGAAAAACAAGAACAAGCTGATTCATGTTTGAATAAGAAGTTAAACAAAATAACCTTCATAATGCCCCAGTCCTGGTGTATAAACTCAAGTTAACTGCTTTGCCTAAGGGCGTGGCTATCTAACAAAGCCAGAGCCGCTCTCGACTCTCTGGTCACTCTGATTTCCATTCTGCTACCCTGTGGAATGGACGCCTGCTGTACAAGCAAAAACGCAGCAACAGCAGCAGAAAACCTCCACCAAGAAACTACAGACCCAGGCGAACCATACTGAGGAAACAGGGTGGACCTGATAAAAAGACGGTTTTTAAAAAAATGATCCAAGTTGGTTAGGGAAAAGTGCTAGTAAAAGAATTCCTATGTGACCACTTCTGAGTTTACAGAGGGTAAAACTCTCTCCCTCTGAACTTCTTAGGATGCATACAATCACATAGACAATTTTAAAGTAATGATAATTCAATACCAACTTTAAGGGACTCAGGTTAAAAATCAGTCTTTCCTAGACTGTCTAATTGTGGGCTGGAGTGTTAGTCCATGGGAACATTGAAGAGTCCTAGCTCTCTGATCATCTGACATGCTAGACATTAGTTTGACTTTAATCTGAAGATCCTGAAGAGCATGTTGGAAAGTCAGAGAAATTCATCATGAGACAGGAGAGAGAAAGACAATGTTTAGGTTCCTTTTTGTTCAATTTTAGAGAATCAAACATCTCTTGAAGCTGTTAGGAAGAACGTGAAAAAGGTCGTTTCTCAGTCAGTGTGACAAGAATATATTTAATCTCCAAATCTTCAGAGAAGAGAATTTTCTTCTAAGAGCTTAATGCCTCCTCTTACTTCAGTACTACGGCACTACTGTGCTCCTTGATAAAAGGTGAAACGTAATAAAACTAATCAGACATTTTACTAGTGCCTTGACGGTACCATAGTCATCTGAAATACACAAAGAAACAACTTAATTTTCTGGATTTATCATCAGGAAAACACTGGATGGTTTTTCTGACAGAATATTAACGGATTTTACTCTTTTTTTCAAATGTCATCCAATATCTTAATTAGAATTTAACTTAAAATATACAGTTGCTCATATCATAAACCACAAGGTAAAAATTTGATCACTCTGATTAGACATAGATCTTCAGACAGAAAATATTCATATTCTGGCAGGAAAGCATGCCTTGCTACTGCAGAAAAATATTTTTTTATACAAATTTGTTCATGGTACCTGTACACTTTTAAAATATCATGTCATAATTTGTATTTTCACAACTATGTTAGGCAAAATGAGTGTTAATCCCTATTTACCTTTAAGTAAGGTGTGGCTCTATTTTATAAAACTGTCAAATCTAGTCAGCATCACCTCACAGGCTGGACCAAATTCTGTGACCCCCAGCAGAAGAGAAGTGCAAAGCAGTTTCCGGAATCCAGGTTTTCTGAGTTCATTCTTTGGGATTGTATCTGGTGAAACTCAGAGGGTGTGTTGTTAGTACCATATGTTAAGAATTTGAAAGACGCTCAGGATTAGATCATTCTTTGGCTTTTCCCTTCACAAATGTTGCTGCTTTCGCACATCCCTTTGTTTAAGTTAAGCACAGCAAAAGTAACCCATGACATTTTCTTTAAGGTAGAGTATCTAACCACATCCTTCAATCTGGGGAATCTGACCTTATGGCAACTAACCATATCTCTATCACTGGCTTTCCCATATAATAATAATATTCGTAAATGTTTTTGTTTAGTTGCTAAGTTGTGTCTGAATCTTTTGTGACCCCATGGACTATCGCCTACCAGACTCCTCTGTCCATGGGATTCTCCAGGCAAGAATACTGAATGAATACTATTTCCTTCTCCAGGGGATCTTCTGGACCCAGGAATCCAACATATGATTACTTAGCACTGAGCCACCAGGGAAGCCCAATACAGTCTCTTTATGTGTCTATATCTTTCACCAAACTTGAAGATTCTTAATGACAGAGACTGAATGTTACTTATCTTCTAATCCCTTGCACCTAAAAAATTAATTTGACACTTAGTTGTTGCTTAATTACATTTTGCTTGGAAAAACAATAATCAGTTAAAAGAATGAAGCATACATGACTATAAATGTGATTAGCATAAAGACTAATGTAACTTCAGCTTTGTGTGGAAAAATTAGAAACCAAAATATTTTTCAATCTGTCTTCTACCAAGAGCTTTAGATCCTGATATCAAAGACAGTTTAGGAATGTAACATTCATTTATGTTTTCAACTTTCTTATTTGGGAAATCTATTTGACTCCACTAGAAATGACTTTTGTTGCTCCAGCTGGTCCCTATCACTCCATCAAATAGAGGAATCATCAGGACTTCTCCAACTGTAATCAGTCAAATTTCGATGACCGATTAGGAAGATGTGGGTATTGGGAATACAACTGTAGTCAGAACAAGAAAGTGAATGATAGGTATTGGAAGAATCCAGGTCTAAGGTTGGCGTGGCATGGCGTACATGCTCAGTTGTGTCTGACTGTTTGTGACTCCATGGATTGTAGCCTGCCAGGCTCCTCTGTCAATGGATGTAGGTTGCCATTTCCTTCTCCATCAAACTCGCACCTCCTGAGTCTCCTCCAGACGTGGNGGAAACAGTGGAAACGGTGTCAGACTTTTTTTGGGCTCCAAAATCACTGCAGATGGTGACTGCAGCCATTAAATTAAAAGACGCTTACTCCTTGAAAGAAAAGTTATGACCAACCTAGATAGCATATTCAAAAGCAGAGACATTACTTTGCCGACTAAGGTCCATTTAGTCAAGGCTATGGTTTTTCCAGTAGTCATGTATGGATGTAAGAGTTGGACTGTGAAGAAGGCTGAGCGCTGAAGAATTGATGCTTTTGAACAGTGGTGTTGGAGAAGACTCTTGAGAGTCCCTTGGACTGCAAGGAGATCCAACCAGTCCATTCTGAAGGAGATCAACCCTGGGATTTATTTGGAAGGAATGATGCTAAAGCCGAAACTCCAGTACTTTGGCCACCTCATGCGAAGAGCTGACTCATTGGAAAAGACTCTGATGCTGGCAGGGATTGGGAGCAGGAGGAGAAGGGGACGACAGAGGATGAGATGGCTGGATGGCATCACGGACTCAATGGACGTGAGTCTGAGTGAACTCCGGGAGTTGGTGATGGACAGGGAGGCCTGGCGTGCTGCGATTCATGGGGCCGCAAAAAGTCGGACATGACTGAGCGACTGAACTGAGCTGAACTGAAAGTCTACTCAAGTCCCTTGTCCATTTTTCATTGGGTTGTTTCTTTTTGTTGTTGAGTTGTAAGAGTTATTTCTACATTCTGGATACAGTTCTTTATCAGATATGTGGTTTGCAAATATTTTCTCCCATTCTATGAGTTGCCCTTTCTCTGCCAATAGCTTTTAACCTGACCTAACCAAGTCTTTTGATTTGACTTCAGGGTACAGGAAACACATGGACAAAGGAACTAGCTAAATAACACTGCAGGGAAACTATCAAAGCAACCCCAAAATGAAATATTCTACAAGTCAGTAGGCCTGAACTGTTCTGCAGTCATTGATAAGGAACACTGGGTATGGGGTGGAGAGATTCTGGAAGAAAAAATGAATAGGCAACTGAAAGCTACATAAGAACCTGGGTCGGATCCCAACCTGAACAAATTGAACAAATGTGGGGGATGAACAGGGAATTTCAACGCAAAGGGAAGTTCACTTAGATTGAGGATAGGTTTGTGGTTATTTATATAGAAAGTGAAGTTGCTCAGTCGTGTCCGACTCTTTGTGACCCCATGGACTGTAACCTACCCAGCTCCTCCCTCCATGGGATTCTCCAGGCAAGAGTATTAGAGTGGGTTGCCATTTTCCTTCTCCAGGGGATCTTCCTGATCCAGGGGTCGAACCCAGGTCTCCCGAGTTCCAGGCAGACACTTTAACCTCTGAGCCACCAGGGAAGCCCATTTATATAGAAGGATCTCCTTATTCTAGGAGATTTGTGCTCAAGTTTACACAGAGACATGATGTCATCACACGTGTCCACAGTGTTTAGAAGAAAAATAAAACACACTGAAACACATCCCCATATACACTGACAACACAGATGTTAGCGATCATTGGTCTGGGTGGAGGGAGCCCAGTGGTACCGGGGACCAGCCCCGGTGGATCCAGGGATGCTCAAAGGTGGGACGGAGCAGGCGGATAGGAAAGGATAGGACAGGATAGGACAGGATAGCTCAGGACAGGATAGAACAGTAGGAAATTAATGAAAATAGGAGGCTGAATAACTTGGTTTACGGGGAAAGCCAATAAAACCTCAAGACAAGAGGTTTGCACCATCTACGTAGGCCACCGGCGTCCGCTTGAATCTCTAAAGGGGCCCCACCGTGGGTCCACTTTTCTCACAGAACTTATAGCCAGGGCAAGTAAGTAGACGTGGTGAGCCTCCCGCTCCAGATGGGAATTCACCTGGAGGTAAAGCACAAGAGGACAGAAAAGTAGAGAGAGAGAGGTGTGGGAGCCAGATGTCCCTAAAGAACAAGTCTAGGAGAGCGAGTCGTCGGAGAGACCGGCCTGCAGAACCGGTCTGAGAAATTCGGGTCCGAGGAATAAAAACCGCTCTGAGAAACTGTTCCCGAGAGACACTGGTCCGACAAACTGCTCTGAAAAACTGTTCTCGAGGAAGCTGACTCCAAACTTTATTTTTCCCATCCCCTTTTTATACCATGAAGATCAATGAGTTTCACAAATTTTTTGGCAATGACAGCAGCCCTGACTCTTATCGAGAGCAGGCTTAGTCTCTGCATACCTAATTGTATACACAAGTCTTAGGTAATTTACATGATCTTCCAGCCAAAAGGCCAATTCGACAATTTACAGCTCTTCTCTGATAAGTGTTAGTTTTTCCAAGGTCTGGCGCCATTCTCGGGAGGTGCTGAACAAGATTGGGTTTTCATAAATGCAAGGACACAGCAAACAGGAGTACAAATGATTTATAAAAGAAACAATTAACTCAAAGGCCTAGTGTTGCTAACATTCAAAAAAACTACTACATTCCTATCCCCAAATATAGTTTGTATATCAGAAACTTCCAGGTGCAGATAAGGAGGTCTGGCAACAGTCATTGAAGCAACAGTGAAATAAATCTATTAAGGCTTTGGCTCTTAAGAGAAGTTAGTTTGTGACTTAAGACACTTCAAGGCTCTTCTGCCCCTCACAGCTGGGGGTTGCGAGCAATTCACAGGCTTGTAAAAGGTCAAAGGAATCCGTTTAGGCAGGCTAGAGCATTATCAAAGGGGGTTGGGCTGCAACACTACTTTCAAATGCAGGGAGCTAAGACAGTGAATTAACTCTATCCGAGAAACTGGCAGAAAACAGTGGAGAAACAGACAAATACAGAACAAATTTTATTATTGGGGCACATGCTCAGGAAAAACCAGGGAGAAATCCGATGACTCAGACTGCCCTGCCATCTGAGTTTGCCACGTGACCTGTCACGGGTGGGATTCCTCACGCCGGCTTCCCACACAGTGGCTCAGCATGCTGTTCATGATGTGCTAGACCTGACCTCAGCGCGCTCCCCGCCTGTCACTCCACCCTGCAGCTGGCCTCCTTTTTGTCTCCCAGAAGATGACGGAGGCCTGGGCCCTCTCAGGGCCCTTGCACCTGGTGCTACTCACTCTCTTCCCCAAACATTTTGTGGTTGATTCTCCCAGCTCGTTCAAATACTCGCTTAGAATCCCCATCTCAGCACTGTCTTCCCCACCACCTTATCTAAAAGTATAACCCCTCTGAGCTCCACGAACAGCACTTCCCTGCTCTCTCCTTTCTGATGGCAATGCCATCTGTCTCTCTCCAGCCAGAGACCACCTGGAACATAGCAATTGCCAAACAGAGTTGGGTCTGTTAACTCATGGCCACAGAGAAGATCACGGCCGTGGGGAGCCCTGTATCTGGGTCAGAGGATTGAGCCTGGGCTCAAGGAAGCAGGCTAGCTCTGGACTCAGTAACTCTCATCTAGAAGATAAGCGATGCTGTGACGGACAGTGAAGCTGCAGCCGCTCATCAGCCAGGACAGGGCCGTCGGGATGTTCTCTTGCTGGGAGTGGCCCCTGTTTTCTCTGTCTGGACAGTCTTTTCTGCCTGGAGCATCTCAGTTACAGTGGCCAAGTCTGATGTCATGTTCCACAGGAATGCACAGGCGTCATGGAGAAAACCCAGGCGTCCGGGGCAGCCCTTCTTCTCACTGCATGTTTACCTGCTGCCCTCATCCTGTTCTGCACACCCTCCTCAGCAGGAGTGTCTTCTTGTCCTGGGCTGAGCACCCAGCAGTTAGCAGTGGTCTGGCACTGGTTAGAAAGTCATACATCACCCATGAGGAGTGCATGGAGCTTCTGGGCCTTCACAAGCTTGCCCAAGGCAGTGCCTGCTGCTCGCCTGCCTTTAGGGTCTGGTCAGGGCTGCAGACCCTCTCTTAAGAGAGATGCCTCCTTCCCTTCCTCTAGGGAGGACCTGACCAGAGGGACTGCTGCCCAAAAGCGTGGCTGTGGGGTGTGGACCCATGCACCTCACTGTCCTGGAGCTCCTAGGAGCTGGGTCTCAGGCCTCAGGGGAGAGGAGCGGCCTGAGTATGAGGAGTCTCTCCCCTGAGGCCCGGGCCTCGGCCCCAGTGAGCTCTGTGACCACAGCTGCCTCCCCACTCTCTAGGCCTCAGCTTCCCCATGGGGCCAGGAGACCCTGGGAACCCTTCACCTTCCGAAGAACCGGCACCGTTTGCGCTGGTGGGCCTGCTGTTCTGTGGGGACAGGAGCCAGCCCCCTCATCCACCATCGGGCAGGCCCCTGCCAGCCATCCTTGACCCCCAGCCCCAAACTCAGCTCACCCGGGAGACAGGGCAGGCAGCGGCATTCATTCAGGGAGACGGTGGTCAGCGCACGCATGGCACTGAGGCACTAGATACGGGGAGCCAGCTTTGGGCCCCTGACTCTCCAGGAGGCTTCACAGACCAGGAAACAAAACCAAAACAAAATTCCCTCCCTTTCTGAGTTTACATTCTAGTGGGTAGTAAACACCTGTTCTTCTGTGGAAAAAAGAAAAGTGTAGCAAGTTGGAGACTGGACAGGCCAGGTCGGGGAGTTGCAATTTTAAATGGGGTGGTCAGTGTGGGCCTAGTAACACAGTGATATCTGAAGGAGAACCTTCCCGGAGGGAGGCCTGGGGAGGATGGAGCAGACTAGAAGGAGGCAGCGCGGGGCCTGGAGGAGGACAAAGGAGAGAGGCAGAGCTCGGGGCAGAGAGCCTTCCCTCACGGAGGGTCGGAAGCCACAGCAGGGCTCAGGGGTGAGAAATAAGGGTCGGGCAGGCCTGGGGTCGCTGGTCTGAACCTCAGGAAGGAAGGATGGAGCAGCTATCTCCAGGAGGGATGGGAGGCAGGGGAGGGGATGTGAGCCTGGGCAGGGGTTGGGGGTGTCTCCAGGGCACAGTTGGAGGTCGGTGCCGCCAGATGGACTAAGGGCTTAGGATGGGGACGGAGCAGGGCCCTTGCCCTCTCCATTAAAATCAACTCCCTAGACAAAAGTTTGTGGCATCAGGATACAGACTACCCAGGAGAAGAAAGAAAGGCAAGAAAACTGGGGCAAAGCACGTCTGAGCACCACCTGACAAAGGCTGAGAGAAGGAGCAGTCAGCCATGGCTCCAGCCCAGCAGGAGGGCTCTTCCGTCCTGCCCTCAGGCCCTTCCTGGATTCATCCCAGCCTTTCGGCCTGCAGGCCCCCTGCCCTGGCCTGAGTTTCTGGGGGCTGAAGGTGGCAGTTCCGGGCTGGGGTCCTGCAACCAGGTTCTAATCCAGTCTGACTTACTTTGCCTTCTCCTTTCCCCGTCACCTCCCACACCCACACAGGTCCACTGCACCCCTGCTTCCACATGGTACCCTCCATTCTGGCTGGAGACCCCCCTGCTGGGGAATGCCCAAGATGAGGGGCTGGCAGTCTCCTGTGGCCCCTGCCCTCTCCAGCCTGGAACCCAAACGTCACCCCTGTCCCCACTGATCCCAGTCCTGGACCCGAAAGGAAATGGTTTCTGCTGAACTTGACCTCCTCACAGTGACCACCACCACACCGGGCTGCGAAGGATGCTCACAGGGAGGCTCAGGTGGCTAAGCTTGGGACTGAAGTCTAAGCTTCAGAGTGAGCCTCCCAGACAGGCGGCTCAAGTTTACCCTCAGGGCCAGCTGTGCTGGGCACACTCTTGCTGGACCGAGGGACTAACAGTGAAGAGAAAAGCATCAGTACACTGGAGGCAGTTCAGGGAAGTCAGCTAAACAAAGAAATACACAAGGGAGAGTGGTGACCCAGGAGTCTGTGTTCTTCCTCTGGGTTGTTGGCAGGAACAGGACTGACTCCTGACTGTTAGGGAGCCTCTGAGGACAGGACGCTGGCTGAGCCCCTGGAGCGGGCGGGGAGCAGCCTGCGCATGCGCCGTCCGCGGCGTGGGGTTGTCACTCCACTGGTGGCTCACTCCCAGGAAATGGATAAAAAAAAGTCACCTGCGCAGGTGGGAGGACAGAAGGGAGCTTTTGCTTTTTAAGCTGTGCTTTTTCCAGGGCTGCTGTTACAAATAATATGTATAATTTGCAAATTCTTAAAATATTAATTGAAATACATGCAGAAAACCTGTGTTAAAGAAAATGTAGAAAGAAGACCCTGAGTGTGTGCGGACAGTGCATGTGTATCTGGAGACTGATTGTATGTGTGTATAAAAAAAAGAAAACCAAGTTACAAAAATACACCCTGAATCCATCTGAACACCGAAAAGGAATAAACAGATTCTAATTGTCATGTGGGACAATGCTCGTCCACCCCAGGTAATAAAACCAGGTGTCCCTACACACATTATTAATACCACCCACAATCAAGAGTTGAAACTGGCCAGCACGTGAACGTGGGCTCCCTTGGCACAGCGCTGTGGATGGGGTGTTGAAGGGGGTCAGCCCCTTCTCTAAGCACCCCTGCTGCTTCCTCTGCGGCAGTGGACAAGGGGCTGGGGGGACACATGAACGGAGTAACACTCCAGAGGACCAAGGCCTCAGCTCTGGGATAGGGGAACCCCTGGCTCAGACACAGAGACCGGGGCACGGTGCCAGGCCGCCCACAGCTCAGCTCCACCTCATGGCACCTGGTGGTTCCAGGAACCCGTGCTCAGGAGGAAGCCCCGTGAGAACATGCAAAACCAAGCAAGCTAGAACTCCTGCAGTCCCATCACCTGGGGACAGTTGTTTACCAGTCTGCTGCCTTCTATCCATCCCTTCCTTCTATTTAAATAATACTGGGGGGACTTCCCTGGTGGTCCAGTGGCTGAGACAACATGCTCCCAATGCAGGGGGCCCAGGTGTGATCCCTGGTCAGAGAACTAGATCCCACATGCCACAGCTAAAGATCCTATGTGCTGCAACTAAGACCTGGCACAGTCAAGTAGAAATATATCCATATATACCACAACGAGCCACCACCGCACGCTGGTCAGAATGGCCAGCATTTAAAAGTCTACAAATAAGTGCTGAAGAGAGTAGAGAAAAGAGACTCTCCCTCACTGCTGGTGAGAATGCAAGTTGGTGCAGCCACGATGGAAAACAGTACACAGGCTCCTCAGAAAGCTAAACATGGATTCCGTATGATACAGCAATCCCATTCCTGGGCATATATCCAGGCAAAACTATAATTCAGAAAGATACATGCACTCCTATGCTCATAGCAGCACTATTCACAATAGCCAAGACATGGAAAGGACCCAAATGTCCATTGACAGGGGAATGGATAAAGAAAATGTGGTATATACATACAACGGAATACTACTCAGCCATGAAAAGAACAAAATAATGCCATTTGAAGCAACATAGATGCAACTAGAGATTACAATACTAAACGAAGTAAGTCAGACAGAGAAAGACAAACAGCACATGATATCACTTATATATGGATTCTAAAATATGCCACAAACAAACCTATCCTGGAAAATGACACAGACTCATAAACAGAGGACAGACTTGTGGTTGTCAAATGGGAGGAAGAAAGGGAGAAGAAGGGACTGGTAGATACAAACTATTACATATAGAATGGATAAACAACAAGTCCTGTATAGCACAGGGAACTATATTCAATCCCTTGGGATAAATCATAATGAAAAAGAATATAAAAAAGAATGTATGTGTGTATAACTGAGTCACTTTGCTGTGCAGCAGAAATTAACAGAACATTGTAAATCAACCATGTGCTGTGCTGTGCTTAGTCGCTCAGTCATGTCCAACTCTTTGTGACCCCATGGACTTTAGCTTGAGAGGTTCCTCTGTCCATGGTGATTCTCCAGGCAAGAATATTGGAATGGGTTGCTATGCCCTTCTCCAGGGGATCTTCCCAACCCAGAGATCAAACCTGGGTCTCTCGCTTTGTAGGTGAATTCTTTACCATCTGAGCCACCAGGGAAGCCCAAGAATACTGAAGTGGGTAATCTATCCCTTCTCCAGAGGATCTTCCCAACCCAGGAATCGAATCAGGGTCTCCTGCATTGCAGGCGGATTCTTTACCAGCTGAGCTATGAGGGAAGCCAAATTAGTTGTGGTATATCCAGTTTTTCCCCCTTCTTATTAAAAAAATCCTATCTTTCAAAAGAGATGTGCTTATAAGGAAATGTTTATAAGAATTAAAAAATTTTAATCAAGCTATAATCTGTTTAATTATATATATATATATATATATATATATACTCTTTGCGAGAACAAGGAACCCATGAAGCACATAGAAATGGTTGCCTTGGGGAGGAGGGGATAAGCTAAGAGGGTAAAGCAGGTGAGGACACCAGCTGGGATGGAAACCTGGGAGGGAAAACCTTGGGTTCTGTGCCCCAAGCACTGTGTGAAGGGCCAGCCCCTCCCCTGGGTGCCAGCTGGCAGAGGCCCCCACCAGGCATCTAGGGGCCTGTGGGTGGAGGAGACCTCAGAAAGAGCCTCAGCTGGGTGAGGAAGGGGCTACAGCAAAAGCTGGAGAGGGCCAGAAGCCAAGACTGTTACTCCCATCTTGTGACAGCTGGCTTCACTTTTCTGATCAGGTGAAGCCGCAGAAACTTAAAAAGTAAGAACACAGAGCGCTTCTGGGAGGGATGCCCCCCAGGTCATCCTTCCCTCAGAGGGACAGGCAGGTCAGGGACAATTGTTATGGAGGCTGGGCCCTGGGCTTGGTGGACACAGGGACCCTTGGCCAGGCCAGGGCCCCTATCTCCCTGTGACCTGCTCTGGTTGTGGCTCTGCAGGGGCAGCCGAAGTGATAGCCCCTCAGCCATCAAGTCCACCAGGCCCTGACCACCCACTGTCACTGGAAATAAGAAACCCACCCCATTCCCCCCTCCCTTCTCCCAGTGATGACCCTGGCCCCAACCCTGGTTCCACATATATAAGGGGACCCTGGGGGCTGAGCATCACCAACACCAGTTTTCAGTAAGTCAAGCTCCTGCTCAGCCACCACCATGTCTCTGACCAGGACTGAGAGGACCATCATCCTGTCCCTATGGAGCAAGATCTCCACACAGGCAGACGTCACTGGCACCGAGACCCTGGAGAGGTAAGCACTAGGTGGGGGGGGGGGGGGGG
>SJXQ01002446.1:0-12136 GCA_006408695.1 Aepyceros melampus | reverse complement strand
CCCCGGGACTGGGTCCCCTCGGCCCCGAGGCCCCCCGAGCCAGCCTCCCGCGCGCCGCCGCCTCAGCCGGGACGCCAGCCCTGCCATGTCCTGGGCCGTGCTCTTCGGCCTCCTGGCCGCGCTGCTGCTGCTGCTGCTGCTGACCCGCCGGCGCACGCGGTGAGTGCCCCCCAAGCCGACCGGTCCCGGCTCCCTCCACAAGCCTGGCGGCCCGCGCGGCCCCGGCCAGACAAAGAGGCGTCTCCGCTCGGGCGCGCGCCCCCCGGCTGCAGCCAGGGGGTCGCTGAGCCCGCTCAGGCCCGTGTCGGAGCCCCTCACCCCGCTCCAGTTCCCCGGGCAGGAGGGGGTCACCTTCCCGCCGTCCCCACCATCCCCCAGGCGAGCCTGGAGGTGGGGGTCCAGGTTCCGGTCAGCGGGACTTCTGCGCCCATCTCCCGCCCTGGGGAGGGGGCCGGGCCCCACGTGGGGGAGATGCGCACGGGAAGGTGCCGGGACAGGGGTCCCAGAGGGCTGATGAGCCACTGCACACACGGACAGGGCAGGACCGCAAGAAACTCAGGCCTGGCCCAGAGCCCCGCGCCAGTATCTGGGAAGGGGTTTCAGTGAGAACCGGGGTGCAGAGTGGGTGCGTGGACACGCTCCGAGTGACTCCCGATGGAAGAAGCCCTCTCCTGCCCTTCACCCTCTGACTGCTTCCTGCACCAACTCAGCATCAGCCGCCAGCTTCCTGCTCTTCGCAGCGTGTGGGCAGCCTTGTTCCTCACCCCATTACACAGATGGCAGGGTTGAGGCCAGGAAGGCAGAGGCTCTGAAGGATGCCCTCTTACCGGGCCTGGAACCACCTTCCGCAGGATTCCCCGACCCAGGGGAAGGGGCTGAGTAGTCTCTTCTGCCTGAGAAACGCCCTCCCGGAAAGGGGGCTCCCTTCTGCTGAGGTCCGGTAGCCTGGCAGAGAATGAGAACCAAATGTCTCATCTTCCTAGTCCTAAAGATTCTCCTGCTCCTTTGACAATCTGCCATTTGGAGAAAAGTAAAATTTAAATCAAGGAGATGGCAGTTAAAGTCTCTTTTTAAAAAATGTTTAAGAGGTTAATTTGAACTGAACAAGGAATTATATTTGACTTAAGCATTTATCCCATTATAGATAAGACTGAAGCCCTTCTAACTACCCTCCCAACAATTCAGTACCTCTCCTGTTGATTAATTTCGGAGGAACCTTCCAGATCTTTTTAAAAGTACGCCTTTTATTTTACATTGGTTTTATATTACAGGAAAGTTGTACAAAGAGTTCCCAGATACCCTTCACCAAATTCCAGCTATTGTTAATGGCTTACGTTATCGTGGTACAATCATTAAAGCTAAAAAAACCAACACTGGCCTGTTAAAATTAGCCAGACTCCAAGCTTTATTTGAATTTCGTCTGTTTTTCCATTAACGTCTCCTTTCTGTGCCAGGATCTCATCCAGGGTGCCTCAGCGCCTTCGGTTGTCATATCTTCCCAGCCTCCCAGCTTTCCTCATCCACGCAGACATTTGCCCATAGATAACTAAGGGCAGTGAAAGTGTTTAAATCAGTGTGTCTGTAGCTTGCAGAGATTTTCTGGAAACCTTTTAGTTTTAAACAGAGTTGGTTGAATTTCCAAACAATGATTTCACCCTAGTTTTCTTCAACCTCTAGACATCTTTCCAGGTGAAACTTAAAACCATACAATCAATCATTTGCCTGGAAAAATGAAAAAGAAAAAAAGACCACAGATAAGTTTCCCCACGGATTATGAATTATTTTTCCTAAGTTGTCAGGCTTTTTGGAAATGCTGTAAAGAGTTGTTTTTGGACTGCACCTCTGCTGTTTCCCTCTAGAGTTTCGTTTTATCTGTCCATGTAGCTCTATGGACTTCCCTGGTGGCTTAGCTGGTAAAGAATCCGCCTGCAATGCAGGAGACCTGGGTTTGATCCTTGGGTTGTACAGATCCCCTGGAGAAGGGAAAGGCTATGCACTCCAGTGTTCTGGCCTGGAGAATTCCATGGACTGTATAGTCCATAGGTCACAAAGAGTTGGACACGACTGAGTGACTTTCACATATAGCTCTATGGTGGGTATGAGGGTCACTGACAGCTGGTGGGGAGTGTTATGTAGACCATGGAGGCAGTTGCTTGGACCCTTGGAAGACCCCACAGGGACCCCAGTTGAGACCTCTAGTCTCATTTTCTTCTTCCAGCTCGGCGAGGGGGTACTCTTGTTACCCCTGTTTTATAGAGGAGGAAACTGAGACTGGGTCACCTGGATTAAAAATCTAGGTTGTAAGAATTTTTAATTTTCAAAAGAAATGAATTTTCACTCTTCCCACACATTTTATTCATGATCTGAATGCCCCAAAGTCTTAAACCACATGATGTTAAGATAGTAAGAGAAGCAGCTACAATCAGATTCTTCAGTTCAGTTCAGTCGCTCAGTCGTGTCCGACTCTTTGCGACCCCATGAATCGCAGCACACCAGGCCTCCCTGTCCATTACCAACTCCCGGAGTTCACTCAAACTCACGTCCATCGAGTTGGTGATGCCATCCAGCCATCTCATCCTCTGTCGTCCCCTTCTCCTCCTGCCCCCAATCCCTCCCAGCATCACAGTCTTTTCCAATGAGTCAGCTCTTCACATGAAGTGGCCAAAGTATTGGAGTTTCAGCCTTAGCATCATTCCTTCCAAAGAACACTCAGGTCTGATCTCCTTTAGAATGGACTGGTTGGATCTCCTTGCAGTCCAAGGGATTCTCAAGAATTTTCTCCAACACTACAGTTCAAAAGCATCAATTCTTTGGCTCTCAGCTTTCTTCACAGTCCAGCTTTCACATCCATACATGACCACTGGAAAAACCATAGCCTTGACTAGACGGAAGGAAGGACAAATAATCAAGTGTTGGAAAAGAGAGACATGAGACTGATGCTGTGTAGACAGTGATTCAAAGTTTGAGTCAAAACACTCAAGGCCATGCTTCTCCCACGGCACACTGCTCGCTCCTGATCAGCACCCCAGGTGAGGTCCATTACCCTACCTGACAGCTGGGGCTTAGAAGGCTAAGTGACCTCCTTACGTCTGCACGAAAGTTATACTGTACATCCAGCTGGTTCCAAAATTGTTGCTTTTCTCTCTCAAAGAAAAAACAAAAGCACTACTTCAGTCAGTCTGGAAAATCCCATGGATGGAAGAGCCTGGTAGGCTACAGTCCGTGGGGTTGCAAAGAGTCGGACACGATTGAGCAACTTCACCTCACCTTCACCTTCAGTCCAGTCAGTTCCTCTTGTCTTGACCTTTGGCCTTAAAAAAAAAAAATCAAAACATTTTTAATTATGAAAAATTTCAACTATATAGAAAAAATAAAAAGAATTGTATAGGAAACCCTTGCACCCATCACTTGATTTGACAGTTGATAATATTTTTAATTACAGATATTATGATATCTCAACACTATTTCAGCATACATGTTAAAATTTCTTTCTTAAAAAATAAATTTCTACTGTCTTTTTTTTTTAGATGCACCACACATCTTGTGGGATTTTAGTTCCCTCACCAGGGATCAAACCTGGGCCCTTGGCAGTGAGAACAGAGTCCTAACCACTGGACTGCCAGGGAGTTCCCTAAAAGATAATTATTATTTTTTTTGGCTGTGCTGGGTCTTCATTCCTGTGTGGGCTTTTCTCTAGTTTGGGTGAGCAGGGGCCACTTTCTCGCTGTGGTACGCAGGCTTCTCACGTTGGTGGTTTCTCTTGTTGAGGAGCACGGGCTCTAGCGGCCGTGAGCTTCAGTAGTTGTAGCTCCCAGACTCTAGAGAGCAAGCTGAGTAGTTGTTGGATGTGGGATCTTCCTGACCCAGAGATCAAACCTGTGTATCTTGCATTGGCAGGCGCGTTCTTTACCTTTGAGCCACAAGGGGAGCCGCCCCCTACCCCTGACCCAAAAGATAATTCTTAATATCTAGTTCCCAGTGCAAATTCAAACTTCTGCCATCAAGGTAAAGATTTTTCAAACCTGTCTCAGTTACCACGAGTGTTTCCCCTGGTGTGAGTGTGGAGTTAGGAGGTTTTGGGTTGGGACTGGAAGTCTAACTCCTGGGCCCTCTGGGGCTAACGCTCTCCCTTGTGAGTATCAGAAACATCCTTCCTTCTTTCCAGGCCTCAGTTTCTCCATCTGTGCTCTGAGATGGCTCACGCAGCTGGTCTCGCATGCCCCATCCCACTGCAGCAGGCTGAATGCCTTGGTCTTTCTCTTTGTGCTTGTGTGGCTGCTGCAGGGAGGATGGGAAGAGGTCTCCTGGGTGGGAGACCCTTTTCGGTGGCGGGTGGGGAATCAGAGGTCATGGTGGCATCAGATGAGGGTTCTTAGAGGCACAAGGGCTGCTCTGGGCCCTTCCAGGATATAGAATTACTGGGCACAAATAACTGTCTCATTTCAATGTGCAGTAACTGGAGGTCCCCAAATGGTAGTCCATCGCTGGATTCAGACCCAGGTGGGTCTGGTGTGGACCACACAGTACAAGGGGAGAAAACTGGGGGAGTCCACACACACAGTTCCAGATTTCCTGCTTCTCCCGGAAGATCTCGCGGCAGTTGCCTGGCACTCAGCAGCAGAACCCTCTCTAAACCTTGCCACAGTCCCCACCACTCCCTATTGCCTCTCCAACATGCAACTTTTCTACTTAGCACTGTGCTTGCTCTACTGTCTCTTTCTTTTATTATGCTGAGAAACAATTCTGTGAGTCTGTGTCCACTGCAAAAATGGGAAAACAACAAGCTAGAGCAAGACAGCTGTGTGGTTTTTCTATACCCTGGAGGCAATGAGAGGGAAAAGTGGAAGAGAGTTAGGGGGAACCCTTGGTGAGCAGCCAGCAGCCTGCAAATGAATCCTGGGGAAGGAACGGGGTAAGCAGTTTAAACAGAAGCTCAGGAGGTTCCAGCTCAACTTGGCAGCAAACAGCGTCTCTGGTTACCCCATGAAATCCTCCCCGAGGCCCTGAGGAGTTGAGACTCCTGAGCAGAGAAGTCTGGCAATCCACCTACCCACACTTGCTCAGCTAAACGAGCAGCTTCTGCTCTGGGACGTCTAGAACATGGGCTGTGGTCAGGCGCCTGACCTGCACTAGCTCCCTGAACCCTCTTTCAAGTCCCGGAGGCAGATGCTGCTCATTGAGCACCAGCTGTGTGCTTGACTCATTCATCTGAGACATATGCATTAAGCACCTACTAGGTCCCAGACAGAGAAGGAAATGGCAGCCCACTCCAGGATTCCCACTGTTCTCAGTACTAGGTCTACAAGAAGTGTCCACCTTCTGTACGGAAAGGATGGGATACGTCACGGGGCCCAAAGGTGGGTGATATCTAGGCATGACTTCTTCCTTGATTCTCTCAAAGTTTCAAGGGAGAGAGAGAGACGGGACAGGACGTGGGATTGGCGGTGGGGTCTGTGAGCAAAGAATGAGCAGGTTTTGAGGAACTCCCGTGATGAGAATCAAGGCTCCCGGGAGGATCAGAAGAGCTGCCTCCATATCTGAACCAGGAAGGGCAGGCAGTGGTCAGCCTAACGGGCTAGAGCTGCGGATGAGAGGGTCAAGCCCGACATCCCTGTCCCCCAGGGGCTGGCGGTGCCTCAAATCAGTGAGAGTGTCAGTGGGCGAGGCTAGAGACCGCAGACCCCAAAATAGAGCCTCCTCCGCCCTGCTGGCCTCCTGCTGAGTCACCCTGGAATGTGACTGGGGCCGAGTTGGATTCCAGGCCCCGTGGGCTGAAGGAGCCGCTGGCACTTCAAGGGTCAGACGCCCGGGCCCCCAGCTTCCTGCCTTTGTCTGCGCCTCCTCGGAACTTTTCTGGGGAAAGATAAGTGATGCCAGCAATAACAGCGGGCTCGCTGGGGAGCTCCGGTGGCAGCCAGAGTGAAAGGCATGGAAAGGAAGCCCCACCCGCTCCCCTAAAGATGTCTTGGGCGAAAACCTCCTGCATCTGGGAAGGTTGCTGAAACCTCTGTGTGTCTCAGTCTTCTCACCGGAAAAGTGGGGGCCCACGTGGCCACTTGGGGTGAATTGGGGCCAGGGTTGCATGAAGACTGTGGGCTCCGTAGTCAGGCCTGCCTGGATTAGAGACCTAGATCTCCACGGTGGGCCCTCGGGCAAGTGGCTTAGCCCCTTCTGGGCCTCAGTTTCGTCTGCTGTAAAATGGGCTTGATAGGAGTACTTTCTTCTGCAAAGAATACTGAAAGGTTGTTGCTGAACCACAAAAAGATGCTAGGATCCTTGCCCTCTGGAGGAGAATTCAGTCTGGGGCCAAAGACGAGGCTTGATCGCTCAGAGCTTTTGTGTAATAAAGGTTTATTAAAGTACCCAGCAATTAGACCGATTGTGGAATATAGCATAGGAATGAGCCCAAGACAGGAAGGCATTGTCTTGAGGGTCAAATGGCAGACTCAGGACTTTTGGAGTCAGCAGAAGTATGCTCACATAGATTATCAGGCCCATCTGAAAAGTACAAAGTCAGAGCACAGAAAGTAAAGACATAAAATGACGTCACTTAGTTCTGGTCAGGGTGCCACCTCTTAACTCGGGTGTGATGCACCCATGAATCAATTCCTGGCACTTTGACAGCAGTGGGAGAAGAAAGAATAACCTGGTAAGGGCCTTCCCAGAGGGGCCTGAGAGATTGGCCCCCAGATCCCAATATTTTTATCAGGACCTTGGTTCCTGGCTCTAATAGAGGCTTGCTTGACTCAGACTGGGTCAGGAGTCATCTCGCAGAGTTCAGTTAGTGCCTGTTGGAAAGCTGAGAGCTGAGTTACATGATTAGTTAATTCTGAAGCTTTAGGAAAACTTCTCCATTGAGCAATTAAATTACTAATCGTCCATCCTCGGAATGTAACCATCGTTTATCGGTCATCTTTGTTCCTCTTTTCTCATATCTTTCTAATTCTTCCTCGGTGTACTGTGGTTTTTCCTGTTCACAGCACCTGTCCAGATCAAAGGCATCTGCAGTGAGGGGTTTCGTAAAGTGCCGCTTTTCCGGCTTGACAGTCTGGTTACCTTT
Source organism: Aepyceros melampus (assembly GCA_006408695.1). Taxonomy (NCBI): domain Eukaryota; kingdom Metazoa; phylum Chordata; class Mammalia; order Artiodactyla; family Bovidae; genus Aepyceros; species Aepyceros melampus. The sequence goes on along the minus strand of SJXQ01002446.1, from coordinate 5,076 downwards.
GGCTTCTTTACTCGCATCCCTGCTGTGCCCTTTGCAATGCATAACAGCTACTTCTTTAGTACAATATTTAGCAGTTAAAAGTCTCTGGAGCTCTTGAAATGCTTAATAGGTTCTCCTGTTGCCATTTTAAACTCTTTCTTTCCGTGTTGCAACATGAGCGTGTAAAGTCAAGTAAGCATACTTAGAATCCGTGTAGATATTTACCCGCTGCCCTTTGCTTAACTCTGGAGCTCAGGTCAGAGCCACAAGCTCTGCTAGCTGAGCGCTGGTTCCCTGGGGGAGGGATTTTGCTTCTAAAACCTGTTCAGCCATCACCACGGCATAACCTGCTTTACACTTCCTCTCCTGAACAAAAAAACTGGCATCTGTAAATATTTCCATGTCAGGATTGTCTAACAGGGTATCCATTAGATCTTCCTGAGCTGCATAAAGTTAGGAATTGGGATCAATCGTGATCAGATGTTTCATTTTCCTTCTCAAGAAGGAAAGTGGCAGGATTTAAATTTCCACAAACTTTAAGCTTAGTTACTGGTCCTTCTAACAATGATTGATATTTAAGAAGCCTACTGTCTCTCATCCAAGTATTAACCTTAGAATTTAAGATTCCACTCACATCATGAGAAGTCAATACAGTACGATTTCATCCATGGATTATTTTTAAAGTTTCAGGAGTTAATAAAGCCGTTGCCCCAGTTACTCCTAGACAGTGTGGCTACCCACATGAAATTATGTCTAATTCTCTGCTTAGATAAGAAATAGGTTGCAGGTGAGGCCCTCGGGGTTGTGTCAAAACTCCCAAGGCCATACCTTTTCTTTCAGTGACTGACAAATTAAATTCTGACCCTGTGGGCAAGCTCAAAGTGGGAGCTTGCAGGAGAGCAGTCTGAAGAGCCTTAAAAGCCTTTTGAGTATCTGGAGACCAAACCAGTCTGTTGGTTTGGGCCTGCTGAGTCTCAGCTCTAAGTTTATACAAAGGCCGGGCAGGTTCCCCATAACCTGGAATCCAATGCAACAGTAGCCTGTGATTCCCCAAAATCCTCTCAATTGTCTTAAAGTCATAGGTAGGGGATGATTTAGTATAGGTTTAATCCTCTCGGGGCCCATGGCGCTAGTCCCCCTGATACGATTAGGTCCAGATATCTAACAGGTTGTTGACAAAAGTGAAGTGAAGTGAAGTGAAGTCGCTCAGTTGTGTCCAACTCTTTGCGACCCAATGGACTGTAGCCTACCAGGCTCCTCTGTCCATGGCAACAGTACTGGATTTTCCAGGCAATAGTACTGGAGTGGATTGCCATTTCCTTCTCCAGCGGATCTTCCTGACCCAGGGATCAAACCCGGGTCTCCCACATTGTAGACAGACGCTTAACCATCTGAGCCTCCGCTGAGCCTTTTCTCTTGATGCCTGGTAACCGCAGCCTGCCAGGAAGTTTAAGAAATCTTCTGAGGCTTGTGAACAAGCTTCCTCTGTCTCAGCACAGAGCAGAATATCATCTACATATTGTAGTACCACTGCTTCAGGGCTTATCAACCTGTCGAGGAACTGACTCTCTCAATACCAGTGAGCCTCGGCCGCATCAGGCATCAGCGTTATCACCAAGCAAGGAAACCTTTGGGAAAGTCATGCTGTTGTTGTTTAGTCGTTCAGTCTCATCCGACTGTTTTGTGACCACATGGACTGGAGCCCACCAGGATCCTCTGTTCGTGGGATTTTCCAGGCAAGAACACTGGAGCGGGCTGCCATTTCCTTCTTCAGGGGAATCTTCCCAGCCCAAGGATGTGTCACACAAGTGTATGTTCCTCGGTTCTTTGTCTCATCACAAAAAAGATTTGGAGGGATGGACATTAAAGACCCCTCGGCGTGTCACAGCTCTCAGGTCTTGGATAGACCGTGTTATAGCTCTCAGGTCTCAAATGGACCATGTTATAGCTCTTAGACAAATCAATGTTACAGCTCAGTGTTACAGCTCTATTTTATTTAGAAGATAGCAGGAAAGTCCATCTTCGAGGCGTGAGGGCACATCGATCCAAAGACACGAGGGGCAGAGCACCCCAGCACGTGGGAGAGAGAGAGCTGGCTCTGGCTCCTCTATTTATATGTTTATCTCTCCCTGGGCCTGTCCTGTGTAAACTGGGCCAGCAGGAGTGTTGTTTGTTTTACCTGAGGTCCTCCCTCAGGTCCTCAGACCTTCTTTTGTTCTATTTTCACGGGCTTTTCCCATCCTTGTCTTTTAGCCACCACCATTTTGGACTCCTTTTCCCTATTTTACCTACCTAACATTCTCCTCTCAAGAGATGGGAGGCCCAATTCTTTGGGAATAGGGGCGTCGAGGTCTTTCTGGCTACTTTCTGCTGAACTGGGACGGCGAGGGGTTTTGGGCCTCCCCCTCTTGCTAGTCTCAAGCCTCAGAGTCCTTATAGCAGTGTCCATCTAAGGGTGGGTGACATTTTCCGTGGTCGGCTGTAGTTTTATATCTTTGTTGAACTGGCACTGCATGTTGTAGCTGGTTGATCTGGGCAGAGACAAAACAGGTTAGACAATTGACAGTACATGGAACAATCACAAGCGTCATCAATATAGCATAACAAGGACTAGTAGGGGCATTAGTCAGCTTTAAATTCACATCGCCAGGATGGCTCAAGTCCCTCCTTGTTCAGGGATCAGAAGATCTATCTCTTGTCTGTTTTGGAGTACAGTCAAGCTGTGTTGGCTCTTTAGAGCTATCCTGAGAAATCTTATCCCCAAGAACCAGATTTTTGGGGTGTTCATTAGAATGGCACTCATTGGTAGTCCAGAATAGGTATCTGAGATGTCCCAGGGACTCACAGGTGTGTTGAGTGTCCTCTTCTGTCTTCTTCCACGGCTTGACTCGTGAGTAGTGAATCCAGGAGTCATGTCCTGGTACCTTGACTGCTGTGGGGGTAGAAAGTATTACAGCGTAAGGGCCCTTCCATGTGGGCTGGAGTTGAGCCTTTGGGGACCCATTGTTCCAGACTTTAATTAGGACTTGAGTTCCTGGAGCGTATAGTGGTGACTCCTTAGAATCTTTTGGGTCCTGGTTCATACCCCACATGTGTATATCCTGTTGGAATTGCCCAATGGCCATGGTATAAGACTGGAGGGTCTGAACCTCTGAATCTAGGAAGAGGTCATTGACATAAAAAAAGGTCTCCCATATAGCATTTCATAAGGACTAAGACCAAGCTGTTCCTTAGGGGCAATGCGGGTGCGGAAGAGAGCTATTGGTAAAGCCTCCTTTCATCCCAGAAAGGTCTCCTGGGTTATCTTTTTTATCGCTGATTTTAAGAATTGATTGGCTTTTTCAACTTTTCCTGAAGATTGAGGCCTCCAGGCACAATGGAGATAATAAGTAATGCCCAATACTTTTGAGACCCCGTGGGTGACCTTAGAAGTAAATGATGTCCCATTGTCACTTTGCACTGACCTGGGCAGACCAAATCTTGGAATGATTTCATGGAGCAGTTTTTTTTTTACCACCTCCTCAGCCTTCTCAGTCTGGGTGGGAAAGCCTTCAATCCATCCTGTGAATGTATCTATCATGACTAATAGGTATTTATACCCTTGAGAAACTGGTATCTGGGTGAAGTCCATCTGCCAGCCCTCTCCTGGGTAGGCCTCACGTCATTGGACAGGCTGGGCCAGCTGAGGTCTTCAAGCTCCTTGGGGGTTGTTTAATTGGCAAGTGGGACAAGAGGGACAACCATTTGTCTTATGGTTGTTTGGAAGCCTGTTCCTCTGAAGGACCTTTCTAGTAGTCTTTGGAGGGCCTTTTCTCCTAAATGAGCAGTGGCATGTAAGGAGTTAACCAACTTCCACTGGAGGTTCCCAGGCAGAAAAAGGAGCCCCTCTGTTTGGAACCACCCCATATGATCTTTTTAAAAGCCCTTGCTCTTAGCTTTAAGAGTCTCACCTTCAGTATATGAAGGAGTTTCTGGAAAATTAGTCTGTGGAACTAAGGTGGCAACCCCTATTAGGTCATGGTTCTGTAACGCTGCTCTCCTAGCTGCCTGATCAGCTGCTTGGTTCCCTCGTGCCACTTCTGTGCTCCCTTTTTGGTGTCCTTCACAGTGGGAGACTGAAACCTCAGTGGGCAGATGGACTGCCTCCAGGAGTCGAAGAATCTGATCACCAAATTTGATTGGGGACCCTCGGGTGGTCAAGTGCCCCCTTTTTTTCAAATAGCCACATGTGCATGTAGCACCAGAAAGGCATACTTGAAATCAGTGTAAATGACTATTCTTTTTCCTTTTCCCAGCTCTAAAGCTCGAGTCAGGGCTATGAGCTCAGCTAATTGGGTGAAGTACCTGGGCAGAGGCTTAGCCTCTATGGTCTCAAAGTTGGAGACTACTGCATACCCAGCTCTTCTTTTTCCATCCAAGACAAAGCTGCTTCCATCAGTGTACCAGATTTCCTCAGGCTTGGTCAGAGGATCTTCTGACACTCCCTCTTGGGGTTTTGTCCAGTGGCCCAAGGTTTCTAGACAAGAGTGAAGAGGGAGAGAGCCCTTGGGTGTAGGCAGGAGGGTGGCTGGGTTAAGAACCTCACAAGGGGATATAATGAGGCCTGGATTTTCTATCAACATTACTTGATATCTGAGGATTCTTTGATCAGACATCCATAAATGGCCTCTCCCATTTAGGAGTTGTTTTACTTGGTGGATGGTAAAAATAGTTAGTTTGCCCTCAAAGGAGAGTTTTAAAGCATTTTCTATCATGATTGCAATAGCTGCAAGATTTCGAAGGCAGGGGGGCCAACCTCAGGTAGTTGGATCGAGCCTCTTGGATACGTAAGCTACAGGCTGGGACTCAGATCCCAACCTTTGAGTTAACACTCCCAAGGCTATTCCCTCTCTTTCATGGGCATAAAGTTGGAATGCTTTTTCTGGGTCTGGCAACCTCAAGGCAGGTGCCTGAGTTAAGGCCTGTTTTAGTGTAGCCTCTGCCTTTTTTGAGGAGTTCCCCACATCAGTGGGATTGAATCATCTCGTCCCTTTAAGCTTTCCTATAAGGGCTTGGCAATTAGATCAGAGTTGGATATCCAGATTCCTAGCCCCAGGA
>SJXQ01002445.1:470766-529062 GCA_006408695.1 Aepyceros melampus | reverse complement strand
AAAAACTGACTTTTTCCAGTCCTGTCTCAATGTAGACACTTTCTCACCCATGTATCTGCAGATTGACTGTGGTTCAACTGATCTAGGCTGGGCTCAACTGCTTGGTATTAGACTATGGATCGGATTTAGATTTGCTCCAAACACCTCTTAAAACTCAGGAACCAGCAAGCTATCTGCAGCATATTCTTTTCACAGTAATGACAAAAGGACAAGTTTAAACATGGAAGCTCATTTCAATCTGGTTAATATTTTATTGACTAAAAAGATGGATGGTGCATTCTTAAGTAAGACAGCAGAGGAGGACAGAAGTGGGGAGTATGGGTGAGGTGTCTTCTTAATGGTGATCTAGTCATCATCCAATGTAGGCAAGAACTTAAATGGCTTCCAGTATTTTATTTTAAAATATGCCTTCTATTTCTTTATCATACATGCTGAGCAGTTAATGAAATACTTTTTAACTCCAACTTATAGACCTCAATAAGGATAGGTCAGTGAATGTGGTGATGAAAAGAAATTTCACTATGTGTGACAATCTCCACTTCAAATTCTGTTTTCTGTCATTCCTCAAATGACAAGGGTTGCAATAAGACAGTGCCCTCTGTGTGTAATGGCTCCTGATTTTCCCTAAGCAAAAGCTTGTAGGAATTTTATCAGATATATGTTTGCATATACATATATGTATATATAATTTCTAATTATATATATGTGTGTGTGTTAATTGCTAAGTTGTGTCTGACTTTTCGTGACCCCATGGACTGTAGCTGGCCAGGCTCCTCTGTCCATGGAATTCTCCAGGCCAGAATACTGGAGTGGGTTGCCATGCCCTTCTTCATGAGATTTTCCCAACCCAGGGATCAAACTTGGGTCTCACACATTGCAGACAGATTCTTTACCATCTGAAGCACCAGGAAAACCCATATATACTTACACACACACATATACATACATAATATTCCAGAATTGCTAGAAAATAATTTAAGGTACTACTAGTAAGAACATAATATTTGATTTCAACATGATATTTATTAAAATTTATGACTGCCATCTTCCTTTTTGCTGTCTCAGTTAAACATTTTTTTAAAGACAAAATATAACAATATACCATTTTTTTGGCCTAAGATTTGGTGATAGTATTCATTTCAGTCTATTTTTCTTATGTCTGTCATTTTGTGAAATATACAATTAGTCCTGGAAGAGACCAAAATGACAGCAAACAAGAGAACAAAGTGAAATGACATTATTTTAAGAACTTGTGTATAAATGAGAATGATAAGTGTAGTAAAAGCAAATAAATCTGGAATGGCTTATTTTCTTCAAATACAGAATTTCGAAATCAGGGCAAAAATTCTTATGGGGAAGAGAAAAGATTAGATGAAGTTGTTTATATGTTCAATTCTTTATGTGCTATTTTGGAAGAATGAGTAAGGAAGTAAAGTTTATGATATTAAAAATGGAAGACATTATGAAAATAACTCATTATTTTATTCCATTGAGAACCAGAGGCTACTTTGAAAAATGTACTGTATTCTTTTATGGAAATGAATACAATCTGTGAAATTATAGTTATGTTTGGAAGAGGAATTTTGTTTTGAACTCTCTGAGGTTCCAGTGTAAAAAGAAAATCAGAGTCTAAGCATCTTCAGAAGTTTTCTCACTTCATTAAAATGAAAAACTGTGACAGGGCCCTAACCTGAATCAGATAGGTCAAGAAACTGTAATTCCAGTCCAGAAAACCATAAACACTTTATATTACTGGCCATTTGACCATAGCTTCACAGGAGATAAAGGAAAAATTGTTTCTAGAGATAAAAAGTAAATCAATCACACATAGAATATTATTTATTTCTTATTTTCTGTCTTTGTGGTGATTTATCTCTCATAATTTATTTCTGCAAATGAAGCAAAAAAAATGTTCTGGGAAACAGACTCTTTTAAGAATTTTCTCAGAAACACACATATGTTGAGAGCAAGGTATAATACGTGAAAAAGAGTTATTGTTATGACACTTTGAAAGAAATTCTTCATGAAGATAAACAAAGGATGCAAGTAACAGCCCAAGCCATGTTGTTACATGATTTGTAAATTCATTATTAAATATTTATATATACTCATGTTTATATTATATATGCGTGTGTGTACATACATATACTTTAAATATATGTTCTCAAAACAAAATTCTTAAAGCTGTTAACTTGCTTGAATGGAATAGCACCTTAATAGAATCTATCAAGATACCTCATTAAAACTGCAAAACTAATGGTTTATTTGTTTTTATTTTTTCTGAAACTCTATAGGCTTTGGAACATGGTCTAATTGAAATTAAATTTGCCATAAACATGATGCCAGATATTAGGATAAATGGCCAGTATTGGATAACTTTGGCCTCCCAAGCGGTACTAGTGATGAAGAACTTGCCTTCCAAGTAAGGGGATATAAGAGACATGGGTTCAATCCCGGGATTGGGAATATCCAATGGAGAAGGGCATGGCAACTCACTCCAGTATTTTTGCCTGGAGAATCCCATGGAGAGAGGAGCCTGGTGGGCTACAGTCCATAAAGTTGCAAAGATTTGGACACGACTGAAGCCACTTAGCGCACACACACACATTATATAACTTTAGAGAAATTATTGAAATGATTACAGCTTCATCTGTCCTTTTTCATACTTTATCAATTTATATGTGAAAACAGTTTAGATATAGGATGGTGTGTAGAAGAAAAAAACATCATCTTTCCCCATACTGTATCTTCTCTTTCTTTAACAGATCATTTCATTCAGAGCATTTGAAATTGATAATTATTCATTTGTTTCCTTATCAGCTTTTTTTCTCTCCCACTTATATCTACACTACTAACACATGGTAGACATTCAATAAATATTTGTGGAGTGACTAAGGATTCCTGGAGTGAAACTATCAAGCTGTACTGTCTACATAAGATTTTAAATGGCCTCAGGTTGGGGAGGGATACCAGATCTATTAGCTTCCCTGATAGCTCAGTTGATAAGGAATCCACCTGCAATGCAGGAAGCGCTGCTTTGACTCCTGGGTCAGGAAGATCTGCTGGGAAGGGATAGGCTACACACGCCAGTATTCTTGGGCTTCCCTTAGCTCGGCTGGTAAAGAATCTGCCTGCAATGTGGGAGATCTGGTTTGATACCTGGGTAGGGAAGATCTGGAGAAGAGCACAGTAACCCACTCCAGTATTCTTGCCTGGAGAATCCCATGGACAGAAGAGCCTGGTGGGCTACAATCCATAGGACTGAACAGAGTCGGACTGAAGTGACTTAGCACACACGTACATATCCATTCCAAACTCCATAAGTATCCCTTCCTCCATCTTTCTGTTTACTCAGTTACATACCATCAAATAAAAGATTCAAACTCTTGAAACTGACAACCGTGCTTTACTTCCCTCTCATGACATATAGGTTTACACATTGCTTTGAGATAGGGAAGGATAAATTAAGTATTGTGAATGAAGAAGGTATTCTTTGGGGGTTCAAAACAAATAATTCTAGTAATAATAACATTATTATGGGTTGACATATATAGAGAATGTACTATGTGCTTGGAATTACACTAAATGCACTGCAAGAAACAACTCATTAATCTTCCCTACAAGCTGATAATCTAAATTATTCTCCCAGATACATAGATGCAAAAAGGTTATTACTAGCCCAATTTCATGCTTTCAGGAAGTACTAGAATCTTTTGTGTAATTTTATCTCCAAGATGAAAAGAAGATAATAAGATAGAATCTCTATTTGATCTCTAGTGTGTCCAACACTGAAAACCACACAATGAGGTACTTTTTCATACGTTCCATATAATTTTACTCAGTGAAAATGGGACTCAGAGAATTCATTCTAGAATGGGTGGGTGAGAAGGATGGAACAAAATGAAATAAAATAAATCATTTAAATTGGCTTGATAGCTGAGTGTATTTGCATATTTGAAACCAGGGAGATATATTGAAATAATACTATACAGGTGACATTCAATTTTTTTTTAATGAAGTTAAATTATTGGAGATATGCTCTATGGAAAATCAGTGTGGTCATGAGGTGAAGATGGAATTAAATGGGTTCCCAGGTGCCAAAGTAGTAAAGAATCTGCCTGCGAATGCAGGAGTTACAAGAGACTCAGGTTTGACCCCTTGGTTGGGAAGATCCTCTGGAGTAGGAAATGGGATTCCACTCTAGTATTCTTGCCTGGAGAATTCCATGGACAAAGAAGCCTGGCAAGCTGTAGCCCATGAGGGTCGCAAAGAGTCAGACACCACTGAGCACACATCATAGGGTGGAAAGGGAAAATAAGCTATGATAAAACCCAAGAGAAAAGTAATAATAACCTCAGTTAGTGTCACTTTCTATATAATTGAGATACCAGTCTTCCTTTGAAATGGATTCTTCCTAGGCCTCTAACCTCCTGTCCATCCTCTGATGAAAAGCTAGTGTCTTGGTATTCAATAGCATGGTCTCTAGAGTCAGACACCACAGTTTCATGCCATCTATGAATTTTACTAATGTAATTTCTATGTCAGATTTTGTGCTGGACACAGATTCTTAAAATAAGCCCTCTTTTGTAAAGCATATCATGGTGGAAACTATTAAATATTTTTCATTTGTACCCACATGTCAAAAAAGGACACAGACATAATAACATGGTTAAATGTCATCATGCTGTGGCTTAAGTGTAATTCTCAGTCTGTTGAATAATTACATATTTGTTTAAAGTAAAATCTTAAAGTAAAGTCCATAGATCTCCAAGTCCATACAAATATAAATGAATCATGATTTTCTTAATTCTAGATTTTATGCAGTTTGGATGGATTAATTTTTCTTGTTAACTGAATGCACAGGGCCTTCATTTTGATATGATATTCTTATTTGTCTGATGATTACTTTAATCCTCACTTTTTTTTTCTTCAATTACATTTAAAAGGTGATTTTAAAATAGTGTTTAGAGTGGTGCTTGTGATGCTGATGTGATGAACAGCCACTGAGGATCTATTGTTCTGGAAGAATTGTCTCCATGGTGAAGAGATCAGGGTTGGGAGGAAAATAATATGTACAGACATCTCGATAACAGCCTCAGTTCCAGGTGGTCCAGTCTTGGGTACCATTTTGCAGGGGGGTGGCATCCTCTTTAGTGTTCTTTACCATTAGGAATTTCAAGGATGCTCTTGGTTTTCAGCAGAGAGGGCATTTTCAGCACTGAGACTGAACCTAAAGCAAGACAAACACTGTGAGCCTGTTTGATTTATGTCACTGCTCCTTTTTCAAGGGTCTCTTCCACATCTCTCTCCTATATTTCACAGGTCACTGTCCTGACCATTTGCCTTGTCCTGCTGGCCAGTCTGTCTATGACCCTGATAAATCTAGTAATTACTACCATTTGTGAACATTTGCTATGAGCTAGGTTCTCTGCTAAGCCCTTTGTGGACATAATTTTATTTAATCCTCACGACAATCCAGAGAGCTTGATATTATTATCCCTGAGGAAATTGGAGTTCAAGAGGCCGAAGAGTTTGTTCAAAATCATCTAGTCTTCGGGTGGCAAAGCTGGTATTCAAATCCATTTGGTCTGACCCTAAGCCTGGGCTACATTTAAAACTCAACTAGGATTTAAGCGTCATAGATAAACGTGCCCAGAAGTCAAGACAGAACCTCATTGTAAGCAAAATAAAAATAGGCTAAGACAAGTTACAGTTGGTGATTTTTCCTTAGAGACATATTCAGCTGAATAGGGAGCATCTTGGGAAAAACTGAAGCTAGCAAGATTTATCTTTAGCTTTTATACCGATTTTCATTGTCTAATCTCCTTACGCTCCTGTGACAGCTAGTGACCTCATGCTGACCCTGTGTTGCTCCTGTCATGATGAGTAGTGTTAAGTAAACTCATTTTATCTGAATTGTAAGTGACACAGGCTTTATCCCGTTCATAGAAATTTACATTTTTAAGAGAGGATATTAAGATATCATAGGGGTCAATTTAAATGAATTAATCTTAAAGAATGGGATTTTGAACCTGTTACTGATGGGTGAAAAATGCATTTTAGGTCTGGGCCACTTTTCCGTGGCTTTTCAAGTCACAGCCTCTTGGTGACTGGGCAGTACTCTGCTATGTCGCCAGGATGGTGACTGAGGCTGTATATTCACTTTCTTTTTGCTCACTTATGGAAACCATATTTTATGGTCAATTATTAGTATTGCTATTGCCTTTGGCCATGATTGTTATGATCTAATATGTGATTTTAAGTTTCATATCAGGCATAGAAATATTCACTGGGTAGTTCTTAAATTGCATGGAAAAGTACTTAATTCTGAGTTTTTAAGAAAATAATACTCTAATGAAGATACATAAAAAACTGTTTAAATGCACATTTGACAGTTTAATTTATTTAGAATTTATTGCTTACAGAGTATTGAGATTTATAGATGGGATCATCTATATAAAGGCAAAACCAAAATCTATCTATCTGTATAAAGGTATTTTATCTATATGTCTATAGAGTTTATATACCCATAAAACCAAAATGAAATTCTATTTATATGTTTGTATCAAACTCCACTAGATCCAAAGTTTAGATTACTATTTTTGATCCTCAAGAATTTATTGAGAGCAAGAATTCACTTATGTGCAACCTATATATGTTAGAACTAGGTTAACAATCAAATGTATGATACAAGCTAGATTTTTCCAGTAAAGAAGGTTTTGCCAGGTGAAGACAGTAATGTAGCTTCAACTCTGTCATGGTAATAATCTCATTGAATCTATATATAGAAAGAGAAAATAAAAGGAAACCATCAATCTATATTTTAAAGAAATGTCAAGTGTGTTTTATGCCAATGAGAGTACATGCATTTTCATTTGATTAAAGGAGGAGATTTCAGTCCCTCAGAAATAAGCCTGGAAAAAAATGCTATTTCAAGAAATCAACAAAAATCGTAAACTACCTCTATGGCTGTGTTTCTGATTAGATAAGTACATATCACACCTAAAGCGATGGAAACACAGAGGTCCAATATGCATGAGTTATCACTCCACTCAACCAGCACCTATCAGATTGAGTGGTTGGTTCCAGGCCAGTTATTGTATATAATACCACTGTTAGTAATAGACGATGTCACATGATCAGTGAATCTGATTTGCAAAGAAAAATCAGGGTTTGCTTTTAAGACTTATGTGGAAAGGGAAAAAAAAAAAAACTTTTGGGTGGAAATTGCTAAGCCCACTGGCAATGAATCTGATTCCTGCCTTGGTGAAAAAATAATTGGTTCAAGAAAAATGTGATTAGATTGTGTCCCTCTAGAAATCACACAGGATTGAACTTTTGCAATTCAGTCTTTATAGTAGACTCACACTCGTCTCAGAAACCCCACAGCCATCCACACGTGATTGTTCTATTCACAGCCATAATAGCCACGACAGATGCTATGGACTGAGCTCAGGCTTCTCAGCTTAATTGCCATGTAAGTGACTTCCACAATTGGTAGTTGGCAGGTTGGTCATGAGAAATGGCAGAGAGAAAGACCAGATGGGAAGTGTAACATATATATCCATATCTATATATATCTATATATATGGTCCTATAGTCTCTTTTGTAATTATGAAACAATAGCAACGAGGAAGGAGGAGAAGGGGACAACAGAGGATGAGATGATTTGATGGCATCATTGACTTACTGGATATGAGTCTGAGCAAACTCCAGGAGACGGTGAAGGATGGGAAGCCTGGGGTGCTGCAGTCCATGGAGTTGCAGAGTTGGATACAACTTAGGGACTAAACAGTAACAGTGCAGAAAGGCTCCCCAGGTGACTCTGGTAAAGAATCTGCCTGCTAATGCAGGGGACACAGGAAACGTGGGTTCTCTCTTTGGGTCAGGAAGATCCCCTGGAGGAGGAAATGGCAACCCACTACAGTACTCTTACCCTACAATCCCACAGACAGGGAAGCCTGCTGGGCTACAGTCCATGGGTTGCAAAGAGTCAGACATGACTGAGTGAGAACACTCATACCGATGCAGAAGGACCAGCCACCGAGCCATGCATGGGCAGTGGAAAGGCTGTCCACTTCTCCAGCTCATGGCTTAAAGCACCCCACAATCTTGTTCTACAGTCCCTGTCACTCACTGGCTACAGGGACTCTGTCCCTGTCAACACAGAACCAGAACCAGGAGGGATGTGAACAGTGGTCCAGCAGGCTCTGAAATTACAGAGGGAGATCAAAAGGCCTGATCATGCTCTATTCCTTCAGACTCCACCATCAAGCGGATAAAGGAGAGAGTGAAGAGGTGAAGAAAAACTGGGAATGCTTTTCAGTAAGTTTCCTTTCTGGGGGTTGCAGTAGAAACATATTCCTCTCTGTGGAAACCTGATGAATGTGAATGATTTCCCCCTCAATGGAAAGAATACTCAGAGTCTCACAATTTGAATGTGAATCCAACCCTGCTACTTACTAGCAGTTTTGCCACATGTAAATTATTTTCACCTTAGGCCTTGGTTTTCTCCTGTGAAAAATGAGAACAATAATTTTCTCATCATAGACTTTTTCCAAGAATTAAGAAGCACTGGTGAAATGAAGTCACCCCCAAAATGGTAGAAAATATTACATTTACTAATAGTAAAAATGTCTCTTTGAGCTTCAGCTTTTTTAATCAGTGAAACGAACATAAAGTACGTCTTTAAAGGGTTTGTTGGAAAATTATGCGAGAGCATGCAGAATATGAACGTGCTCTGATACTCAACAAATCTTTAAAGAAATCCTTGTCTTTTGACAAAGACTGTGCTAGAAAACCTGCAGCTTTTCCCTCCTAGGAGTATCCTTGCCCCCTCACACAGAGCATTTTACATCTGATATTTCTGGTCACCAAAGAGGTAGGTTTTTTGTTTTATTTTTTCCCCCACACCAAGAATTCTCCACACCTGGAGAATTCTGATACTCCAGAGTGTTAGTAAATTCTGATTCTCTCCACCTGCAGATAGCACCAGATCCACTGGTTAGGGGCTCAGTCCCTTATGCCTGCTCTCCCCCACTTCAGATGCTAATCTCAATAACAGGTCCCTAGGTTACCCACAACTTCTATTCGACTTGGCTACAAATTGGGGGTTCCTAGGAGTTGGATACAACTCAGCACACATGCATAGGACCCCCCTACTCAAGTTAGATTAATTTGCTAGAATGGCTTATGGAATCAGGGAAACATTTCTGTTTACCAGCTTATTAAGTGAGTGAATGAGTGAAGTCGCTCAGTCGTGTCCGACCCTTTGTGACCCCATGGACTGTAGCCTACCAAGCTCCTCTGTCCATGGGATTTTCCAGCAATCTCAATAACAGGTCCCCAGATTACCCACAACTTCTATTCGACTTGGTTACAAATTGGAGGTTCCTGGGAGTTGGATACAGCTGAGCACACTGCATAGGACCCCCTACTCAAGTTAGGTTAATTTGCTAGAATGGCTCATGGAACTCAGGGAAACATTTCTGTTTACCAGCTTATTGAAGGATATGCTAAAACATACACACGAGCAGCCAAATGAAGAGATAAGGTGGGCAAGGCCTCAGAGGGTCCCAAACACAGGTACTTCTGTCCCTGTGGAAATGGGGTATATCATTCTCCTAGTATATGGAGGTGTTTGCCAACCTGAAAACTCCCAAACTTCATATTTTTAGGTTTTTATGGAGCCTTCATAATGTAGGCATGATTATTAACTTCATATTCAGCCCCTCTTTTTTTTTTCCCAAGAGAATGGCAGCTGGAGCTGAAAATTCCAAGCTTCTACTCATGGTTCTGTTTTCCAAGTGACCAACCCCCTACCTGGGAGCCACCCCACCTCGAGTTGCCTCAATGCAACCAAAGATGCTATCGCCCAAGAAATTACAAGATCTTCAGGATGCCTGTCGTATTAGAACAAAAGATGCTTCTAGCTCTTAGGGAATAACAAGGACTTTAGGAGCTTTGTTCCAGGATCCAGGGGCAGAAACCAATATATATTTTCTATCACCTCACATTAGCCAAGGTGGCACGGGTGGTTTTGCAAGAGTCGGATACAACTTAGAAACTAAACCACCATCACCACTCCACCATTTTCTCTAGTCCAAAGATGTGGGACCCTGGTACATTCCCGTCTTTCAGAGCAATAGCTGATATTAGGGAGAAGTTCTGTTGGACGGTGTAGAATAGATATTATTGAGTTGGCAAAAAAAAAATTCATTAGGTTTTTCCATAACATCTTACTGAAAAAGCTGAACAAACTTTTTGGCCAATGCAATACACACCTATAACACACACACATAAAATTACCATAATGTGAATGTAAGCGCGTGCTTGTCTTCCATCAGAACTCTTCAGCTGTCAACTCCAAGTATCTGTTTCTTCTATGAAAACTTTCTGTGATCAGAAAATATGTAGAAGAGATCTGGGGAATTCCCCAAAGGTCCTTTTAAGTTTCTTTGAAACCATCCAATATGAGCCAACATCTATGTCATTGAAACGTAAAATGAGCCCTCCTAACACCTGGGCTATTGAAGATGATATCTCTAGGGTTATTATTTATGTTCACTTACAGGCGACTGGCACAGGGCCCTAAAGTCATTTTCAGTCTTGGCCAAGTAGAGAAATTCCTGGGGTGAGGCCTGAGGAACTATGAATTAAGGCCTCTGGACTCCCTTTTTATGAAAGGGATCATGAAGTTGACAGCTGTAAAAAGGTCCATATAGACAGCTGGAAATAAAGGCAGAGCCATTCAATTCTAAATCTTTTGTGCCAGGTTATTTGTCTCATGTCTCCCTAAATCTCATTTAGCTATGTTTCAGCAAATGTGAAGACTAAAATCCAGGCAAGCAAACTGGCATCTCTGTTCATCATCAAAATTTGGAGCTATATCTTGAAGCAGAGAGAGTATTTTTGAAAACGCTTGAAATGTTGTCACAGCGCATTCACAGTAAAGCATCCAAATGTATTATTTCAGCACTTGTTGTTTCTACTTTTAGTGAGATGAGGAGAAGCTGAATTCAGACGTGTGTAAACTGTCTTCTATTGTACACATTCTTGGCTTCAGACATTTCTTTTTTAAGTGAGGTTTTGTTTTACCGGTTTGAAAATCGATTCCTAAAGCAGTGTCACTTCTCACAGGGCAAGGCATCAGATTTTCAGTTGTAAATGCCTCCATCATTATCAAGAAATAAAGTTAACAGAAAACATAATTGAAATCCAGGACACTGGCAATTCTAAAACAAAATAATACCGTTAAGTAGTAGCTATTGAATATTTGCTGTGTGTCTGGGAGTGTTCCAAGTACTTGACCATGAATTAACTCATTTTAACATTACAACAAATTGACGAAGATTATATCTCATAGTTGAATGTGTCTTACTCCATGGGAGTTATCCTTGGATTTGTATGGTTTCCTGAATTCAAGATGAGAATACACTCTTAGAGGATTTCAGAGGTGGACAGAAGGCAAGCTTACACACCTGTCTCCACTTGCCATTCTACGGGATGTATTTCTACTCTTTTTATGAAAAAGAGAGAAAAACCCAGGAGAACCCAAGGACATGACTAAAGATGATTAATCCATAGTGGATGGAGAGATCAGCAATGAGGGCCATCATGTACCCCTTCTTATATCTCCTGCTCACCTTTTAATGTCATGCAAGCATGCTCAGTTGCTTCAGTCATGTCTGACTCTGCAACTCCAGGGACTGAAGACTGCCAAGCTCCTCTGTCTATGGGATTTTCCAGGCAAGGACACTGGTGTGGATTCCCATGCCTTCCTCCTTGGGATCTTCCTGACCCAGGGGTTGAACCTGTGTCTTGTGGCTCCTGCATTGCAGACATATTCGTAACTGCTGAGCCACCTGGGAAGCCCTTTAATGTCATGGTTGTTGATCAGTCACCCATTCGTGTTAACTCTTTGCAACCCCATAGACTGCAGCACATCAGGCCTCCCTGTCCCTCACCATCTCCCGGTTTGCCCAAGTTCATCTCCATCCCATCGGTTTTGCTATTCAGGCATCTCATCCTCTGATGCCTCCTTCTCCTTCTGCCCTCAGTCTTTCCTAGCATCAGGGATTTTTCCAGTGAGTCGGCTCTTTGTATCACATGGCCAAAGTAGTAGATCTTCAGCTTCGACATCAGTCCTTCCAACAAATATTCAAGATTGATTTCCTCTATGATTGACTGGTTTGGTGTTGCTGCCCAAGGGACTTTCAGGAGTCTTCTCCAGCACCACATTTCAAGAGGCATCGATTATTTGGCTTCTGCCTTTTTTATGGTCCGGCTCTCACAACTGTACATGATTACTGGGAAAACCATAGCCTTGACTATATGGACCTTTGTCGGCAGAGTGTCATGAGTTCTTTAACTTCTTGTAGGTCTTGTCTTTTGCTGAGCTCGAATTCACTGCTAGAGACAACTGGATCTCAGGGTTTTCCTCACTCTGTCTTTCCCCATCCATTCCCTCCCAGGTTTTCTTCAAAATGGAAAAAAAATGAGGTGATAAGAAATGGCTTCTTGTTTTGAAGAGTTTCCTGTGTTTTCCCTCAGACTAAATCCTACACTTTTTTCTTCAGAGAGAATTATAAAAATTTTCTGTAGGTTGGTTACTTAGCAAACCCAGCTTCTGGGGCAGAATGCAGTAAGAAAATATTTCTAATATCTCAAGTTCTTTATTTTTAATTTGGTTTCTTTCCAAGGCACTTTCCAAAGCTCATGGTAGAAATTATGCCTTTGTCTCTATCAGGCGAGACTCAGAGATCAGAGACCAGCAGAGGTTCTCAAGCCCAGAACGAGCTTACCTACTGTTCCAAGAATTCTCATCCTCATAACAAGCAATAGAGGATATGTGATGACTGATGGTATATTTGTGATAGTATTTAAATTATTTCTTTTGTCTTTAGTCGTCTTGAGAGCTTCTGTGACTCAGTATAGTTCTCTACTTCTGTTAAGTTCTACAACTTTAACTATGTAACAGTTAAGCAGTCTTGACATGGTCAAATGAAATTCTGAATTCTCATTCTGCTTCCCCACTTTCACACACAGACGACCTGCTGCTCTTTTCTTCCTCATCTCAGTACCTGGCTTAGAATAGTATCTCACGTGATCTGTAAGACCTTCATGGTTGGATTCCCGTCCCCCTCTCTGCCTGGGTCCCCTTTTGTTCGTTTACCAGTTGTGCTCCTGTGTTCTTGTGTTCTTTCTGTCTCTTGAATATTGCAAGCTTGCTCTCCGTTTTCTTGATGCTATTTTCGTTTGCTATTTCTCTGTCTGCTGTGTTGGCATCACCAGGTTCCAGGACAGGTTATTTCTTTCTGCTAAAATGCTATCAGGGGAGCAAGGCTCTCCCTGACCAAAAGTAGCCCCACTCTTAATCCTTACATCCCGTCATTCTAGTATTTATTGTTCTCTGAAACTGTCATATCCATTTTTCATTTACATGGTAATCACTGACCTTTCTCCCACACTAACGTATATGCTCCTTTGAATAGGGATTATATCTATTTTGTTAAAGATGTATGTATTCTACATTATAAGGGTTCAGTAAATATTTGAAGACTATATACCCAATTAGTACTTAGTACTTTGTCGCAGTCGTGTCCGACTCTTTGCGACCCCATGGACTGTAGCCTACCAGGCTCCTCCCTCCATGGGATTCTCCAGGCAAGAGTACTGGAGTGGGTTGCCATTTCCTTCTCCAATATACATAATTTCTATGCCATAAAGATTTTGAATATGTATCATTGAGATGTTGTCATGGGTTTGTTGGGGTTTTAAAGCATAATGTCCAAATTTACTGATACTCTTCCTTTCACGAGATGAAAGTGTGTGTGCGCTGTCCTTAAATCTGGACTACGTTACTGCTCAGGGCTTAAAAGACTAACTCTTACTCTTTGCTCTTCATCTTTGCTTTACTCTTATTCTTCATCTTGGGATGCTGACTTTTAGAACCTAGCTATTACATTAAGAGAAAACCAAAGTGCTCCATGGTAAGGATCAAATAGAATTTTTGGCCTCAGCCCAATTTAGTCAACAGCCAACGTCAACTTCCAAACATGTGGGTGAGTTTTTATATAAGAGGTCAGCACATTTTTTTGTTTTCCTGTAAGATCCAGCTAATAAATATCTACATGATGGCCATATAGTCTCTGTCTCAGATACTCAGCTGTCCTGTTACAAGTTTAAAAAAATTAGCATAAAGTAACCATAAACAGTACATAAACAAATAGGCAAGGCTGCTGCAATAGAACCATACAAAAATATGTGTTGGCCCGGAATTGGACCATGGGCTGTAATTTGACAGCCTTACATTAGATGACGCTACTAGCTCCATCCTTAAATTGCTTCTAGCTTTTGAGCCACTCCAGTTAATGATACATGAAGCAGAGACAGACTTACCCACTAAGGCTTGCCCACATTGCAGCTTTCTGAACATATTTAATGCTTTTTGTCATTTTAAGCCATTAAGTTCGAGGTAGTTTGTTATGCATCATTAGATGACTGGAAGCGGGTCAAAGCCAGTCTTGTTAAAATCTGGCAACATTCAGTTTTATATTATATGCTGTGTGAGAGAGAGCTTTTCTATCTTTGATGTATTTCCATACATATACGTTCTAAGATTCAGTCATATTTATGTGGCAGATTTAAAAGTGGCATTCTAGCATCTTAAAAATCACATTTTAATGTTTTACCAATATTTTTAAAAAGTATCATACTACGGAATATAGCTATATGTGGACAAAGTATGAATGACAATGCACATCTTCAGCTTCTTGGTTTCAAAATGCAACATTCAGAGACTTTCAAAGTAGAGTAATTGTAGAGAAAGATCAGTGAGTTGATTTTGGCTATGATAAAGTTTCACGTGATTTTTCTTTCAGAAAAATAACTGCATAAATATCCAGATCTGTGGAGAAAGAAAATAATTTACTCATCAATAGTCGAAAATAGAAAAATTGAAATAGTCCTTTAGAAATTTCACAACTTTTCCATGAGATGCACATTTCTATTAAGAAAATATCTGTAGCCTTTGGTGAATTTATGAAGAGACTAATACATTTCCACCTTAATGCATATGTATAAAAGTACAATCTTGAGAGAGAATTTTTGTAGGAAAGATTTTTCAAATTTTAATTTTGTTTCCTCTATTATAAGACTATTAGTATGGACATTTTCTTTTCTTCAATATATTAGAAGGTTTATATTAAGCTAGCCAGGCTTTTAAAACTCATGTATATACATGGCACAGAATTTCTGAGATTTAAGTGTAACGTACATGTCATATGAGCTCCAGCTGCATTTTATGTGGATTTCACAGATTACTGATCATTTTGAAACTTTGTTTGCATACACTCGTAATGGTTTGCCTTATAATGTTATTCCACAGTGCAGAAGTGTTTCTTTCCATCATTCATATAATTGATGTGGCAAATGTACTGGTGTAAATGTTCTAACACACTCTTCTTTCTCCAAATAGTGACCAATATTAATAGAAGTAATATCTAACCCTTAGATGTTCTGTCTAGAGAGATTAATGGCAAGTGCTTTCTTTTGTAAACTTTGGGGAAACAAAGAATAAAAATAAAAAAATGCTCAGACACACTGTTATAAATGGCAAGAATTTTGTCACTAAACTAGGAAAGTTAAGAGTGGAGTAAAAATAAAAGTAGGTTATTTTTAAATGTATAGATTGTATTTTCTGACAATTAGTAGGAAATAATATATTTGATACCAAATATTAAATATTTAATGTTACAAATGCCTTTTAAACTCCTGACACCACACAAAAATTGTATCATCACACCTTAATGCGATGCATGTTTCTCAAATTTCTTTAAAGGAATATTCAAGCAACTTGGGAAACAGTGTTAGGATAACTTGATATTTTCCTTTTAGTCAGGGTCAAATATGCATGAAATGGACAGTTTAAGCAAAACCATTTGAGATCTCACCTTCTTTAGTTTTTTGAAGTGTCACCTTCATGGTTGTCTATTCTGAGGCTTAAGGTTTTTATATTTGAGAGGGAAGGTGCTAACAGAATATAGGATTTCCGTATATTCTGGAAATGCTTCCCCTCCTATATTCTGGAAATGCTCCCCACTCCATATTCTGAAAATGCTCCTCCCCTCTATTCTGGAAATGCTCCCCTCCTACCATATTCTGAAATGCTTGCCCCCCCTCATTCTGCTACTGCTTTTGTTTCAGGGGAGTTGGCAGCTGCCTTTCAGTTCTGTGATAGCTTAGGAAAACCTGCTTTGTAAGCATGTTAATTTTCTTCCCTTTAGAAAGAGCTTGCTAATCTCAGGAGGTATTGCAAAGTTTAAATTGAAGTAAATAGAAAAATTGCTAAGTTTAAAAAAAAGTTCCATGCATTTTCTGATGAGTGGGAATATATCTGGTACACGATAGAACACGACATTCTTCGGCTCATTGCTTTTTGACGATGTGTGAAAGAATTGTCACCGTTTAGTATGCATCAGGTCTGGAGCACCAGCAGATACAGGTTTCATTACTGATCAATGTGTTACTTAACCTGTGGATTATTTAGGAGTAGACTAATCTTATTTTTTTGTTCTTTTCCCCATAGAAATGGCTCTTTCAAAAGACAACTTCAGAATAACAAGACCTTGCCCCTTATCATTTGCTTATGTTTTGTTTATTTTTCATCTTCCCTTTTAACGGGCCTGCTAACAGTAGTTGATGAATCATTCAAGGTCATGCCTGAGTTTTCAATGCTATTCTTTTCACAATGACCATGCCAATGAGATTCACCCATTGTGTATATGAGTGCATGTTAAATATGGAAGTCAGCAGTAAAAAAAAACAAAAAACAAAAAAAAACAAAAAACAGCATTTGGGACCACTTGAGGGATTTAGTTGATGAATCATTCAAGGTCATGCCTGAGTTTTCAATGCTATTCTTTTCACAATGATCATGCCAATGATCATACCCATTGTGTATATGAGTGCATGTTAAATATGGAAGTCAGCAGTAAAAAAAAAGAAAAAACAAAAAAAAAAACACATCATTTAAGACCACTTGAGGGATTTAGAGCAGAAGAAATTCTTCCTAAGAAACATTTGGAAAGGTGTGACCCAAGAGTATACCAGTTAGCTGGTGTGGGAACAAATATGGCAGAAGGACAAACTAACAATACAGAGGTCAGCGAAAGACAAGCCCAAGTGTGTGTTCTATTTCCCACATGGTAAGGCTAAATCCACGTAGGTCCTAGGAAACACCAGAACTTACAACAAAAAGTCACTGAAAAAATTAAACAGGAATAAAGGATCAAAATATCAGCCAGGATTGTTGTCATCATCTTTCTAGCTATTTTGTCATCATTTCACTTAGGGGAGATTTTCAACAGAAATATTTTTCTTTCAAAAAAATTCAAATGACTAAGTAAATAGACTATTGGAAATTGAATCAGATTTTCATTTTTAGGGAAATTACTGGTTTGCAGAAGGATGGTTTTCTGAAAGCTAATAACTTTTTTCTTTTTTAAGTATTTTTTTTTTTCTCCAAAGTAGACAGTGTAACTAGAGTATGGAATTAAAGTTCTACTGCCTTGAGAAAAGTTAATACTCTGGATGATGAATCAGTATCTTGATCTGCAGTGACACAGAGGAAGAAAATACAAAAACTACAGAGACTTCAGTGACTCTCTAACACTGTTTTTGGTCATCTTCCCTAAACAGAGGAGAACTTCACACTAATTTTCTGTTATTAAAATCTTTCTTATTGCCTCAGTGCTTCAATATATCCCAAGTTTTCAAATAGGTCCTGCCAGCTGGATAGCTTGACTCTTTTCATTTGCAGTATGAAACCATTCATCTGTCAATCTGTCCATTTATCCATCCATTCATCAATCCTCCAATTCAGCAAATTATATATACATAAAAGAAACACATAAAAATGCATGAGTCCCTATAATGAAAGACTAGACAATAAAGTTGAAAACAGTGGCATGTATACAAGTAAATTATACTTAAAAATAATATCACAATTGCCACTGGAGGAAAAGATATTTAGGAATATAGAAAAGCAAAGAATTTTACCTGAAAAGACTTATTAGGCTTATTAGCTTCATATAGGTGGTAATGTCTAACATTTAGAATACTGGAATGGGTAGCCTATCCATTCTCCAGCAGATCTTCCTGACCCAGGAATCATACTGGGGTCTCCTGCATTGCAGGTGGATTCTTTACCAACTGAGCTATCAGGGAAGCCCTATCTAGCATTTAACAGTCATTAAAACCTTGATGTTAACTATTTGTTAAATGTGTAGAATGTATCAGACACAGTAGATAGGCAAATTAGATTTTACAATGACATGTTATTAATACAACTCTAAAATTACTAAGGTAAAGAAACAAAGGTATAGAGAAGCAAAAAACTCCCTCCAAATTGCACTGCTTATAAGTAGTAGAAGGAGAATTCAAAACTATTAGTTTAATTCTAGTGTCTGAGCCATAACTCACTATACTGTACTGTCAAGTAGAAAGAAGTGGTACAGCGCACCGTTTTCTGGTGGTATAGGAAAGTAGATACCCTGAAAGACCTTTCTAATTGCAACAATTAAAATGCAAGATCAAATATAACAGAACATCTTTTAAAATGCATTGGCCAGTGGGTATGAAAGGAAGGGCTCTGCGGAGACCAAAAGTTCAAAGTTTTCATCCTGGAGATTATATTGGAGAATCCATCAAAAAATATACCAAACTGGAATGTGGAGCAAGGTAATCAACAGATGGGCTAACCAGGTGGCTCAGTGGCAAAGAATCTGCCTACCAACACAGTAGATATGAGTTTGATCTCTGAGTCAGGAAGATCCCTGGGGAAGGAAATGGCAACCTACTCTAAAAGTGTTGCCTGGAAAATCCCATGGACAGAGAAGCCTGATGTGCTACAGTCCATGTGGTCAAAAAAGAATTTGACATGACTTAGCGACCAAAGGGATCTTCCTGACTCAGGGCTCAAGTCCATGTCTATTGCATTGGCAGGCAGATTCTTTGCCACTGAGCCACCTGGTTAGCTCATCTGTTGATTACCTGGCTACACATTCTGGGTTGGTAACTTTTCTTATGGATTAGCTGATATAATCTTCAAGGTAAAAACTTTCTCTGAGCTTTTGTTCTCTGCAGAGCCCTTCCTTTCATACCCACTGGCCAATGCATTTTAAAAGATGTTCTTTTAAGCAACAACAGAAATCAACAGATTAACAATAATATATAAGAAAAATAATATTAAGTTCTGGTTCTTATCCTGATATGAATAAGAACCTTGGGAATCACTTCCTGTAAACCAAGAAACAGATATTCTTTCAAGTCTGTTCTTCATTCAGGTAGTTCATTCATCAACTCTAGCCACTCTATTTTTGATGTAACTGATATCATTACCTTAGGTAAATTCCTTCTGCCCCACCACTTATGTAACCATTCTTTAGTGGCTAGGCACCAAATTGGTCCCTGAAAATACTTCCTTCTGGTCTTAACATTCTTGCAGAGTCCCCTCCTATAATTTACCAGTTTATTTGTGTGATCAGTGGAATATGGTAGAAGTGTTGAGATGTCCCTTCTAGATTAGGTTAGAAAGGCCACTGGACCACAGCTTTCGCCTTTGACTTATGTCTTAAGGACATTTGGGCAGCCCTGTAAGAGGACAACATGGAGAGGAAATAAGATTTCCAGCTAGTGAAGAATTAAGGAGTTCATGCAACAGCCACGTAAATCCACCTTCTTAATAGCAACTCTCAAGGCTTTAGAAGATGCAATCTCAGTCAGCATTTTGACTCTAAGAGACTCTAAGTCAGAACCACCTAACTAAACTGCTCTCAAATTTGTAATCTGTAGATACAGGAGATAATTAAATTTGCTGTTTCAAGCTGGTAGGTTGGGACAGTTCGTAATACAGTAATAAATAATCAGTCCCTATATAGTATATATAGTGAAAGTGAAGTTGTGTCTGACTCTTTGTGACCCCATGGATGGTAACCTATCAGGCTCCATTGTCCATGGGATTCTCCAGGCAAGAACACTGGAGTTGCTGCCATTTCCTTCTCCAGGGGATCTTCCCAACCCAGGGATCAAACCCGGGCCTCCTGCATTGCAGACAGATTCTTTACTGTCTGAGCCACTAGGGAAGCCCACATATAGTAGGAGAGTCATTTATATCCCTCTATAGTCATATAATAGCATAGCTTCCCTATTAAGTACAGTTGAGAGCATAGATGTATTGCATTACTTATTCTGTGTTCACCTCCTTGTTTTCTTTCCTCACAACTTGGAGAAACACATCAGTACATAAGATCTTCCATTTGGAGGTCCTTTAAAGCCTGTCTCTACCCCTAAGGCTCTGAATCTGATCTCATTAATATTGCAACATGTGTGTGTGTGTGCTAAGTTGCTTCAGTCATGTCTGACTCTGTGAGACCGCTTGACTGTAGTCTGCCAGGCTTCACTGTCCATGGGATTCTCTAGGCAAGAATACTGGAGTGAGTTGCCATGTCCTCCTCCTGGGGATCTTCCTGACCCAGGGATCAAACCTGCATTTCTTATGTCTTCTGCTTTGGCAGGTGGGTTCTTTACCATTAGTGCCACCTAGGAAGCCCTATACTGCAGCATAGTATTGCTCTATTAATCCAGATCCCATACTGAAACAGACATGAGAATGTATTATATGATACCTGAGGGGAGTAATCCTCAAACATCCTCAATATTTGTAAATTAAGGTCACTTCCTGAATGAGTGGGATGAAGGCTGCCATTCCACTGTTAATACCTGTCTTGGAAATGGCACACATCTCCTATGGCTTAAATGAGGCACATGGTCAAACCCATCGCCAATGGGAAGAGGGAATAAATAGTTGATAAATAATATGATTAACCATAATAATTGCATTCACATTCCAAAATCTTAGTTGAAAGAGAATTTTAAAAATTCTGAGCACTATTGTAATTCTCTCTTTCTTATCACTTTCCTCACCGTGTTCTCTTTCTCTGTTCTTCTTTATCCCTTAGATTAATGCTTTTAATAACTGCCTTAAGCTATGTTCATCATTTCTTCTGCATAATCCATTTGATATTGAATTATATTTCTTCTGTTCTCTGAGTGAAGTAGCTTATTTTAACTAGTTATGTGAAATCATAAAATACATAAGATATTTTGTTTGTATATAGTAATAACTTTAAACAGATACAGATTAACTTTTGTCTTTTCTCATTTTCTTGCAGTCATCCTCTTTCTTCATAGCTGAAAATAAATACAAAGTTACCTTCTTCAATTTAGCTCTCCAAATCTTGATTAATATTACACATAACTGTTGGGACAGTTGTCTAAGTTATATACTAATGTAAGCATGAGAATCTCATTTTTCATATATAATCAAAGCAACCTATAAATAAGTTATGTTCTCTGTATGGAAATTAAATTTACTTTCCTAAATAATATGTACTTCTGGCTGGATTTTTACTAATGAATATAAAAAAACCTCTGTAAGTAGAATGGAAAAAATAATTTAAACATATATTCTGAGACATGAACTGATGTCTTAGAGATTAGGTAACTTGTTCATAGTCAAGTGACAAAGTACAGTTCTCACCCAACTTTTTAGCTCTAGGTGCTACCAGAACTGTGTAGTATATTGTCTGTTTCCCCCTCCTCCTCTTTCTTCATTCCTTTCTTATATTTTTTCTGTCCTTGTCCCCTCCATTGCCTTTAAAAACAGTGTTCATTGTTAGTGTGGAGACTTTTACTGCGACAAGATCTTGAAAGACTATAAAGAGCATATGTTTCTACATCTATATCTATATCTATATCTATATCTATATATATATATATATATGTGAGAGTTGGACTGTGAAGAAGGCTGAACACCGAAGAACTGATGCTTTTGAACTGTGGTGTTGGAGAAGACTCTTGAGAGTCCCTTGGACTGCAAGGAGATCCAACCAGTCCATTCTGAAGGAGATCAACCCTGGGATTTCTTTGGAAGGAATGATGCTAAAACTGAAGCTCCAGTACTTTGACCACCTCATGCGAAGAGTTGACTCCCTGAAAAAGACCCTGATGCTGGGAGGGATTGGGGGCAGGAGGAGAAGGGGAGGGCCGAGGATGAGATGGCTGGATGGCATCATGGACTCAATGGGTGTGAGTCTGAGTGAACTGCGGGAGTTGGTGATGGACAGGGAGGCCTGGCATGCTGCGATTCATGGGGTCGCAAAGAGTCGGACACGACTGAGCAACTGAACGGAACAGAACGGATCTCAATATATCACAATGCATCATCATTAATATTTGAGTGTCGATTAGTCCTCCACACTATCTCCTTCTATGATCAGGGCATAGAGATAATAATAGAGGTCCTGTAAGGGGGATGAGATGGTGGTAAAAAGGGGGATAAGTAGACAAACGAACATTTTAAGCACATTACATTTCTACTCGGCTTCCCAAGCATATGCATTCTGTTGCTGCATGAAGATGATAAACTGTATTTGCAAAAATACATTTAAAAGGGTTAAATATAGCCCTTTGCCAGTGAGTGATTCCTGGGAATTTTAATAAGGCTGAGCTCCTGCAACTCAGCAGATAACAGTCACCAGGGTTGCTGTGCATACAAAACTGCCTAGGGTCATGTTTTCACGGCTGCACAATTCTTGTAGAAACTGCTCCTGGAATGACCCAGCCTCATAGGCGATACATCCACGGGGTGTTGCAGGAGTTGCTACAATGCTGAGATTCTTGCTGAAGTTATAACCTTTGGATTTAGTAAACAGCTGAACTGAAAGGATGACAAGGTGACTGAAGACTTGTCAGTCTCCATCAGCCAGTTACCTGGGATGACAAGAGGTGGAGGTTGTGTGTCTTCCAGCATGTCAGAACCAGCACTCCATTCAGAGTCCCTGAGTGTGTAGGTAATAGAAGAATTGCATATATATATATATATACATATATATATACTCAGTCATGTCTGACTCTCTGCGACCCCATGGACTCTAGCCCACCAGGTTCTTCTGTCAGTGGGATTCTCCAGACAAGAATACTGGAGTGGGTTGCCATTTCCTACTCCAGGGGATGGTCCCGACTCAGGG
Organism: Aepyceros melampus; assembly: GCA_006408695.1. Lineage (NCBI taxonomy): Eukaryota > Metazoa > Chordata > Mammalia > Artiodactyla > Bovidae > Aepyceros > Aepyceros melampus. Next base: position 505,972 of record SJXQ01002445.1, on the reverse strand, counting down.
ATCAAACTCCCGTCTCCTGTGTCTCCTGCCTTGGCAGATGAATTCTTTACCACTAGCATCACTTGGGAAGTCCCCAGTGTAAAAAGTCCCAAGTTGGGTCACTTTGGTACTCAGCATCCCAATGTACAAAGTAATTAGCTCCATATGCCATGGCTGAGTGCTGGGACTGTGTTCAAGTAAGGTGATGAGGTATCCAGCCTTAAAGGATACAGTTGCATGACTTCTTTATTACAAACACAATGAAAAAAATAATAGTTTTCGCTCCACAGCATGGCAGTGCTTCCACTCAGGAAATGAATTTTCATATGTTGGATCTCTTATGAATTCTGTGTAATTTTGGTCCCAGGAGTCTAAGAAAAACTGCTCTTTTTGTACCACTAAGCGATGCAATGTGTAGCCTAAACAGATGGAAACAGTTGACTTTAGCATAAGTGTTAGAATATGTAGTTTAAGTGTAGAAATCCACAAAGCACAGCTAACAGAAAGTCTTCATCATGTAAAAGGCTTATCAAGTTTACATTGACATAGGGATTGTTACATTGCTATGTGAGGTTTTTTTAAAAATAATTTTTGTATGAATGTAGCAGAATTTCAAATATTTTTTCAAACAAGAAAAGCAACAAAAATAACTTAAAAAGGTAAATAGTACAAAGTAAGTGCTTATTAAACATTAGCTATTATTATTTCAGTAATGGTAGTTAAATTTTTCTTTATCCATGCAAAGAATGATTACATATCAAGTACTTTTTAATAGCTACCAGAAACTTTCCAGTAGGATATATCCTGATAAGCCATCATTCTACAAAATGCAAATCTTAAAATAATTGGTAAATAATGATTTCTAACCTTTCAAAAAATGTCTTGCATGATGTTATTTTCATATTTACCAATCATGTTTTTATTATTTTATTTTACTTTAAAATTTTTATTGGAGTATAGTTTATTTACAATGTTGTGTTATTTTCAGGTGTACAGCAAAGTAAATCGGTTGTTCATATACACACATCCACTCTTTTTTAGCTTCTTTTCCCATATAGGCCATTACAAAGTAGTGAGGAGAGTCCCCTGTGCTATACCATAAGTCTTTATTCTTTATTTCATATATAGTAGTGTGTATTTGTCAATCCCAACCTTCCAGTTTATCCCTCCTCCTCTTATCCCCTAGTTTATCTTTTATATCTCTGACTATTTCTAGTTTGTAGATAAGTTCATTCATAGCCTATTTTTAGATTACATGTATAAGCAATATCATAAGGTATTTGTCTGACTTAGAATGTCTAGGTTTATCCATGTTGCTTCAAATGGCATTATTTTGGTCTGTTTATGGCTGAGTAATATTCTACCATATATATGTACCAATTTCCCTGATGGCTAAGATGGTAAAGAATCTGCCAGCAATGCAGGAGACCCGGGTTTGATTTCCTGGGTTGGGAAGATACCTGAAGAAGATACTGGCAAACAACTGTAGTATTCTTGTCTGGAGAAGTTCATGGACAGAGGAGCCTGGTGGGCTACAGTCTAGGGTGTCTCAAAGAGTCAAACACAACTGAGTGACTATAGGTACCACATATTCTTTATCCATCCATTTACTGATAGACATTTAGACTGCTTTCATGTACTGACTGTTGTAAATAATGCTGAAATGAACATACAAGCATATTTAAAACACCAATAAGTAATATCTCATAATGTAACCTACTAATAAGGTCTTTTCATGTTGTAACCATGAGATATTCTCTAGAAACTATTTTGGTTTTTCTCTAAAACTAAGCCTCTTCTCTACCTATTAAGGCCAGTAATCAACAGAATACTTTGATTCAAGTGCTGTGTACGTTTTTTTAATGCCTATAGCTCTTAAGAATAAAGTGGCAAAAAATTTAAAAAAAAAGATCTGTCAAGAACAAAGCAATAACCATTAAATAAATAACAGTGTATGACTATGGTTCTAACACTGAGATTCAGGCATCTGTGTATGGTAGAAAAGAAAGATAAGAGCAACATAGTGTGAATCTACCCAGCTCAAGTGCTATTATGTAAGGAGAGAGCTCAGATGAGACACAATAATAGGCAATGGATTATTCTAACAAATATTTCATCTTTTTGCATACAAATGTATTGAATATTTGTATTTTATACTGTTTATGTACTTATTTGACTGTGCCACTTCTTAGTTGCAGCACATGCGGGGTTTTTAGTTGCAGCATGTGAACTCTTTCTTAGTTGAGGCGTGTGAAATCTAGTTCCTGGACCAGGGATTGAACCCAGGCCCCCTGCACTAGGAGTGTGGGGTATTAGCCACTGAACCACCAGGTAAGTCCCTGGATAAGTGAGTGTATTATATTATTGTTTTTTTCACTAAAATCATAAATAGAAAAGTAAATGAGCTCTGAATGATTGGTGTTTATAAGAAATATATTTTTATTCTTTCCAATCCGTTACTTGTTTGGAATATTTTTCAACATGATTTTTGATTATTTAGAACTTCTTTTATTGACATCAGTTAATTAAATAGTGTCTATAAATGACAAATCTTTTTACACATTGAGGCAGATTTGCAAGACAGTTTTTGTAGAACTTTTTGCATTGTCAAGTATCTACACATTATATATAGAAAGGCTTTTGTTTATACACACAAAAGACTCAACAAATAAAATGTACATATTCTATCACATTTCTAATCACCTTCAAATCATCAGGGCCAAGGAACTTGCTTGAGCTATTTTGACTCTCTGGCTGAAAATACTGGTGTTTTAAAATCAGACATCCCAGGGATATGGGTATGTATACATGGATGCTATTACTTTATACTTCCGCTAACCTCTTACAGGGGCTTCCCAGTGGCTCAGTGGTAAACAAACAAACAAACAAACAAAAAATCTGCCTGCCAGTGCAGGAGTCGCAGGAGATGTGGGTACAGTCCTTGGGTTGGAAAGATTCCCTGAAGAAGGAAATGGCTACCCACTCTAGTATTCTTCCCTGGAGAAGTCCATGGGCAGAGGAACCTGGAGGGTGCAGTCCGTGGGGTCACAAAAGAGTCATACACAACTTAGCGACTAAAACAACAACAACAAACCTCTTTCAGACAGTTCACAAAATAGTCTTTTTTTAAAAATATGTCCATATATTTTTGGTTATAGATTATATCAACTTTTTTCTCTAATGACTGCCACCAGGAAAAGACTCAGAATGGGCTACCATTATCCACATATTTCAGAGTAAGTTCTTGTCGTGGGGTCTTCTAAGGAAATACCCAGATTTACACATTACTTTCTCATTGGCCAAAATATTCTACGTGATGGATCTATATTTCATTTTAGTGCTTCCTCTACAGATCAAATCCAATCTGAAAAGCTTGTAGCATAATACAAAACTAAAAGTAAGACATTGTTTGCCAAATTTGGAGGAAGAAAATCATGTAACCCTCCTGCTACTAAGTCACTTCAGTCGTGTCCGACTCTGTGCGACCTCATAGATGGCAGCCCCTAGGCTCCTGTCTCTGGGATTCTTCAGGCAGGAATACTGGAGCGGGTTGCCATTTCCTTCTCCATTCACGTCTTCCTTCTCCATTTCCTTCTCCATAGGTAACTCTCCTACCTATACATATATCTGACGTATACCATCTGGGCCTTCTAAGTAGATATTTTATTTGGAATGTCTTCTTAATAATTCATAATTGTGAATTTACTGTTAAATATTTGCAACATACACTTATGTTTTCTTAAAAGATACAGTATAGAAAGTGAAAGAAAGAAAGTGAAGTTGCTCAGTCCTGTGTGACTCTGTGACCCCATGGACTGTAGCCTACCAGGCTCCTCCGTCCATGGGGTTTTCTAGGCAAGAATACTGGAATGGGCTGCTATTTCCTTCTCCAGGGGATCTTTCTGACCCAGGGATTGAACCCAGGTCTCTCACATTGTAGGCAGACTCTTTACCATTTGAGCCACCAGGGAAGTCAAAAGATATAGTATACATAATATAAATTAGATTTTTGGTTAATATGTCCCAGTGTCCCATCAATATTAATATCTTATGCCCTTTCATTATAGAATAAATTGATCAGTGTATTTTTGAGATATTTATGTGTTATTTACCCAACTTCTTCTGTATGCAAAACATGTTTCAAAAGTGCCTAATATAATCTGCTGCTGCTGCTGCTGCTGCTGCTACTAAGTCGCTTCAGTTGTGTCCAACTCTATGCGACCCTACAGACGGTAGCTCACCAGGCTCCCCCGTCCCTGGGATTCTCCAGGCAAGAACACTGGAGTCGGTTGTCATTTCCTTCTCCAATGCATGAAAGTGAAAAGTGAAAGTGAGAGATTCTAATTGCTAAAATATTATATGTAGGGAAGTATTTCATTTCTGAGAAACTAATCTTGTTTAGGGTTTGGGTAAATGCATAATAACTCAAGTTTTAAAACTGATTAGAATATTGGATTTACATAAGAATTGGTCACTTGAATATTATAATTTCCTTTGAATATTCATTATAAACATTCAGTAAATCACATATAGCATATGTAGCAATAGCTGACCACAGATTCAGTTTCTTTTGCATTAAAAATAAAAATCTTAGCTTGGTATGAACTTTTTCCCCATAAATACCTTTGGCTTACCTTGGCATTTATGCAGCAGTAGCAGGAGGCCATTATTCAGTGACACATTCTATCCCACTGACATTATCACTCAAAGATGGTCGATTTCATTTTCAGGAAGGTCCCAGAGAGCCACAAAGAAGTTACAATCAATCACACAACCAGAATTTCCAGCAAAGTCATATTCCTGGCAGAAAGAAAATGTAAGAAAAACACAAATGTGTTAATGCATATTGAAATTTCACATTTAGCTCCTAAAGAAATGATTAGTTGTAGCATGTCCTCATATTGACAATATCATGATGTTTAATCCACACTGGTTTTTTTTTTTCATTGAGATGTATGTATAAATAGCAAAATGACTTCAAATGCTTTGCCTTGTCATTGTAGAATACAGACTGGCCAGGTGCTTCGAGAAACGGTGCGGGGATTATAATATAGAAGTGGAAATGAGTGGAGAGCTTTAAAGTTAATCCAGTAAAGCTAGATATGGATCAAACTAGGTTTGAGAGATAGTTAAAGGTAAGTAGAAAGTGGGTTGGAGCAAGTGGCAGGTATCAGGGGTCAATGAAATAACCACTAGGATCAAACAGGGCTGAAGTACAGCAGATGAAGAATAGAGTTAGGTATCCAGGCCTTGAAAGAGCCTTAGACAGAGGTAACCCGATTCTATAGAGAATTTTTAAGGAGCAATTTCTCTGGACATTGTGAGATTTTCTACATAATGAGCTCTGAACTCATTTAGTGGATCAGATCCTATCTTTTTCTCTCTTTTTGGGAAACATTCCTATGTGTCAATTCAAGTCTTTAAGAAGCCTTGAAATTACCTTTCTTTCCCCCAAAGACTTTTAATTTCTGTGTCAGAAGTTGGAATTATATCTTATGAACTGATGTGGAATTCCACTGGGCTGTCTATATCATGAGGATAAAGCAACTTATAGAGGTCTTCTTCACCCCTTCTTATGCAGTGGAGCATCAGAAGTTGTTAAACCTTTTCGTACAACTCCAGATTCCTCATACATTTCACCGGGAAGGAAACCAACACTCAGGAAAATCAAACAGCTGAAGCCATATCTGTACTGATTAATAAGGTAGCTGACACTTAGCGACCTGGCCTGTTGAAGTTGAGGCCAGTGACCTTTCTACTTTATCAAATAGCTTATCCATATAGTCTGTTTTACTCAGTGCAGAACAGAGACCTAGCTAGTCAGAGGGCACTTGACAAAGGTATTGTGGAATTCAATTGTGAAAACATTTCCTGTGAAATGGTTATATTACTCTTTATAATGGAAATGGAAGGCCATCAAGCTTGGTTAGCTGAATAAAGGAACTGCATTATCACGAAGTCCTCCCATGGCTCTCCACATAATTGTCAAGAGTTCAAAATGTCAGCCTTTGCTACGTTGCACATTAGATTTAGGGCTGAATGAACTTTTTATGTCTATTAGGATGCATATGGAGAAGGCAATGGCACCCTACTCCAGTACTCTTGCCTGGAAAATCTAATGGACGGAGGAGCCTGATGGGCTGCAGTCCATGGGGTCGCTAAGAGTCGGACACGACTGAACTATGTCACTTTCACTTTTCACTTTCATGCATTGGAGAAGGAAATGGCAACCCACTCCAGTGTTCTTGCCTGGAGAATCCCAGGGACTGGGGAGCCTGGTGGACTGCCATCTACAGGGTCTCACAAGAGTCAAACATGACTGAAGTGACTTAGCAGTAGCAGGAGCAGGAGGCATACAATTTTTATCCTCCTTTAAAAAGTCTCTAACTGATCAACCACTTGTAAAAGAGTAAAACTAGAACACTTTCTAACACCATACACAAAAATAAACTCAAAATGGATTAAAGATCTAAACCTAAGACAAGAAACTATAAAACTCCTAGAGGAGAACATAGGCAAAACACTCTCTGACATAAATCACAGCAGGATCCTCTATGATCCACCTCCCAAATACTGGAAATAAAAGCAAAAATAAACAAATGGGATCTAATTAAAATTAAAAGCTTCTGCACAACAAAGGAAACTATAAGCAAGGTGAAAAGACAGCCTTCGGAATGGGAGAAAATAATAGTTAATGAAGAAACTGACAAACAACTAATCTCAAAAATATACAAGAAACTCCTGCAGCTCAATTCCAAAAAAATAAACGACCCAATCAAAAAATGGGCCAAAGAACTAAACAGACGTTTCTCCAAAGAAGACATATAGATGGCAAACAAACACATGAAAAGATGCTCAACATCACTCATTATCAGAGAAATGCATATCAAAACCACAATGAAGCACCATTTCACACCAGTCAGAATGGCTGCGATCCAAAAGTCTACAAGCAATAAATGCTGGAGAGGGTGTGGAGAAAAGGGAACCCTCTTACACTGTTGGTGGGAATGCAAATTAGTACAGCCACTATGGAGAACAGTGTGGAGATTCCTTAAAAAACTGGAAATAGAACTGCCTTATGACCCAGCAATCCCACTACTGGGCATACACACCGAGGAAACCAGAATTGAAAGAGACACGTGTACCCCAATGTTCATCGCAGCACAGTTTATAATAGCCAGGACTCGGAAGCAACCTAGATGTCCCTCAGCAGATGAATGGATAAGAAAGCTGTGGTACATATACACAATGGAGTATTACTCAACCATTAAAAAGAATACATTTGAATCAGTTCTAATGAGATGGATGAAACTGGAGCCTATTATACAGAGTGAAGTAAGCCAGAAAGAAAAACACCAAATACAGTATACTAACACATGTATATGGAATTTAGAAAGATGGTAATGATAACCCTGTATGCGAGACAGCAAAAGAGACATAGATGTATAGAACAGTCTTTTGGACTCTGTGGGAGAGGGAGAAGGTGGGATGATTTGGAAGAATGGCATTGAAATATGTATAATATCATATAAGGAATGAATTGCCAGTCTAGGTTCGATGCAGGATACAGGATGCTTGGGGCTGGTGCACTGGATGACCCAGAGAGATGGTATGGGGAGGGATGTGGGAAGGAGGTTCAGGACTGGGAACACATGTACACCCATGGTGGATTCATGTTGATGTATGGCAAAACCAATACAGTATTGTAAAGTAAAATAAAAAAAAAAAAGAGTCTCCAAAGAAACTGGCAGCACATAGAGTTAGTAATATTTACCAATAAAATAAGCACAATGAGATCCATATATAAGATGAATAACACAGATATTAAAGTTCTTAGACAATTTGTCCAAACGTTTTGGAACTCTGTTTCTTGCTATATAAAGTTTGGGAGAACTGAATGAGGACTGAGTACTAGTGAAGTCAGAGATGTTAGTTCCAGATTTCCTAGTTCAAGTCCTGCTTCTGCTGCTTATTAAATGTGTGTTCTTGAGTGAATGTTAGGTGTATTTATCTTTCTGAATACAAAAGAGGGCTAATTATAGACTCCATCAGGTTTCCCTGGTAGCTCAGGGAATCTGCCTGCAATGCAGGAGACCCCAGTTCAAATCCTAGGTTGGGAAGATCCGCTGGAGAAGGGCTAGGCAACCCACCTAGTATTCTTGGGATTTCCTGGTGGCTCAGAGTGTAAAGAATCTGCCCGCACTGCAGAAGACCTGGGTTCGATCCCTAGAGGAGGAAAGGGCAGCAACTCCAGTATTCTTGCCTGGAGAATCCCATGGATAGAGGAACCTGGCGGACTATAGTCTACCGGGGGGTTGCAAAGAGTCTACAAGCCTGAGTCACTAACACTCACTTATACTCTCATAGACTATATAGCTTAAGGAGTTGTTCTGAAAATAAAATGAGTTAATATATGAAAACTATTTACAACAGTGATTGGCCTACAGTATTTTATTTGTTGTAGTCAACCCTAATACACATCCTAGACCTGTAATTTGGAAATTCTACAAATGCATCCTTTATGGTGATTCTTCTTTAAAACCCAAATCTTATAGTAATAGAGGCTATTATTTTGTACTTTTTCTACACATAACAGCTAATTTATTCGTGACTATAATAAAAATTCATTACATTCTACTCGACCCTGAGTGTATGTAACTTTAAATCAGTGATGACCAACTATCCAGAACAGATAGATATCTAACTTTCCTCCCCACCTCACATTGGCTTTGTAGGTCAGAGACACTGACAATGGAAGGGATTCAAGTCTCTTCATGAAGGTAGAATTTGATACGGTTTGAAGGTGAATCTGATATAGTTCTCTACCAAACAAGGGAGGATGACGTCATCAACTGTACTTGAGAAATGTCTTCCTTGGTGGCACAGTGGTAGAGAATCCTCCCAGAAATGCAGGAGACACAAGAGATGCAGATTCAATCCATGGGTCAGGAAGATCCCCCAGAGAAAGCAATGGCAACGTACTCCAATATTCTTGCCTGGAGAATCCCAGGGACAGAGAAACCCGGCAGACTACAGTCCATGGGGTCACAAAGAGTCGGACATGATTGAGAAACTGACACACACACCTGAGAATCACATTAGAGTTATTTGCAAAACCAAATAGAAGCAGAATATGTCCAAACTATCTCTTCAATTAGCTAGTTTAATAAAAAAAAATCAATAAGTAGATGTGACCAGTCTTTCCTCCTCTCAATACTAGTTGAGTAGGTGAAGGAGCAACTAAAGTGACCCACTGGACAAGGGCCAGTGACTTTAGGATGGACATGCTGATGAGATAAAGGGCTATTAAAAATCCCGTCAGCAAGGTGTTTCCAGCACAACTTCTCACTAGACTTGGTCAATATATCTGCTACAACAACAGGTCTTGATTTATACTTAATTTCATTATGCAGGTGCTTTGACCTGCTTGATACTCTACTCCATTGTCACAAGTCTTATCTCTATTATCTCACATGTTTCTGGGCAATTGGCCAACATCAGTCATCCAACAAGTGTTGATAGAGCATCCGAGTAGAGCCAGACACTGCAGTGAGCACTGGAAACAATTAGAAAAAGACATTGTGTCTCCCTTATAGAACATACAGTCTTACCTGGGTTATGAGCAAGCTAACAGTAATTAAGATACACTATAGGTACTACTGTGTTATTATTTCTGAATCAGAAATGCCTTATGGGAGTTTTGATATCTAACCTGAAATGAAAGAGAAGGTAACCTTCTAGACACATGAGACAGTAGTGTAGAATCTCTAGAGGAAGTAATATTGTGCTGTGCTTAGTCACTCAGTCCGGTTGGATTCTTTGCAGCCCCATGGAATGTAGCCCACCAGACTCCTCTGTCCATGAGGATTCTGCAGGCAAGAATACTGGAGTGGGTCACCATGCCCTCCTCACAGGGATCTTCCCAACCCAGGGATTGAACCCAGGTCTCCTGCACTGCAGGTGGATTCTTTACCATCTGAGCCACCAGGGAAGGCCGAAGTAATATTAGGCATATAAATTAGAGAACAGCCAGTAATTTATTACATGTCTACAGTTTAGAATGTCTAAACATTTAGAATGTTTACAGTTTACAATTCAGAGTGAGGTTTAAGGAGGAGACTACAGAGCCTAGGTCAGGAAGAGTTTTAAAACCATCATTGGAAAATTTCCTAAATATTGAGAAGTTTAATAGGGTGACTGATATAATCAGATTTGCATTTTATTGATAGAAGTATAATTCTAGTTGCCATGGAAAGACTAAAGAAGGACAAGACCATAGACAGTGACATTTGTTAGAAAATTAACAAATTTACTCATTGGTAAAAACAGAAATTGGTGACTGAATATAGAGTTGTAGTTGTACTGAGATGAATGAATGAGTGAAACAGAAATATTAAGAGAGCTGACAAGCTATAACAAAGAGAGAAATCAAATGATCAAGCAAAAGATCTCTTTCTTGAATAACTGAATGGAATATGGGTTCATTACTGGCTTAGGAGACACGACAGGTTGGTGGGGAAGAAGAGAAGAAAGAGCCAGCTCACACTGGGTCAAAGGAGGGATTGAAAAATTAAGACAAAGAGACAAATCTGTTTGAATGCTGAATGGAAGCACCTAGAAATTAAGATGTTTTTAATACAGGAGAAAGAAGGTATATAACTGCAGTTGCAGCAAAAGGAAGATAGAAACTTTAACAAGAGTGAAGGAACTTTAGACAGGAAAACAACTCTGACAGAAGGAATGGCAACATGATGAAACTGTTGTCATTGTTTAGTCGCTAAGTCATGTCTGACTCTTTTCTGACCCCCATGGGCTGTAGCCTGCCAGCCTCCTCTGTCCATGGGGTTCTCTAGGCAAGAATACTGGAGAGGGTTTCCTTTTACTTCTCCACAGGATCTTCCCAACTATCAAACCCAGGTCTCCTGCATTGGCAGACAGATTCTCTACCACTGAGGCACATGGGAAGCCTATGCATGATAAATATACATGCATGACAATTGGCAAGTGAGGTGAGAAGTAAGTGGAATCCTTTTCTGACAGTCCTATTTTCTTTGTGAGGTAGGAGACTATGACCTTGGCTGTGAGGAAGAAGGAGGCGGTAGAGTAAGAGATTTCATGGAAGTGAAGATAAATGGAATATTTATCTTTATGCTTCCATATTCAATAATATGGAAGCATGAAATAGAGTGAAAGCAAGCCAGTAATTGACAAGACATGGCAGGATGCTTGGATCCCAGAATGATACTAAGATGAGCACTGAAGATCTTGTTTGAACTGGAAACCATGGATTTGTAACGCCTCTAATTCTCAAGTTTCTGCAGGTTTCTTTTTTCCCCTCTAGATTTACTCAGCATTCCTTGTATAGTAGTTGAGAATTCAGACAATTTGAATTTTCCAGAATTGTGATTTTTGCCAATTGAGTACAGTGGAAGGATAAAGAGTCAGCAAACAGATGTATATATGAAAAATCATTTATAGAAATTAAAGAAAAGAAGGCTGTGATCAGAGAAGAATAAGTTTGGGATTTTTCAGTTAAAGAATCCTAGCCATTTTGTTTAAAATAAAGTTAAGTGACTGAATGCTGTCATATACTCAAATGGTTATGGTACCATGCAAGATAAAAGCTTACACTGGCAATGTGTTTAACAATGTGGTGATGGTGGCGGTGGTTTAGTCACTAGTCATGTCTAACATTTGTGATTCCATGGACTGTAGCCTGCCAGGCTCCTCTGTCCATGGGATTCTCCAGGTGAGAATACTGGAGTCCATTGCCATTTCCTTCTCCAGAGGATCTTCCCAACTCAGGAATCAAACCAAGGTCTCCTGCATTGCAGGCAGCTTCTTTACCAACTGAGCTATGAGAGAAGTCCTCATAGCTTAACAATGTACTGATCTAAACTAATAAGCAAGCAACCAGCACACTGCATGGTGTTGAAAGATGAGAAACTTGATGAGGCCAAGCCAGTTCATCTAGCAATCTCACTTTTCAGTTCTGATGCCATCGGCATTTTTACTGTTCATAGTATTTTGCCAAGTGAAAAAATGAAAATGTCAAGTTCTAATTCTCTTTTTCAAATTGCTAAGCATTTCTTTTCTGATAGATTAACAGTGGCCACAGGACTGGAAAAAGTCGTTTTCATTCCAATCCCAAGGAAAGGCAATACCAAAGAATGCTCAAACTACCGCACAATTGCAGTTATCTCACATGCTAGCAAGGTAATGTTCAAAATTCTCCAAGCCAGGCTTCAACAGTATGTGAACCGTGAACTTTCAGATGTTCAAGCTAGGTTTAGAAAAGGCAGAGCAATCAGAGATCAAATTGCCAACATCCGTTGGATCATCGAAAAAACAAGAGAGTTCCAGAAAAACATCTACTTTTGCTTTATTGACTACGCCAAAGCATTTGACTGTGTGGATCACAACAAACTGTAAAAAATTCTTCAAGAGATGGGAATACCAGACCACCTGACCTGCCTCCTGAGAAATCTGTATGCAGGTCAGGAAGCAACTGGACACAGAACAACAGACTGGTTCCAAATAGGAAAAGGAATATGTCAAGGCTGTATATTGTCATCCTGCTTATTTAACTTCTATGCAGAGTACATCATGAGAAACACTGATCTGGAAGAAGCCCAAGCTAGAATCAAGATTGCCGGGATAAATATCAACAACTTCAGATATGCAGATGACACCACCCTTATGCCGAAAGTGAAGAACTAAAGAGCCTCTTGAAGAAAGTGAAAGAGGAGGGTGAAAAAATTGGCTTAAAGCTCGATGTTCTGAAAACTAACATCATAGCATCTGATCCCATCACTTCATGGCAAATAGATGGGGGAACAGTGCCAGATTTTATTTTCTTGGGCTCCAAAATCACTGCAGATGGTGACTGCAGCCATGAAATTAAAAGATGCTTACTCCCTGGAAGAAAAGTTATGACCAACCTAGACAGCATAAGAGGCATTACTTTGCCAACAAAGGTCTGCCTAGTCAAAGGTATGTTTCTTTCAGTAGTCACATATGAATGTGAGAGTTGGACCATAAAGAAAGCTGAGCACTGAAAAATTGATGCTTTTGAACTGTGGTGTTGAAGACTCTTGAGAGTCCATTGGACTGCAAGGAGATCCAACCAGTCCATCCCAAAGGAAATCAATCCTGAATATTCATTGAAAGGACTGATGCTGAAGCTGAAACTCCAATCCTTTGGCCGTCTGATGTGAAGAACTGACTCATTTGAAAAGACCCTGTTGCTGGGAAAGATTGATGGCAGGAGAAGGGAACAACAGAAGATGAGATGGCTGGATGGCATCACCAACTCAATAGATATGAGTTTGAGTAGGCTCAGAGAGTTGGTGATGGACAGGGAAGCCTGACGTGATGCAGTCCAGGAGGTCGCAAAGAGTTGGACACTCCTGAGCAACCGAACTGACTGAACTGAGGAGAGCTTAGTTCAGCTGCCCAAGGCAGATGTGCAGCTGTGTGCTATTTCCCTCATCACCACACGGCTAAGTGGCCAGGGCCTCTCTTTCATTATAGGAGTGAGCCTAAAATATGTTAGGTGGTAAAGACGTGTGTCCACATGGACAAAGCATGTGGCAATTTATTGGCAAAAAGTAAAAAATCAAATTTAACAAATGACGGAAAGGATAGAGAAATGAAGGTCATGTGCCAATCCATCTTGGCATCTGTTCTTCTATAAATACTATGTATATGCAGACACAAAAATTCTTATAAAACTTGACTGATATACATCTTTTTCTGAAACTTGTATTTTTAATTTAATAAAAGGGATATTGATTATTAGTAAATATTTATCTAAATAATCATTTTAGTGGCAGCAAAATATTCTATAATGACCAAGCTTTTTTTTCCTTCTTATTTTAACCAGTTTTCTACTAAGGAAACATTAAGCTAGGACTTCCCTGGTGGTCCACTGGTTAAGACTCCAAGTATTCAATGCAGGCAACATGGATTTGATCCCTGATCAGGGAACTAGGTACTTCCCTGATAGCTCAGATGGTAAAGAACCTGCCTGCAGTGTCGGAGACCTGGGTTTGATCCCTGGGTCAGAAAGGTCCCCTGGAGAAGGGAATGGCAACCCATGCCAGTATTCTTGCCTGGAAAATCCCATGGACGGTGGAGCCTGGCAGGCTACAGTCCATGGGGTCGCAGAGAGTTGAACACGACTGAATGACTTAACTTTCTTTCTTTTAGGAAACTAAGATCCTGCTGCATGGTACAGTCAAAAAGAAATATTTTTTTAATAAAATTTTTAAAAATGAAAGTCCTTCACAAAACTGTTTTCCTTTATAAACAACCTTCGAGTTAATTTCATTGTTTGATTACTACACACTTATAAGGATTTATATATGATAAGGATAATGCTTTAAATCAATATATAGTATCTATTAGTGGGGTTACTGGATATATATTTTAAAATTAGTGATATTCCTATCATATTTAGCACAATGACAAACTGTACATGGACCAAATAGCCAAATTTAAAAAATTAAATAACCCCCAATAGTAAATGGAATCTCTATTTTAAGAGTCTTGACTTGGAAAATCCTTCTGGAGCAGGGCTAATGGTGCAAAAATCTATGAAGAAAATGCTTTGGCCATATGAGCTTTAAACCTCCATTTTACTTTTAAAGTTCCTACATCTTTATAACGTGGTTTAATTCATTCTTCCACATCAGTCTTCATTTTCACAAACCTTCTTTGCTTTTCTCAAACATTTACTCTTCTCATAAACTTTAGAATTATTTGAATAATCTCTGATTCTTGCTAACCCTTGTAAGAAGTCTATTGGGGTTTGCTTTGGCAATGCATAAATCTTATGGCTTAGTTGGAGTAGAAGGGTCACCTTTCCTGATGGCTCAAGAGGAATAGAAACTGCCTGCCAATGCAGGAGACGCAGGAGACCTGGATTCAACCCCTGGGTTAGGAAGATCCCCTGGAGAATGAAAGAGCAACCCACTCTAGTCTTGCCTGGGCAATTCCATGAACAGAGGACCCTGGTGAGTTAAGTCTGTAGGATTACAAACATCTGACATGACTGCGTTATGCATGCACACAGAGGTCACCTTCATAGACTTGCAATTTTTAGCCTGTAAATTGTCTTTGTCTTTGTAAATGGATAAGCTTTATTAATAACCTTTAAAGAATATTAATATGCAAATACATATAAGCACTGTTTAATCAATGAAATTACAGTTTATTTAGGTGAAACTCAAATGAATTTTCAGGCCCTTTGCAATAACCAGAAGACCTTTAGTGGTTCCTATCCCACTGGTTGGAAGCCATTTTATCAGAGAAGAATCTGTGTTTTGTTTGGTGAGCTTCACTTTATCTGAGGATGGGAGATGAATAAGATCCATAGGGCCCTTGAACCTTTGTTTAAATGCTTGACCTTGAGAGATTTCCTCCTTAAAGAGATGATTTAAACCAGCTCATGTTAGGTTTGAATTCTGACACAACTGAGATTTAAAAATGCCTTTCTAAATCTAGGAATTATTGATTTTGTATTTATGTTCATCTATCTATCTAATCATCTATTAATCTATCATCTATCTATCCATAATGGAGAATTTAGAAAAAGTAAAATTCAACTACCACGTTTATAATAACATTCAATTTTATTAGCTTAAATACCTTTTCAGTAAACAAAAATGCTCACTACTACTGTTTTCCATACTTGAAAAAGTGCAGAAAAAACACAGTGCTCTGCTATTTCTTTGCAATCTGCCTCCTCATACAGAATGGAAGCTGTCATTAGTAAGTGATTTCAAATTTTGCTTTCAGGTAGTAATGTTCTGACTAATTTGTTTTCAGAACAAAATAATTCTCTAATCATAGTTATGAAGTTTTATGTTTTCCATAAGTGTATTTTCCCCTTGATCAGGAGAAATGATTAATTCAAAACTTATTTTAACTGCTTTTCATTAAACCATAACTGAGTTTCACTGGGTTAAATTTGATAATTTTCCAATCGAAGTGTCTTTTAGGTTGGTGCCAGGACTAATTCAATTGCTTCTCTTCTAGATTCATAGGTTTCATAAAAAGTTCATTTTATGTTAGCTTAGGGCTTTTCTGCCTAGTGAGGATTATAGCATTTGTCACAAGGGTGCAAGATTTATTATAAGAAAAAAGAAAATAATTTGTAAATTGTACAATTGAAATGACTATATTTAGAATGCTTAATAAGGGCACTTAAGAGACAACAGTGTTTGTACATTCTCATGCTAATTAGCTAATTTGCTGTTGCTTTTCCTAATTGTGAAAGGTGGTTTCAGTGCAGAGTTCTGTACTGTGATTTATAAAACGTTAAGACCTTAACTTATATCAGGGCTTTCCGTGGAACTAGGACATTTTCTTCTGCACAAACGCTGTCACATCAGAGAAGGCACGAAACACATCATGCTATTTATTTTTGGAGGGTAGCTTGCACAGAACAGATATTGGAGTTGGTAGGACCTATGTCTTTCCTGATGTGTCTCATTGTGTGCAAGGAAGGCAGACTGTATTGTCGTTATCATTCTGGTCACATCATAGAGACAGCTTGGAATTTTAATAACTGCCCTATTCAGTGAATTATAGTCGTTTGATGCAGCAATTTGACAGTATTGTGATTAGCTGCCTAGTGGTTACCCCTTCCCCTTGGAGTTCTAATAAGGCTGCTCTATCCAGGCCTTTGGCGTCTTGGATGCTGTACAAAGAGGTAACCGAAATGATGAAGTGTTGTGTATTATTTATAGCCTCAATTTGCTGAACTAGCTTGTTTTGTGTTGGTTTGAGTGAAAAGAAAGATCAGGCAACTCTAAATGATTTCCATTTGTGTCCTCTGGGTATGGTCCTCAGTTCACTGCACCCTCTAATTTAAAAGATGGCATTACTTCTCAGATGAAAGTGATTGTGCCAGAACCTGGCTTGAGCCAGCTGCAGAACTAAATGAGGATTTGAAAAAGCCGGTGCATGTCCCTAAATGCTTTAACGTACTTTCAGGGAGTACTTCTGGCAAAGGGAGGGGAACAGTTCAGTCCATGATTTCATTAATCATTTCAACTTCAACAGAAGCAACTGCTATGTTTATTATTCTGAGAGAATTAGTAAAACTTGTCTTAAATCATTTTGCAAGTGAGCTTTATATCAGACTCTAGCCTCATGGTAGCATGTTTATTCTTTTAAAATGTTATTAGAAGAAACACAAGAATGTATTTTTTCTTCTCTTCACCTTTCCATCCATCCCTTCTTCTTACAAATATTCATACCTCCATTTATCTAACTAACTGATGTTAACTGGCTATCTGCTAGACATTTTTTACCTGTCTGTACAGTATTTAGTATTTATTATATGGCAGGCAGTATGCTTAGTACTGGAGATACAAGGATGAGTGAAATCCTTGTGAAAGTAGCGGCTGAACCACATGCTAACAGATCGCTATGAAATTACATGGTAAGTTATTAGACAGTGGTAGGGAAATTATGCCACAGATTTATTGTAAACTACTCAGCGCACAACAGGTTAGTGAATCTAGAAATGAGTTGTTAGGGGAAAGAATAGTGACTTTATTGAGAAAGACAGCAGACTGAAGAGATGGTGGACTAGTGCCCCCAAGAACCATCTTCTGAGAGTTAGAATTCAGGTTTCTTTTATACTAAAAGGGTAAGGGATGTAGTTGGTTGTTGCAAACTTCTTCATGTCAGAATCTTTGTTCTTGCAACTGTCCACACAGGTCAAGTCAAGATGTTCCTGTAAAACCTCCAATAAGACAAACGTTATTCTCTGTTCTACAACTTTTTATTGAATATGAAGGAAAAGGGTTATACTTTAAAGGTCAGAGCCTTGAGAATGGATTGGGCTGTTGCTTAGTCTCTCAGTTCTATACGACTCTTTGTGACCCCATGGAATGCAGCAAGCATGCTAGGGTTCCCTGTCCTTCACTATTTCCTGGAGTTTGCTCAGATTCATGTCCACTGAGTGAGTGATGCTTTCTCACCATTTCTTCCTCTGTTGCCCCCTTCTCCTTATGTCTTCAATGTTTCTCAGCATCAGGATCTTTTCCAATGATTTTGCTTTTTGCATCAGGTGGCCAAAGTCAGCTTCAGTATCAATCCTTCCAGTGAATATTGAGGGTTGATTTCCTTTAGGATTGACTGGTTTGATCTCCTTGCAGTCCAAGCAACTCTCAAGTGTCTTCTCCAGCACCACAATTTGAAAGCACGAAGTCTTCAGCACTCAGCCTTCTTTATGGTCCAACTTACATCCGTACAAGACTACTGGAAAAACCATAGCTTTTACAGTGTAGACCTTTGTCGACAAAATGATGTCTCTGCTTTTTAATATACTGTGTATGTTTGAGGATGGTGTGATACTCTGCAGTTGCATAGTAAAGACTGTGGATATGTTTGCCTTTGGGAATTATGCTTAATGTTTCCTTATGTGTCCTCTGGGTATTTTTCACTATGGGGATAGTGCATATTTGGAATTTTCTAGAGCTAAGAACGGAGAAGGCAATGGCACCCCCACTCCAGTACTCTTACCTAGAAAATCCCATGGGCGGAGGAGCCTGGTAGGTGGCAGTCCATGGGGTTGCTAAAAGTTGGACACAACTGAGCAACTTCACTTTCACTTTTCATTTTCCTGCATTGGAGAAGGAAATGGCAACCTACTCCAGTGTTCTTGCCTGGAGAATCCCAGGAACGGGGGAGCCTGGTGGGTTGCCGTCTATGGGGTCGCACAGAGTCGGACACGACTGAGGCGACTTAGCAGCAGCAGCAGCAGCAGCAGAACTAAGAATCTCAGCAAAGAAATAAATAAGAATTTGGAGACAGAAGAGTGGCCATAATCAGCAATCCTTTTTGTTACCTGTGGTTAAAGGTTATTCTAGACTGATACCTAGAATAGTAGAATGCATTTTTATGAGGCTGCTTTGTGCCCCACTGAAATGCATGCAACATCACACTAAATATTGTTATTCCCTTATGTTTTGGGATATAGGCTTGACCAAAATAGCTTGAGTGAGACCTCATAATGGCAAAGTCACAGTCTTAGTTCACTAGTCCTTTGAGCAAATAGGAACTGTTTAGTATGAAATGTGGTGCTTCCCTGCTGAATGTAAGAGAGAAGGATTTCATGCTTTCCTAAGTTCTACAGCTGTCTCAGCTTTTAAAGGAACATCAATTTAACTACAGATATGCTACTTTTTCTTTTTAAAGAAAATCTACTAAGGCGAATATGATGCCATAAGTGTTGAGGTTTGTGCCTAATGAAGTCATGTGAATGATTTTAGATATTATAAAAAGAAGACTTCTTGGATCAGGCCCGATCATTCTCATTATACCTCTTGTCTCTAGCTACAATTTTATTTATTTATTTATTTATTTTTTAATTAATTTTTATTTTTTTAGTTTGTTTTGCTTTATAATACTGTATTCGTTTTGCTACACATCGACATGGATCAGCCACGAGTGTACATGAACTCCCAATCTCGACCCCCACCTCCCCCCTCCCGCCCCACACCCTCTCTCTGGATTATCCCCGTGCATCAGTCTCAAGCATCCTGCATCCTGCATCAAACCTGGACTGGCGATTCGTTTCACTTATGATATCACACATGTTACACTGCCACTCTGCCAACCCATCCCACCCTCTCCCTCTCCTACAGAGTCCAAAAGGCCGTTCTATACATCTGTGTCTCTTTTGCTGTCTCGCATACAGGGTTATCATTACCATCTTTCTAAATTCCATATATATGTGTAAGTATACTGTATTGGTGTTTTTCTTTCTGGCTTACTTCACTCTGTATAATCGGCTCCAGCGTCATCCACCTCATTAGAACTGATTCAAATGTATTCTTTTTAATAGCTGAGTAATACTCCATTGTGTATATGTACCACAGCTTTCTTATCCATTCATCTGCTGATGGACATCTAGGTTGCTTCCATGTCCTGGCTATTATAAACAGTGCCGCAATGAACATTGGGGTACACGTGTCTCTTTCAATTCTGGTTTCCTTGGTGTGTATGCCCAGCAGTGGGATCGCTGGATCATAAGGCAGTTCTATTTGCAATTTTTTAAGGAATCTCCACACTGTTCTCCATAGTGGCTGTACTAATTTGCATTCCCACCAACAGTGTAAGAGGGTTCCCTTTTCTCCACACCCTCTCCAGCATTTATTGCTTGTTGACTTTTGGATCGCAGCCATTCTGACTGGTGTGAAATGGTACCTCATTGTGGTTTTGATTTGCATTTCTCTGATAATGAGTGATGTTGAGCATCTTTTCATGTGTTTGTTAGCCATTCGTATGTCTTCTTTGGAGAAATGTCTATTTAGTTCTTTGGCCCATTTTTTGATTGGGTCATTTATTTTTCTGGAGTTGAGCTGCATAAGCTGCTTGTATATTTTTGAGATTAGTTGTTTGTCAGTTGCTTCATTTGCTATTATTTTCTCCCATTCAGAAGGCTGTCTTTTCACCTTGCTTATAGTTTCCTTTGTTGTGCAGAAGCTTTTAATTTTAATTAGATCCCATTTGTTTATTTTTGCTTTTATTTCCAGTATTCTGGGAGGTGGATCATAGAGGATCCTGCTGTGATTTATGTCAGAGAGTGTTTTGCCTATGTTCTCCTCTAAGAGTTTTATAGTTTTAAATAGATAGATGCCAAGCCTTCTCAATCCATCTTCCACTCATTCAGCCTCTTCTATTTATTTTCTAACTCTTTGTATCTTTATGCTGGATTTTTTATACTTCTTTAGATCATTCTTCCCATAGATTGATTTTTCCATCTTTGTCCTATTTGCTTTCTAACACTCAACTGAATTTTAATTCTGCTATTATGTTTTTTCCTCCAATGGAAACATTATCTTTGTTTTTTTTTTTTTCAGATCTATTTGGTTATTTTTATGATCCTTCATATACTTAAAATCATAATCAGTTCAGTTGCTCAGTCATGTCTGACTCTTTGCAACCCCATGGAGTGCAGCACGCCAGGATTCCCTGTCCATCACCAACTCCCAGAGCTCAAACTCATCTCCACAGAGTCAGTGATGCCATCCAAACATCTCATTCTCTGTCATCCCCTTTTTTCCTGCCTTCAATCTTTCCCAGCATCAGGGGCTTTTCAAATGAGTCAGTTCTTCGCATCAGGTGGCCAAAGGATTGGAGTTTCAGCTTCAGCATCAGTCCTTCCAATGAATATTCAGGACTGATTTCCTTTAGGATGGACTGGTTGGATCTCCTTGCAGTCCAATGGACTCTCAAGAGTCTTCTCCAACACCACAATTCAAATCATAATACATGTGATTTGATATGTATTCAAGACATTCCATTTCTTTCTGATATCTGAACCTTAGGTCTTATTCTATTATTTCTATCTTGTGATACTTGGCTACTTTGTGTGGTTTTATTGGTATTTTTTGGCTGTGTGGTGATGATCCTTGGACCATAGATCTTGCTTGGCAGGAATGTGTGTGCAACTGGGGGACTCACAAGAAGTTTTTAGGGGACACAGAATTTTATTACTTAAGGTATATTATATGCATGTGAGCATTTGTTATTGTATATATTACTGTGAAATTAAAAATCAATAAGAGTAGGTATATTTTTCTGTCTTTCTGATTATTTGCAGAATTCTTAATAGCTAGAAATGAGCACTTAGATCGACTAGATGTTCAGTTAGTCAGAGATCCATTCAATAGCTCCCTCTGAAAGTATTTATTCACACAATGAGAATTTATGGAAAACATCCTGCAATGGAATGGTGACTGTATTGCTTCATTTGATAACCAAACTGGATGATGACTTACTCTATTTTTAAAAATCTGAGTTCATTCAGACAACAAGGGTATTTGAACGGAGGATTACCGAGGGCAGATTTCTGAGATGATCTGCATGAAGGGTTCAACTTTGAAATTAAATAAGTTTTCTAAGGTAATGGAGTAAGAGCATATCTATCGTAAAGTGAAGTCAAGGACCAAGAGATTTCCAAGCATAACAGGTGAAGGCAAGTATTAATAGAACAGAAAAGAAGTGAAGGCAGAGAATGGAAGGGATCAGAAATCATCCCAGGCTTCTGATTTATCCCTCTTGCTCCCCTCTCTGTGTTCATGAACACATATACTATTATATATAAAATAGATAACCAACAAGGACCTACTGTATAACACGGAATTCTACTCAATATTCTGTGATAACTTATATGAGAAAAGAATCTGAAAAAGACTAAATATATGTATTAAGTGAAGGTGTTAATTACTCAGTTGCATCTGACTTGTTGCAATCCCATGGACTATAGCATGCCAGGCTCCGCTGTCCATGGAATTCTCCAGGCAAGAATACTGGAGTGGGTTGCCATTCCCTTTTTCAGGGGTCTTCCCAACCCAGAGATTGAACTTGGATCTCACACATTGCAGGCAGATTCTTTACCATCTGAGCCACAAGGGAAGCCCAAATATACATACATACACACACACACACACACACACACACATATATATATATATATATATATAATTTAATCACTATGCCATACACCTGAAACTAATACAACATTGTAAATCAACTATACGTCAAAAAGAGAAAGAAATGGAATGTCTTGAATACATATCATAGAAATAAATGTTGATGACTTTATTGGTTCTGCTTTTAATGAAACACAACATTTTTTATTTTTATTTTTTGGCAAAAGAATTATCTTGTGTTTCTTGTCTTTTTTGAAAAGGTTTTACACTATTGCCTGGTGTTGGGTCAAGGAATAACTATACAAAAGTGAGTTGTGTAAGATAATGGCTACCTTAGGGCACCTAGAACCTAGTGATGATAAAATGCCAAATCAGGAAGCAATGACTGAGGTAGAATGAAGTGAGATGCATTGTGCTTGAATGTATAAAGTATACACACAAACACACAACATTTTTAAAGATTATAACTTTAATTGGCTTCCTGGTGGCTCAGTGGTAAAGAATCCACCTGCAATGCAGGAGATGCAAGAGTTGAGGATTCAATCTCTGTGTTGGGAAGGTCTCCTGGAGAAGGGAATGGCAACCTACTCCAGTATTCTTGCCTAGAGAATTCCATGAACAGAAGAGTTTGCGGGGCCACAGCCTGTGGGGTCTCAAAGAGTTGGACAGGAGTGAGCGACTAACACTAAGTAGAAATATAAATTGGTTAAGACACATGTTATTGAAGAGCTTAGATCCAAAAAGGCAATAAGTAATCTCAATGCCATGAGAGGTGTTATTCAAAGGTGTAGGCTAATGCTTTGGGAAATGCAGATTTTGGGGTGATTAACTCTGCTGGTGGAAGTTAGTTGCAGCTTCACAGAAGAAGCAGTCATGAAAAGAATACTGAATTCAAAGTAGTGGTTTGCAAGGTTTGAGGGCTGTAAAAAGTTTCCTGAGAAAAGCAGACCATGCAGAGATAAAGAGACATAAAAGAAAACATGAAATATTCAGACTGGGAGGGGGGGATTTAGCAGCAGCAGCAGTGTGGCTGGAGCATGTAGGGTACAGAGGTGGCACAGCAGGGAGGGCACCGGTAGGCGGAAAACCTGGAAGGCGAGCTAGAGGCAGCTTAGGAAGGGTTTCCTCTACTTAAGGAGGTTGGATACCGTTCTCTAGGAAAGGGAAAAAAGATCATCAACTGCTTTTACACCATGATTATTGAGATCCAGTTTGTGTTTCTGAAAACAAAACAAAACAAAACAAAAAAACCCCACACACACCCAGAAATAACCTGGTTTCATCAGGGGAGAGGGAAGAGGAAAAGGAAACACACAAGCAGAGCTTGTGTGTTTTGGGTTGGCCAAAAAGTTCCATTGGGCTTTCCATGTGATGTTACAGAAAACCCTGAAGAATTTTGTGACCAACAGTAATCAGTTGCCTCTACCCCAAGCAAACAAGAGAACCAAGTAAATTGGGTGCTTATAATGCTTTACTTCTTCCAAAAATGGGACCACAAGACATTTGTCAAGCCTCACCCTTATGAAGAGATTTCTACTCTTAACTCCCTTCTGTATCTGGAGCTGCCAGAAAAAAAAAGAAAGAAAGAAAAAAACAAAACAAAACAAAACCAGAATACCACTTAGAAAACTACCAAAGTCATCAAAGCAGAAGTGATGGGCATTGCCATCAATCCATGGCTGCATAGATGGTGGATAGGAAACTAGAATAAGAAATGAAGCTGATAGATCATGTTTAAGAATCAAACAAATAAGCTTGATTGTGATGTATTATTTGCATTGGTCCATGGAAGAAAACTGTGAATGGATGTTTTCATGCCTTATTTTCTTCAAAGGCAGAATACCTTGCATTATCCTATTAATTCCTTGATTGCTCTGTAGAGAATAAGATGGATTTTTTGTTACCCATACATATTATTAAAGATTATGATGCTCTGCTTAAGAAAAATCCATGTGCATTTGTTGCTATGAAACAATATAGCACCCTTAACACTCTTAACATTATCAGTTGTGTACATCTGCTGCTGCTGCTGCTAAGTCGCTTCAGTCGTGTCCGACTCTGTGCGACTCCATAGACGGCAGCCCACCAGGCTCTTCCGCCCCTGGGATTCTCCAGGCAAGAATACTGGAGTGGGTTGCCATTTCCTTCTCCAAGTGTGTACATCTACTACAAACATTCTGAATTAAGCTTACAGTTCCATACACTGCTAGTGAAACTTGGGCCCTTCACTAGGACTCTCTATATAACCCTTGCTAAGGGAGGTAGTGGGCTTCGCTGGTGGTTCAGCAGTAAAGAATCTGCCTGGCAAAGCAAGAGACTTGGGTCAGGAAGATCCCCGGGAGAAGGAAATGGGATCTGGTGTGTATAAGTCACTTAGTCATTTCTGACTCTTTGCGACTATGGATTGTAGCTCGCTAGGCTCCTTTGTCCGTGGAATTCTCCAAGCAAGAATACGGGAATGGGTTTGCATTCCCTTCTCCAGGGGATCTTCCTGACCCAGGGATCGAATCCGGGTCTCCTACATTACAGGCAGATTCTTTACCATCTGAGCCATAAGGAAATGGCAACCTATTCCAGTATTTTTGCCTGAGAAATCCCATAGACAGAGAAGCCTGGCAGGCTACAACCCATGAGGTCACAAAGGAGAAACAACCTAGCAACTATACAAAAACAAGGGGGATTGCAAAGTTAACCAATGAAATGAGAAGATCCTGACTCCATAGGGTAGCAGTTCTCAATGCTTTTTAATTACTTGTCGATATCTCATTTTTCTCAAGATATGGCAATACGTGAACCGTGAACTTCCAGATGTTCAAGTTGGTTTTAGAAAAGGCAGAGGAACCAGAGATCAAATTGCCAAAATCCACTGGATCATGGAAAAAGCAAAAAAGTTCCAGAAAAACCTCTATTTCTGCTTTATTGACTATGCCAAAGCCTTTGACTGTGTGGATCACAATGAACTGTGGAAAATTCTGGAGAGATGGAAATATCAGACCACCTGACCTGCCTCTTGAGAAATCTATATGCAGGTCAGGAAGCAACAGTTAGAATTGGACATGGAACAACAGACTGGTTCTAAATAAGAAAAGGAGTACATCAAGCCTGTATATTGTCACCCTGCTTATTTAACTTCTATGCAGAATACATTTTGAGAAATGCTGGGCTGGAAGAAACACAAGCTGGAATCAAGATTGCCAGGAGAAATATCAATAAACTCAGATATGCAGATGACACCACCCTCATAGCAGAAAATGAAGAGGAACTCAAAAACCTCTTGATGAAAGTGAAAGAGGAGAGTGAAAAAATTGGCTTAAAGCTCAACATTCAGACAACGAAGATCATGATATCCGGTCCCATCACTTCATGGGAAATAGATGGGGAAACAGTGGAAACAATGTCAGACTGTATTTTTTTGGGCTCCAAAATCACTGCAGATGGTGACTGCAGCCATGAAATTAAAAGATGCTACTCCTTGGAAGGAAAGTTATGACCAACCTAGATAGCATATTCAAAAGCAGAGACATTATTTTGCCAACAAAGGTCCATCTAGTCAAGGCTATGGTTTTAACAGTGGTCATGTATGGATGTGAAAGTTTGACTGTGAAGAAAGCTGAGTGCCAAAGAGTTGATGCTTTGGAACTGTGGTGTTGGAGAAGACTCCTGAGAGTCCCATGGACTGCAAGGAGATCCAACCAGTCCATTCTGAAGGAAATCAGCCCTGGGATTTCTTTAGAAGGAATGATGCTAAAGCTGAAACTCTAATACTTTGGCCACCTCATGCGAAGAGTTGACTCATTGGAAAAGACTCTGATGCTGGGAGGGACTGGGGGCAGGAGGAGAAGGGGACGACCGAGGATGAGATGGCTGGATGCCATTACCGACTCAATGGACGTGAGTTTGCGTGAACTCTGGGAGTTGGTGATGGACAGGGAGGCCTGACTTGCTGCAGTTCATGGGTTGCAAAGAGTTGTACACGACTGAGAGACTGAACTGAACTAACTGACACTCAATTTAAAGTAAAATCAATTTATTTACATGAATTAAAAAATAGTAACAAAACAAAGACTTCCCTGGTGCTACAATAGTTAAGACTTCACTATCCAAAGTAGGGGGTGACGATTTGATCCCTGGTCAGGTAGTTAAGATCCCACAAGTCTGCCTCAAGTCCAAAAAATCAGTGTAAAACAAGCAATATTATAATAGATTCAATGACAGTTCAGTCGCTCAGTCATGTCCGACTCTTTGCGACCCCATGAATCGCAGCACGCCAGGCCTCCCTGTCCATCACCAACTCCCGGAGTTCACTCAGACTCACATCCATTGAGTCTGTGATGGCATCTAGCCATCTCATCCTCGGTCATCCCCTTCTCCTCCTGCCCCCAATCCCTCCCAGCATCAGGGTCTTTTCCAATGAGTCAACTCTTCACATGAGGTGGCCAAAGTACTGGAGCTTCAGCTTTAGCATCATTCCTTCCAAAGAAATCCCAGGGTTGATAGACAAAATAAAAAAATAAACATCAATTTAAAATAAAATAAAATAAAAATAAAAAAATAAAGTCACAAAGAAAAAAAATGAAGATAACTTAAAATTCTCTTTATTTAGGTTTTTCAGTACATAAAAAAATTTAAGTACTTCATATGAACATTTGAGCAGTTCCGATGTTTGCCTTGTTATGGAGACCATATACTCCATGATGAAATTCTTATATTCTAGATGGGAAATTATAAGAATAATGTTATAATGTTAATTATTATAAAATTTGTATATAATTATAAATTACATGTATAATTATATATAACAATGTTAATAACAAAATAATAATCAGTTCAGTTCAGTCGCTCAGTCGTGTCTGACTCTTTGCAACCCCATGAATCGCAGCAAGCCAGGCCTCCCTGTCCACCAACTCCCGGAGTTCACTCAGACTCATGTCCACTGAGTCCATGATGCCATCCAGCCATCTCATCCTCAGTCATCTCCTTCTCCTCCTGCCCCCAATCCCTGCCAGCATCAGGGTCTTTTCCAATGAGTCAACTCTTCACATGAGGTGGCCAAAGTACTGGAGCTTCAGTTTGAGCATCATTCCTTCCAAAGAAATCCCAGGGTTGATCTCCTTCAGAATGGACTGGTTGGAACTCCCTGCAGTCCAAGGGACTCTCAAGAGTCTTCAACACCACAGTTCAAAGGCATCAATTCTTCGGTGCTCAGCCTTCTTCACAGTCCAATTCTCACATCCATACATGACCACAGGATAAACCATAGCCTTGACTAGACGGACGTTAGTCGGCAAAGTAATGTCTCTGCTTTTGAATATATTATCTAGTTTGGTCGTAACTGTTCTTCCAAAAGAGCAAGCGTCTTTTAATTTCATGGCTGCAGTCACCATCTGCAGTGATTTTGGAGCCCCCAAAAATAAAGTCTGACAGTGTTTCTACTGTTTCCCCATCTATTTCCCATGAAGTGATGGGACCAGATGCCATGATCTTTGTTTTCTGAATGTTGAGCTTTAAGCCAACTTTTTCACTCTCCTCTTTCACTTTCATCAAGAGGCTTTGCTTTCTGCCATAAGGGTGGTGTCATCTGCATATCTGAGGTTATTGATATTTCTCCCGGCAGTCTTGATTCCGGCTTGTGTTTCTTCCAGCCCAGCGTTTCTCATGATGTATTCTGCATAGAAGTTAAATAAGCAGGGTGACAATATACAGCCTTGACATACTCCTTTTCCTATTTGGAACCAGTCTGTTGTTCTGGATTCCAGGTTCCTGTGCAATATTGCTCTTTACAGCATCGGACCCTGCTTTTATCACCAGTCACATCCACAGCTGGGTGTTGTTTTTGCTTTGGCCCCATCTCTTCATTATTTCTAAAGTTATTTCTCCTCTTATCTCCAGTAGTATATCGGGCACCTACCAACCTGGGGAGTTCATCTTTCAGTGTCCTATCTTTTTAGCCTTTTCATATTGTTCCTGGGGTTCTCAAGGCAAGAATACTGAAGGGGTTTGCCATTCCCTTCTCCAGTGGACCATACTCTGTCAGAACTCTCCACCATGACCCGTCCGTCTTGGGTGGCCCTACACAGCATGGCTCATAGTTTCATTGAGTTAGACAGGCTGTGGTCCATGTGATTAGATTGGTTAGTTTTCTGTGACTGTGGTGTTCAGTTTGTCTGCTGTCTGATGGAGAAGGATAAGACTTCATACGGATCATCCCCAAACATCTCCCCTCCCTGAGATGTGCTGCCTGCTGACAGAGAACTGAAGGCAAGCTGCATTTGCTCAGAAGACCCGATGCAGTTGCAATCTGGGTGTGCACAGTTCAAAAAGAGGTCTCTGCATATAAGGATGTATACTGCTGCCATCATAAATCAATGCTACATCACAGCAGACAAGAGAAAGAACTTGTTAGTAATATATTCTAATCCACACTTATAAAACACTGCAAATTACTGTGTGTGCAGATATGATTTGGAATGGCGGTTCCTTGAGAAACATACTGCATGAAGTTGATGTATTTGCATTGATAGTGTCAAATGGATAAAGAAAAAGTTATTTCAACAATTAGTTTTCATCCCTATGGAAAGTCTTGGCATCTGTGGGACACTTAAAGAGCATATGGGAAGCAATATAACAGAAGTTTAAAACCTAGACTCTGCAGCCAGACTCCCTAGGCTAAAATATCAGTTTAATCATTCACTGTTGTGTGACCATAATCAAATTACTTC
Source organism: Aepyceros melampus (assembly GCA_006408695.1). Lineage (NCBI taxonomy): Eukaryota > Metazoa > Chordata > Mammalia > Artiodactyla > Bovidae > Aepyceros > Aepyceros melampus. The sequence goes on along the minus strand of SJXQ01002445.1, from coordinate 476,817 downwards.
TATTTCTCTGTTTCCTCATCTGTAAAACAGGAATGATTGTAATACTTACATCACAGGGTTGTCATGAGGATTAAATGAGCTATATTTGTAAAGCACTTAAACAGAGATATTTAAGTGTTTATTAAATTGTCACACAGTTATTCAACAGCCCCACAAAGAGCTAAAAGCAGTAACACTCCTTGTACTGATGGCAAAAGCTTAAATTGGGCTGGTGAGGACACACAGAAGATAAAATGACACATCACCAAAGTGGGTATGAGATTTGAAAAAATGTTGCCAAACATTAAATATAGACATTAAAATGCTGGACTCAGAGCAGCTATTATCTTCTCAAGCATGGTGCTAAAATATGCCTGAATGTGCTTTCACATTCCTGTGCCCTTAACTGAGGGCTCCAGACCAAGCCTAGCCTCTGTGTGACCTTGGAAAACCTTCTAAACTCTCCCTGTCTCTGGATCTTTTGAAAAGTGTTGATGATCAGACTACCCATTTGATCGCTAAGGCCCAACTCTGATATCCCCAGGAAGGTGGCCACCTGATCCTTAACAAAAATATGAAATAAAAAGAGGAAAAGTAATAGATGTTTTAATAAAATTTCAAACAAAAAGTTTGCTGAATTGTACAGAAAGCAAGCCCTCCTTCTTTCCCTTATCTTCAGGACAAAGACAAAAACAGAAAACAAAGCCATTTAGGCCTTCCCTCCTATTCCACTTGAATAAAAAAGCAGAGTCAAGAACAGCCACCACATTCCAGGACTACTGCGAGGAGGTTAGCTTGGGTCTCAGCTCCAACTTTGATGCTTCAGCAAAGTATACATTCCTGAGAGGTCTCTCAGAAAGACTTGTTAATAAATGCAGGGCCACCCCAGAAACAAACAGCCACATAAGATGATTTGGTTTGTATGAAACGCCAGAACAGGCAAATCCATACAGACAGAAAGCAGGCTGGTGATTGCTGAGGACTGGAGTGTAAAAGAAAGGAGGGATGACTGCTAAGAGGTAGAGGGTTTCCTTTTGGGGTGATGAACCCATTTGAGAAATAGGTAGTGGTGATGGTTGCAAAACTTTATAAATATACTAACTGCTAAATTTGTATACTTTAAAAGGGTTGCATGAGACTTCTATCTCAGCAAAAAATGTGGGAGGGGCAGGTCCACTGTGGTATTAAAGTTTCCTACGACTATCCAGTAGTCTGCTTTCTCTTATCAGTAATAGAAGGAAGTAGGGAGATTGATTCATGGAGTTGCAAAGAGTCTGGACACGACTGAGCGACTGAACTGAACTGAACTGAACTGAAGGAGATTGAAGTCTTTCTGTCAACAGCTCTTGACAATGAGAAGGCTGGGATGACATTTCAAACTGCCTAAACAGGGTGACCAAAAAGTCTGGAAACATAGAGAAAGAGGATAAAGGTCCTGCTCTCAAAGGGAAATTATCTGCACAGAAAATAAGAGTAACCAGTAGGAAGGGGCCTCCTGATAACCAGCTGGTTCTGCTGCCTGGAGGGCTGGCCAGGCCTCTAGCTGTCTTTGGCTCTAACACACCGCCAAGACCTGGCAGGAAGCCAGGGGCACCTCAGCCCCACCCACAGATTTCCCAAGGTAGTGAGTCATGAGAAAAGCTGGGAAGACAAATAAGCTTTTCCAAATTTTATTTCTGCACCCCGCAGCCTCTTGGTCAACCAAGCTTGACCATTGTTGGCCGCCCAACAGGGACCATGAAATAGCACAGTCTGAAGGCCCAAGGAGACGAAGCAGCAGGAGTGAGCACGGACAGGCGAGAAAGAAAGGGATGAGCAAGAGTTTGGCGGGATCACCAATTCCTTCCAGAGATCACAGCAGCCAGAACGTAAATCTTCACGTCACCTCTTATTTCGAACCCATCCAAGGCAGTCAGAAAACATGCAAGTTCCCCACAACTACCCGAAATAAATGCACACTGGACGTGTCGGCCAGGAGCCGTGCCTGGCTGACAGCCCCGCCTCTGGCCCTCCTTCGCCCCTCTTCCCTCTCAGAGCCCCCAGTGCCCCAGTGCTTCCAGGGCCTGGCGCACACTGCTTCCTCCTCCGGGGCCTGCTCTCCGCTGGCACCTTCCCATCCATCGAGTCTTAACTCCAACAGTAGCTCAGATGAGTAATCTCCAGGGGGTCCCTCCTGTTAACCTCTCCCACAGCTCCCTGTGGGTGCTCTGTGGAGGTCACGGTCGCTATTTCACTATTTATTGCAGTTTCCTCTGCAGTCTATCCGTGCACAGATGCGGAGTATGTCTGCCTTGGTCCCTGTGTATTTGAGATGCTGCCATGATGCATGGAGAGCATTTGGTGTTGGCTTAATACTACTAGATGAGCCTGTATTTTTAAAAAAACCACTCTGGCTGGCAAGAATTCCAACAGACAAGAACAATTAGAGTGATGGCAGATCACATCTTAAGTAACACTGATTTAGGTGCTACTAATCACACCATTTTCAAGGACTTTCTTCCTGACAGTTATACCGTCACATTGGTTAAGCAATGAATAGACTTGATTAGGCTAATGGAACAGTGACTGCCTGAAATGTTTCCTAACTGGGGGTCTGTATGCTTTATTGTGCATACAATCCCACGTCTCGGTGTATCTCTTTCACAAAGCAGAGGCCAGGTGGGCCTCTAGACCCTCCCCAGGGTCTGCAGGCCATTCTTCCACCCCTCAATTCCCCTCTTCAAGTGTAATAAGCACAAGCTACACTGCTGCTTTATACTGGGGCTTCTCAGCATGACCTTTAAAAATGAGGCTCCTTTAAAAATTCCAAAACCCAGGTTGCACCTGAGAGTAATTACATCATAATCTTCAGGGGCAGGGCCCAGGAATCAGTAATTTTTAAGGCTCCTCAGATACTTCCAGTGGGCAGTCAAGGCTGAAAAGCACTGTTTTAGGGAAAAATCTAAGCACTCAGAGAGACCAACTTTCACTTAATAACACAATCCTAGATTTATTTTAAATGAGAGTCTCTTGGACAGCAAGATCAAATCAGTCAATCCTAAAGGAAATCAACCCAGAATATTCACTGGAAGGACTGATGCTGAAGCTCCAATATTTTGGCCACTTGATGCAAAGAGCTGATTCATTGGAAAAGACCCTGGAGCCAGGAAAGATTGAAGGCAGGAAGAGAAGGGGGTGACAGAGGATAAGATGGTTGGATGGCGTCACCAACTCAATGAACATGACTTTGAGCAAATTCTGTGAGATAGTGAAGGACAAGAAAGCCTGACATGCTGTAGTCCACGGGGTCACAAAGAGTCATATACCGATTTAGTGACTGAACAACAATGTTCATTTTAAAAGTAAGAGTTGGGTCTACCAAAAGGAAACATCCTATGAATAAATACTAATAGATATAGGTACTCATCAATTATTCCCTGAATTTTTATTTAAGTCATTAAAACCCCTTTGTTAGATTTCTAATACTCATCATTCCTGTTAAAATGTACTACAAATGTCACTTTGCCTCAGAGTACTCAGATAGAAAAGAAAATAAAGTGTGTCTACTTGATGAATAGAGAAATTCTAAAATATATAAAGCCCACTTACCTCAGAAATATGATCATGTCTACCATTTCAAAGAATTCCTAGCAATAAACAGGGACATTTAGCTTCTTCTAAATAAAAACAGCCAATAATACTCAATGGACTATGTCGAAAATGAATTTAAAAAAATGACTTTAAACAAATGATAAAACTGAAATTGATTCACTTGAAATTACTTTAAAATATGACTTTAAAAATGGCTAGAATTAATCCAGTAGGCCAAGGAAAAGCTTGTCCAAGCTCTGTTTGCCTTTAGTCACATCCACTTCCACATACACAGGTCTACACACCCTACCAAGAAACAGATTTTTACTTTTCTAAAGCCTATACCAATGATCTAATCTCACCAACAGACAAGGTTATGGTTCGCACAAGATTATACATTAAATGGCACTGATGTGGAGAAAATATTTTTAAGCTCTGTGGTATTTTTAAAGAGCTATAGTCTCTGCTAGTTTAAAACAACTCAAGCAGCTTTTATAAACCTTACAAAAGGGTTCCCCAGAGACAAGTGTTTGGTCCCTGAATTGGGAAGATCCCCTGAAGGAAGAAATGGCAAGTCTTTCCAGTATCCTGGCCTGGAAAAATTCCATGGATAGAGGAGGCTGGCGGGCTACAGTCCATGGGGTCACAAAGAGCAGGACTCAACTGAGCATGCACAAGAGATAACTTTTTCATTGATCTGAAAGTCAATCCAGTTTTTCTGGTTGGTCTTCACCGTTTGGCATACACAAACAATATGTATGGTACTTTAGCAGATAATGCTGGGGCTACTGCTGCTGCTGCTAAGTTGTTTCAGTCCTGTCTGACTCTGTGCAACCCCATAGATGGCAGCCCACCAGGCTCCTCTGTCTACGGGATTCTCCAGGCAAGAACACTTGAGTGGGTTGCCATTTCCTTCTCCAATGCTGGGGAGGATCTCCAAATTCAAAACCAAGTGTAGCCTATCTGTAGCTAGATTTTCTGGAGCCACTAAGTGTCTGTACCTGACTAATTCAGTAACTACTACTTAGGTAATTTTGATTTCACTGTTCAAGTCAGAACTAACATTTTCCTAAAACACATTTCCACTTTTTAGTCACATATTAAATTCTAGCCAGGTCTATGATAGACAAAGGTGTAATCATGTATTATTGGTGTCTTAGTCTTCCAGCTGAAACTTTTTTCCTTTATTTTTATCCTTATGGTTGAGGAAAGTTGTAGAGACCAACTCAATGAAAGTAAAACCCATCAGAGTTCTCAGGAACAGCCGTAGAGTAAAACAAAATTCATTTAAGGGGAAGAATAATTCCTATTTCAATGAATGGGAAAAAATGAAATTGGACAATATTTTTAAATTAAACATACTGTAGAGTAAATCTCAATTAAGGCAGCTCTAATTGATGGGGTTTTACTATGTACATAAATATAAGGTGAAATGCCATTTCAATAATATTAGGGAGAAGGAATCTACTCTCTGTGCGAGTTTCCCTGGAGGCTCAATGGTAAAGAATTTGCCTGCCAATGAAGGAGAGGTGGGTTCCATTAGGGGAAGATCCCCTGGAGAAGGAAATGGCAACCCACTCCAGTATTTTTGATGGAGAATCCCAAAGACAGAAAAGGGTGGCGGGTTACAGTCCATGGGGTTGCAAAGAACCAGACATGACTTAGCAACTAACACAACAGTAATCCACTCTCTGTACCCAAAAGTAAAGGTCTCCCCAAAAGTAAAGATCCACTTTGTTCTACCTTTCATTTCTGGAGCTGTTAGAAGGCACACACCCTGCCACTATACGCTGATGAAACATACATCTTGGCTAGTCATCAGATCAGATGTCAAGTTAAGCCTCTAAAATGTGTAACCTTAAGCGGTGAGTTACCCTTCTCTGGTCCTTTGACCACTCTTCCAGGAAAATGGGGATGTGATGTAACTAGGACCACTCTGGATGCGGGAAGGGGAGGAAGGGACAGTTGCTGGGGGAGTCACTTACGAGACGTAGGCTGGGTAACCAAATCCTATCAGGTTGCAGAGGAGAGAGGCTCCATAACCGAACACCAGGTACAAAGCCAGCAGGCCGATGACACCTGGAGACACGAGGACGGAAGTGGGTCGGGTGGCACCCTGCAGCTGCAGCCCCCGCCCACAGCGTACGGCTTGGCTCGTTCTAGGCGATGGAGAAAAACAAGCCGCACCACGGCAGGGCCTGCGCCTCGCGGGGCTGTGCCTCGGTCAGAGGATACCCGGCAGGCCCCCTGTGTGTGCCCTTCCTTCCACCACCCTCCCCTCAAGGGGCACGCCAGCTGGAGGAGCCGTTGCTTGCCTTTCCCGAGGGTCTAGGGAAGTCGGGGTTGCCTGGCCGGCCGCACCCCTCGGCTCCCGCGGGGACACCCCCTGCCGGCCCCGAGCCTGGCGGGTGCCCGGCGCTCCGCCGCGGGCACCGCGCGCCCTCCCGCAGGGGCCGCGCCAGCCCTGCGCCCCGCCGCTGCGCCTGGCGTCCGGCCGCGGGG
>SJXQ01002445.1:431969-469930 GCA_006408695.1 Aepyceros melampus | reverse complement strand
CCCCGCCCCGCCGCCCCGCTCGCGGCCGGGCGCCGCGCCCAGCGCCACTCCCTGGGCGGCTCCCCCCGGCGGCCGCCCCCGCCCCCGCCTCTGAGTGAGCCCCTTTCAGAAATCGGACTGGACAGGAGGACGGAGGGAAGGCGGAGGCAGGCGGCCGTGGTGCTGCCACCTACAAAGTGGGGGGACTGGTTTGATGGACCTCACTGCTGTGTTGTATCTACTAACACATTTTCCACTTCAAAATGGAAATGCACGACCATCCCCCAAGAACCGTTTGATTGCAGACTTGCTTTTTCTTTCATGGCCGGTACTCGGCATAGCTTTTCTTACAGATAACAGTCTTTTTGAAAAGACCCTTAAGAAACAAGACACCCTACTCTGGGGACACCATTTCCAAGAAAAGCACTGCACGACTTAAACCATTTCACGGTGAGCTTGGCATTCGCTTCATCTCTGAAACCACGGAAATCTTTCTAGCCTCAGAGATAGTAACGTTTGCTTGCCTTGTGGTTTAGTCGCTCAGTCATTGTCCGACTCTTTGCCTCCCTATGGACTGTAGCCCGCCAGGCTCCTCTGTCCACAGGAATTTCCCAGGCAAGAATACCGGAGTGAGTTGTGATTTCCTACTCCAAGGGATCTTCCTGACTCAAGGATTAAACTCCTGAGCCATCAGGGAAGCCCCGTTCTTGCCTAGAAGTAAAATTACTCTGGAGAAAATAGCTCCAAGTCTTAGGGCAGATCTTTGCTTTTCTTCCTCCAGGAGGTCGGGCTCCTGCTCTTCATCCACCTAAATATAAGCTCCTTTTATGGCTCGCCCATGTTAATTCAGGAAACTTCCTTTGAAAGTAGTCTTTCTGACTCTTGTGATCTGTACCCTGCTGCAGAGTTTTCCTTGTTGCTTAAGCTTCAAAAGGCTCCCCATCCCCTGCAGACCAGAGCTGCGATTCCTTAGGATAGCATTCACTGGCCCCCAACATTCTCTCTTCACCCTCTTTCAAACTGAGTTTACAGTACTGCCTTCCACTTCCACGAAAAGCTACCTTGCCCACTCTAAGGCTTTTCTTTTATGCTAACTCTCCTTTCTCTTTCCTTCCCCAGATCTTAGCTCAGTTCTCTCACTAGTCCCATCACTACCCAGCCAAATCAGTGACCAAATTAAACAAACAAAAAGTAAACATTTAATAGGATTACTGTGACTACCACCCTGCTGAGGTGTCCATTTCTTGTCTTTTTACCTATGGACAGTTCTCAGTGTGGCAGCTAATTGGGTCTTTCTAAATTGTGGGTCAAGTTGTGCTGTCTTTTTGCTCTTAAGCCTCCAGTAGTTTCCGCTGATGGAAAGAATGGCCTCAAAGTTACAGGTAGTATGTGTGTGGTTCAACCTTCTCCCTTCTGATCTCATCTCGTGTGCTTCCTAGCTCTGCCTCAAACAAGCTGAGCACACTCCCGCCCCGGGGCTCTCACTTTCCTTCTACCTCAGTGGTCCTCAACCAGCAGTGATTCTGTCCCCCCAGGACATGTGACAATGTCTGGAGACATCTCTGCTTGTAAGACAGGTGGTCACAACTAGGGTGGCAGATGCTACTCAGTTGCAAATAGCAGCTAGCAGGGATGCCGCTAAACATCCTGCAATGCACAGGTCAGGCCTCCAAAAACGAAAAATCCAGCCCCAAATGTCAGTAGTGCTGAAGTGGGGAAGCCTTTCTATATCTAAAACCTCCAGATAAGCACTTAACTGTCTTCTCCCATTCATCAGGTCCTTGCTCAAATCTATAAGGTCTCCTCCGACCCAGAATTGCAACCCTAACACTCTCTAACCTGTGTGTTGCTTTTGTTTTTTTTTGTTCTACAACACTGACTACTCTCTGACATTCTTTATGAGATCCACAAAAGGGAGTATTTTTGGCTGTTTTTTTTTAATGTCTGTATCTCAGACACCTAGAATAGTGCCTGATACTTAATAGGTGTTCAGTAACAATGTGTTGAATTAATGAATATCTAACATGCATTGTGCTAGTAAGTATTTTAAGTGTTTCATGCACAGATTCACATAATTCTTGTGACAGCATGGGGTAGATACTATTTACTCTCATTTAAAGGAGGGAAATAAGGCATACCAAAGACTCAAAACTGATAAATGACAGAGCTAGAATTCAGACAGGACCCTTAACCCTCAGTGTGCTGCTGCTGTGGTAGTTCAGTCCCTAAAGTGTGTCTGAGTCTGGGACTCCATGAACTGGAGCACGCCAGGCTTCCCTGTCCTTTGCTATCTCCCAGACTTTGCTCAGACTCATGTCCATTGAGTCCATGATGCCATCGAATCATCTCATCCTCTGCTGCCCCCTTCTCCTTTTGCCATAGAGCTTTCCTAACATCAGGGTCTTTTCTAATGAGTCAGCTCTTTGATCAGGTGGCCAAAGTATTGGAGCTTCAGCATCAGTCCTTCCAATGAATATTCAGGGTTGATTTCCTTTAGCATTGCCTGGTTTGATCTCCTTGCAGTGCAAGGGACTCTCAAGAGTCTTCCCCAGCTCCCCAATTATAGAACATCAATTCTTCAGCCCTCAGCTTTCTTTATGGACCAATTCTCATAACAGTACACGACTACTGGAAAAACCATAGCTTTGACTATATAGACCTTTGTCGGCAAAGTGATGTCCCTGCTTTTTAAGGCACTGTCTAGGTTTGTCAGTTTTTCTTCTAAGGAACAAGCATCCTTTAATTTCATGGCTGCAGTCACCATCAAAAGTGATTTGGAGCTCAAGAAAATAAACTCTGTTGCTACTTCCATTTCTTCCCCTTCTATTTGCCATAAAGTGATGGGACTGGATGCCATAATCTTAGTTTTTTGAGTTTTAAGCCAGCTTTATCACTCTCCTCTTTCATTAAGAGACTCTTTAGTTTCTCTTCACTTTCTGCCATTATTAGAGTGGTATTGTCCCGCGAGTGTATGTTCCTTGGTTTTTGTCTCGTCACAACAAAGATTTGGAGTGACGGTATCAGCTGTATATCTGAGGTTGTTGATATTTCTCCTTTGATTCCAGCTTGTGATTCATCCAATGTACTGCTGATATGGGTCAGATCGTGTCTTCAAAAAAGATAAGCTGACTGATAATCTCCTTCTCATTTGGAGGTAGGATTTTTATAGAGGTAGTAAGTTAAGATGAGTTTATCTGGGTGAGCTCTAATCCAGTATGACTGGTGTACTTATAAAAAGAGGAAATTTGGATGAGATAGAGACAGACATGGACAGAGGAAAGACAAGGTGAAGACACATGCGGAGAAGCCAGCCTGCCAACCTGCCCTCAGAGATCTTGGAGGAAACAAGCTCTACCAACACCTGATCCTGGCCATCTGGCTTCCAGAACTGTGAGACAATACACATCTTTTATTGAAGACAGGCAGTTTCTGGGACTTTGTTACAGCAGCCCTAACTGATACAACTGGCTACCAGAATAACTGAATTTTTAAGTTTTTAGCCAGTTGTGAATTTAATCTCCTAAGTGAATACAGTAATTACTCATTTGTCTTGAAGTCAAGGTCATGTTTTTGAGAACTTCAAATGATTCACAGTTTGATAGTAGTAGTATTTTTTAAGCCAAGGAGCAATGTCCTTTAAGTGTTCAAATCAACCTATATTTTTATCTCAATTTTTCATATTGTGCCAACATTTGTAGTATATCAGCTATAAGAATCTAGAAGCAAACTATTCATTTAGAATTATTTTGTATAAATATTGCTCCCTTCCCAATTTTCTGTGAGGTTAGATTGTAAGTTTTTCTTTCCCCTGTCATTCTAACACTGGCAAGATGAGGCAGCATAGCAAGGCATAGTGTGTGTGTGTGTGTGTGTGTGTGTGTGTGTGTAGCACAGCCTCTGGATGCAGCCTATATGGGTGAACTCCCAGTGTACCATTTAGCTGTGTGACTTTGGGCAAGTTACATAAAATTTCAGTGCCTCTAGGGATGACATTAGAACCTATTTCATAAGGTGGTCATGCTGATTGAATTTGTTGCTATTTCTAGAGTTTTGGAAAGAGTTCCTGATACAAAATAAGTGTTTCTTAAATATATATAAATATTTTATAAATATATATAAATAGTTTTTGGCTGCACCACATGGCATGCAGATCTTTAGTTCCCTGACCAGGGATTGAACCCATACCCCCTGCAGGGGAAGTATGGAGTCTTGACCATTGGACCACTGATAGTCCTCCTTAAGTAATTTAAGAAAGAAAGAAGGAAAAATATAACCTGATGCTAAAATTGAGATAAAGGAGTACATAGTTCTTGCCTTTAGGAAATTACAGTCAAGTTACGCAATGTGGGACCCTTAGCTCTTTCAGTCATCACTACAAAGCTTAGACTCTTTCAGAGATAGGAAAAGAGATGCAGAAGATAAGAACTCAGCCTCAGGTCTCAGATCACTCACCTGCTCTTATTCATGGAGTAGATCATGGGTGCCCGATGCTGTCAGACCTGACAACCAGACAGACCAGGTCTCTGTCTGGAAGGCCATGGCGCAGGCTGGCCTGAAGCAGGTTGACTTTGGCAGTTCCTGAGAAGGAAGTCAGGCTAACCTGGGATGATGCAAATGGTGTCACTCCACCCTTTTCTGAGCCAGAGAACAGAATTCTGCCAGAGGCCTATGATCAGGCCGCTTAGTCCTCCACAGGCTGTGTCTTCAGGTTAAGCTAACTTCCTAACTGCGTGGAGTTATCATGACATTTTTGTTATACCTCTCATGTATGTCAGGAAGAAGTTGTAGTGTGTAGTCTGCCACGTAATCTCTTTGTTACCCTCCCTCCACCCCAGTATGGAGGGGGAACCCTAGCCCTGTGGCCAGTCTTCTCAGTCAGGAGGCCCTCCAACCCTGTGGACACAGCCCTGTTGGCGCACAACCCCCATCCCTCTGCTGGAGGAGGTTAGTGGTGACATCATCAAAATAAAAAGAGCAAAAGACAAAGGAGACAAAACCTGAGGCCCAGACTTTCCAGATGACAGGAGGAAAATGCAGAGGCTTAATAGAATTTAAGAAAGATTATTGAAAGAAAGAAAACGTGAAGATTATTGTGCTTCATTGAATACATTTGAATTACATTTTATTTGCTTCATTTGTCTTACTCTTCAACATTTTCTACTGAAAGTATGACAAAGCATTGTATTATGTGTTCCCATTTATCAAACAAAAAATTCAGTCGGTTCAGTCTCTCAGTCGTGTCCGACTCTTTGCAACCCCATGGACTGCAGCATGCCAGGCTTCCCTGTCCATCACCAGCTCCCGGAGTTTGCTCAAACTTGAGTCGGTAATGCCATCCAACCATTTCATCCTCCGTCGTCCCCTTCTCCTCCTGCCTTCAATCTTTCCCAGCATCAGGGTCTTTTTCCAATGAGTCGGTTCTTCACATCAGGTGCCCAAAGTATTGGAGCTTCGGCTTCAGCATCAGTCCTTCCAATGAATATTCAGGACTGGTTTCCTTTAGGATGGACTGGTTGGATCTTCTTGCAGTCCAAGGGACTCTCAAGAGTCTTCTCCAACACCACAGTTCAAAAGCATCCTTCTTTGGTGCTCAGCTTTCTTTATAAGTCCAACTTTCATATCCATACGTGACTACTGGAAAAACCATAGCTTTGACTAGGCGGACCTTTGTTGGCAAAGTAATGTCTCTGCTGTTTAATATGCTGTCTGCGTTGACAATAGCTTTTCTTCCAAGAAGCAAGCATCTTTTAATTTCATGGCTGCAGTCACCATCTGCAGTGATTTTGGAGCCCCAAAAGATAAAATCTCTCACTGTTTCCATTGTTTATCCATCTATTTGCCATGGAGTGATGGGACTGGACGCCATCATCTTAGTTTTCTGAATGTTGAGTTTTAAGATAGAAAGAAGGAAAAACATAACCAGATGCTAAAATTGAGATAAAAGAGTAGATAGTTCTTGCCTTTAGGAAATTACAGTCAAGTTACACAATGTGGGACCTTTTTTCACTGTCCTCTTTCACTTTCATCAAGAGGCTCTTTAGTTCCTCTTCACTTTCTGCCATAAGGGTGGTGTCATCTGCGTATCTGAGGTTATTGATATTTCTCCTGGCAATCTTGATTCCAGCTTGTACTTCATCCAGTCCAGCATTTCAGATAACGTGCTCTGCATATATATTAAATAAGCAGAGTTACATATACAAGAAGTTGAATTCTAGAAAATAACTTCTCACAAGTGAAAATAAGTCAACCTAGGCATATCTTTTTGTTCCTCAAAACATTTGTAGTCTGAAATAGAATATCATGTGTCATTGGTACTGCATATAAATCTAGAGATTTTCACCAGGTATAAAATGTGCAGTCCATTTCACGCTTCCAGTTCCCTCATAATGCCTGCACAGGAGACACATGCAAAATAAGTCACTGGTAAGTTGTTTCTCTATGTTCAAGACCAGTTAGTCCAGTTCTGGACAAACCATGGCACTTGGATTCCATACTGAGATTGTCCACTGACCCTGGGGTCTGTTTCCAACCACAGAGAGCAATCCAGATTTACCTCATAGCCTGCAGGGTGGTATGCATTTTTTCACTTTTCTTTCCATGTAGGAGAAGGATGAGAAAGATATACTTTTGTGCACTTCTCTTAAGTGCATCAGGAAAGTGCACTTAACTTGAATGAAGGAACTGAGCAGTTGTATTAATTTTCTTTGGCTGCTGTGACAAATTACCACAAACATGGTGACTTAAAACAGCACAACTTTATTACTCAGAGTTCTCTGTGTCAGAAATCTGACAGAAGCCTCGCTGGGCTAAAATCAACATGTCCTCAGCCAGGCTACTTTCCTTTTTGTAAGCTCAGAGGAAGATTTTATTTTTTGGTTCATTTTGGACTTTTGGGAACATGCAGAGTCTTGTGGTTGTAGGACTGAGGTTGCCATTTCCTTCCTCATCTTCAAAGCCAGCAGCTGTCCGTTGAATCCTCTCATACTTCAAATTTCTCTTCCTTTTTCTTCCATCTCATCTCTCGGACACATCTGCCTCCCACTGCCATTTTTAGGGTCATGTGATTATACTGATCCTAGCCACATAATCTAGGATAATCTGCCTATTTTAAGGTCCATAAACTTAAAAACATCCCTTTTGCCATGTAAGGGGATATAACTACAAGTTCTGGATATTAGGACAAGAACATTTTGGAGGGGGTGGTCATTATTCTGCACCACAACAACATACACGGAGGGTCCAAAACCAGCATCAAGGTCCCTGGAAAGAATGAATGTGTTAAGCTCAATGAGCTGGTGTAGCCCTTTCATTCACATTGAGGGCCTGCCCAGGATATAGCAGAGGCTCAATTAAGGCCCTGGAGTAGATGGCCTGGCTTATCTCAGGAAACTTCTCAAATTCCAAAAACCATACTGTCCTCAGTGTACAAAGTGAAAATAATGTTAGTGTCTACCTGCTATAGGCTGAATGTTTGTGTCCACCCAAAATCCATGTGTTGAAACCTAATTCCCAGCGTGATGGTATTTGGAAATGGGATCTTTTGGGAAGTAATAAGGTCACGCAGGTGGAGCTCTCCTGAGTGGGTCTAGCACCCTTGTAAAAGATTCCCCAGAGAGCTCTCCTGCTCCTTCCATCATATGAGGACACAGAGAAGAGATGGCCGTCCATGAACCAGGAAGCCAGTTCTTAGCAGATATCAGATCTGGCAGCTCCTTGACCTTGGATTTTCCAGCCTCCAGAACTGTGAGAAAGAAATGTTGTTGTTTAAGTCATTCAGTCAGTTTTTTTTAATGGCAGCCCAAATGGACTAACACACTACCTCATAGGGTTGTCGAGATAAATTGCACACTCAAAAAAAAAAAAAATTGCACACTCCATCTCAAGCACTTTTTTTAGAGTGCCTTGCCTCACAAATGCTGATGAAATTTTAGCTAATCTGAGAGATTCACATATACATGAAGTAGCCATAAGAAGTAATGCCAAAAATTCCTCTCTTGCCTCATCCTTTCAATTCCAGTATTTGGTATCTGTGAAAATGAAAATTATCTAAAAGAAGTAAGAGTATCTTTTCATGAGCAATTATAGGAAAGAGGGAGGAAAACAAAAATTTTTATTAGTCACCTATTTTGTGTTAGCAATTTGTGTCCATGAAGGGCATGAGTGCTTTTTTTTTTTTTTTTTTGTACTGGGTCTTCTTTGCTATGTGAAGCCTTTCTCTAGCTGGGGCCAGCAGAGACACTCCCTTGTTGCTGAGCACGGGCTCTAGAGCCTGACTGATTCAAGGTAGTTTGGTGCACAAACTCAGTCATTGTGGCAAACAGGCTTCTTTGCCCTGTGGCCTGTGAAATCTTCAAAGACCAGGGATTGAACCTGTGTTCCCTGTATTGGCAAAAGGATTCTTAACCACTGGGCCACCAGGGAAGTCCCTGAAAACATATCTTAATAAGGTGGAGGCACCAGGTGCTTAAGGGATTAGAAAGCAGGTTTTCACAGGTACACAATAGTGAAATCAAATTGCTAATTTCCTATTATACTTAGGATCCTTTGACTAGTCAGTGGCCAAAGGAAATGAACTCTCCAGGCCTGCACAGATGGAAGCAAGGAACTGGCCTAACTACGTGTGCCCGGTCAAATCAAGCTGTCCTCTGACACGTGGCAGGCAAGCTGCTGTATGTAGCTCTTAATCACTTAGCAGTCCCCAGATGCTTCCTCCCTCTCCTCTGGCTTGTCAGCCTTTTCTGGACAAGTTTTGGCCCAAGATCCTCCAGCTCTTGGACATCAGTCATACTTTGACCACACTCATTGACTCAAGAGCGTGCCTCGTCCTTAAAATACATAAATAATTTTTGCTTTACTGTGCACTTTGCCATGAACTTCGGAGAGAATGACTTGACCATGTAGCCTTTTGCTTACTATCCAGCGTGGTCTCTATAAAACTGACACTGATGTAGATTTATGACTAGCTAGTATTGAGGGAGAGGAACCAGAGGTCAAATTGCCAACATCCGTGGGATCATCAAAAAAGCAAGAGAGTTCCAGAAAAACATCTATTTCTGCTTTATTGACTATGCCAAAGCCTTTGACTGTGTGGATCACAATAAACTGTGGAAAATTCTGAAAGAGATGGGAATACCAGACCACCTGACCTGTCTCTTGAGAAATCTATATGCAGGTCAGGAAGTAACAGTTAGAACTGGACATGGAACAACAGACTGGTTCCAAATAGGAAAAGGAGTATGTCAAGGCTATATATCGTCACCTGCTTATTTAACTTATATGCAGAGTACATCATGAGAAATGCTGGACTGGAAGAAACATAAGCTGGAATCAAGATTGCTGGGAGAAATATCAATAACCTCAGATATGCAGATGGCACCACCCTTATGGCAGAAAGTTAAGAGGAATGAAAGAAACTCTTGATGAATATGAAAGAGGAGAGTGAAAAAGTTGGCTTAAAGCTCAACATTCAGAAAACTAGGATCATGGCATCCGGTCCCATCACTTCATGGGAAATAGATGGGGAAACAGTGGAAACAGTGTCAGACTTTATTTTTGGGGGCTCCAAAATCACTGCAGATGGTGATTGCAGCTATGAAATTAAAAGACGCTTACTCCTTGGAAGAAAAGTTATGACCAACCTAGATAGTATATTCAAAAGCAGAGACATTACTTTGCCGACTAAGGTCCGTCTCGTCAAGGCTATGGTTTTTCCTGTGGTCATATATGGATGTGAGAGTTGGACTGTGAAGAAGGCTGAGCACTGAAGAATTGATGCTTTTGAACTGTGGTGTTGGAGAAGACTCTTGAGAGTCCCTTGGACTGCAAGGAGATCCAACCAGTCCATTCTGAAGGAGATCTGCCCTGGGATTTCTTCGGAAGGAATGATGCTAAAGCTGAAACTCCAGTATTTTGGCCACCTCATGCGAAGCGTTGACTCATTGGAAAAGACTGGGAGGGATTGGGGGCAGGAGGAGAAAGGGATGACAGAGGATGAGATGGCTGGATGGCATCACTGACTCGATGGACGTGAGTCTGAGTGAATTCCAGGAGCTGGTGGTGGACAGGGAGGCCTGGTGTGCTGGGATTCATGGGGTCGCAAAGAGTCGGACACGACTGAGCGACTGAACTGAACTGAGTATTGAGGGATTTGGAATAAGATTTAGGGTTACAGGCTGGATTTTTTTAGTTCTCTTTGTTTCTGATTACTCTTACCTATTGGTCACCATAGCAAAAACTCTGCTCAAAGTGAGAGTGTATTAGTATAAAAAAATCATGATGTGTTATGAAATGATTATCATCTTAACCAGCTTTACACAATTTACTGAAAGTCAGTGCTGACACTTTTGATGATCATTCTTAAGCAAACAGTTTGAACATGGAAACATTAATCATCACAGCTGTAACTTCTAATTTTATACAATTGTCACTAAATTTAGGTTTGACACAGTATACCAAGTCTACATCACCTGTATATTTGGTATGTTTATAACACAATGGCATAGGAGATGGATTAAAGGAAGAGCTTCCATTTCTGGATTTTGTGGGACTGTGGTTACTTACAGTGTATGTCTTTAACATGTAGGAGGAACTTATACTCAGATGGCAGCTTCACAACTTTAATGTTAAAGAATGCCATGATTTGGATTAGACAAATATCTTAAGCTACAAAAGACTGCAAAATTACCTAGAGGATAGACCATTATCTTGATAAGCTAAAAGAGGAAAACATTGGCTCAGTTTCAGAGTGATCTTGTATTTATTTATCCACGGCTGTGCTGGGTCTTTGTTGCTGCCCTGGGCTTTTCTTTGTTGCAGTGGATGGGGCCTGCTCTCGTGGTGCATGGACTTCTCATTGTAGTGGCTTCTTCTGTTGCAGAGCACGGGCTTTGGGGTGCAGAAGCTTTGGTAGTGTGGCACATGAACTTAGTTGCCCATGGCATGTGGAACCTTCCTGGACCAGGGATCGAACGCGTGTCCCCTGCACTGGCAGGCAGGACCATCAGGGAAGTCTCTTTAATAAATTAAAATAAAGTCTCTATTTTAAATCATTTTAAAATTTTTATAGTTACCTCAAATGACTTTTTACAATTTTTATTCACATATTTATTATAATATTTTCTTCTGTTCAACTTAGCCTGAAGATCTGCATTATTTTATAGAGTATGATTTCATTTGCCTTAGATTATATCTGTACTGACAGAGGAATGTAGAGAGTTAAGCAATGCTCTTTGGATTTTACCAGTAACAACTATACAAATAATAACTTGGTACAGACAGTCCCACGCTATGACCTTTTAACAGAAACAGTTGGACATGGGTAGATTTTTCAGGATGACAGTGTGAAACCAGAGAATGGTGAGTGCTGTTTTTGCCAAATAAAAAAGATTCTAGAATAAAGTCTTCTGCCCTTAAAGTCACTTTCCATTAGTATTAGACCTATTTAGATTTAATTTGCTAAAGGCTGTAGACTCATTTTCAGAAGGCTACTGAATCATCAGTACTTAATATTCACTCATTCAACAATTGTTTACTGATCCCTTACTGTCTGCTAGGCCCTGAATATACCCCGGAAGCCAAGATAGATGAGGCTTATCCTTTCTGGATCTCACATTTGTTGTTGTTGTCTTCCAGTCACCCAGTTGTGTCCAATTCTTGGAGACCCCATGGACTGCAGCACGCCAGGCCTCCTGTCCCTCCCCATCTCCTGGAGTCTGTCCAAGTGCACGTTCATTGCACCAGTGATGCCGGCCAGCCATCTCATCCTCTGATATCCTCTTCTCCTTCTGCCCTCAATCTTTCCTAGCATCAGGGAGTTTTCCAATGAGTCATCTGTTCACATCAGATGACCAAAATACTGGAGCTTCAGCTTTAGCATCAGTCCTTCCAGTGAATATTCAGGGTTGATCTCCCTTAAGATTGATTGGTTTGATCTCCTTGCTGTCCAAAGGAACTTCAGAAGTCTCCAGCACCACATTTCTAAGGCATCAATTCTTTGGCATTCTGTCTTCTTTATCTGCCTTCTGGTTCTCATAATATTTGAAGTCTATCAGTGAGAATTTGAAACTTTATATCTCAAACCAAAACTTACCTTTTTCATCACTTAAGAGAAAACCATTGTTAATTTTAAAAACATCTCAACTTGACTATCTTACAGTATAGTTTGTTCGCTCTTCACCAGTCACCTCCTACCGTCTGTCTCTCCCCTAGCCCCAGATTTGGCGGGAGTTAGGGGATGCTGACCTCGTGCTTGAACCAGCACTGTGTTAAAGGAAGGAGGGCCCCTTCCATGGCCGAAAATGGGCTCTTGTCTAACGCTTGGCAGTGACTGTCTGAGGAGACACACATGCTGACAAAGCAAGAGGCTTTATTAGGAAGGGGCTCCCAGCTGAGGAACCCAGGAGAACTGCTCTGCCACATGGCTTGCAATCTCCAAGTTTATGGTGATGAGATTAGCTTCTGGGTTGTCTTTGGCCAATCCTTATGACTCAGGGTCCTTCCTGGTGGTGCATGCATTGCTCAGTCAAGACGGATGCCAGCAAGGACTCCGGGAGGTGGTTGGACACGTGGAGGTTGCTTTTGACCTTTCCTAAGTGCTTCTGGCTGGTGGTGGCTTGTTAGTGCTGTGTTCCTTACCAGGACCTCCTGTCATAAAATAACTCTTGCGAATGGTTACTATGGTTCCAGGCCAGGGTGTGTGGCTTCAGTCAGTGAGCCTCCCCTAACAATTGTGCCACATTATATAATAAATTTAAAAGTGCTGACAGTGGAAAAAACTAAACAATGGGAAAGATCCACTGTTTATCCCTCATCTTCCAGTCTCCAAGTACTTCCTTAGTGGGGTCAGTTGTGAAATGATCAGACCTCTGAGGAGTGGGAGGGAGAGCTCATCATGAACCTGACCAAGCAGCTGATATTAATAATCTCTTTTTATCCTTTAGGGAGATATCTTCAATTGTATAAACAGACGTATCATTGTTTTACATTAATACAAAATGTGTTAGCCATTAGCCATTGTTTGTTATACCAGTGAACCAACATCTGTTAACAATGAGATTCTGGCATCCCATCCCACATGAGTAATTCTGAGGAAAGGAACCCAGAATAGCAGAGTAGCAGTCACCCCAAAATAGCCTGAGATTGCAACTTTGGGCAGAACCACCCTCAGTCAGAGCTGAGGTGAACAGAGTTGTCTATTCATGGGCTCACCTGTTTTTACGCATATCTCTGTGGTGGCTGTGATGGCGCTCAGCATTGTGCTTAAAGAGGAGCAAGGTGTATTTCCTGTCCAAAGAAACTTCTAAATTTTATCTTCCTTCTCCTAAATATTATTTTCCTCTACACCCCCTAATGTCCAATATCCTCCTCTTCTTCTCATCTATTGTGGAAAGCTCTTCTTAATTAACTATAAGTTGGGAAGAAATTGACCATTAATTCATACTACAATGTAAAAGACTAGAATGGCTTAATTCATTGTATTCTACTATCTTTCTCAGAGGTGCATGTTTGTTCAGAGAAAGGAATCCTTGAACCTGAAGCAGTGGAATTAATGGTAGAGCTGTAGACATTAGTGAAGCAATAACAGAGACTTTTTCTCCCAAGTGTATATAATTTCCCAAGGTCCACCAAGTATGAATAAGGCTACACCTGACTTTGAGTCCTGAATATTCAGTTCACTTTTCAATGTGAGTCCTAGTAAACTAAGCTGTCTACAATTTTTGTTGTGTTGATATAATCAAACCAGTATCTTTTAGGTATTAGAGTACATTTCTCCTTTATAATTAAAATTTTCATGACTTTTAAAAGCAGTTTTCTGTATGATGCACTTTGTCATTCGTCATGTTCAACTTTTCTGCAACCCTATGGATTGTAGCCCACCAGGCTCCGCTGTCCACAGGATTTCCCAGGCAAGAATACTGAAATGGGTTGCCATTTTCTTCTCCAGGGTATCTTCCTGACCTGGGGATTGAACTCATATCTCCTGCATTGGTAGGTGGATTATTTACCACTGAGCCACCTGGGACGCCATATATATATATATAATGTAAAAAATCTAAGCTTCCTCCACTTACCCACCCCTCCACACTTCCATCCTCTTCCTTGCTGTTAAAAGTTTGGTTTGTACCCTGCCAGATCATCTTCTGTACAAGTAAAATCATATATCTGTAAATCTAGACTTATATTTAGATATAAGCATATAGAATTTTAAAACAAAATATGTTCAGACTATGACTCCTGAGAAGTCTGTATACAGATCAAGAAATAACAGAACCAGACACGGAACAAAGGACTGGTTCCCAATTGGGAAAGGAATACATTATGGCTGTATATTGTCATCCTGCTTATTAACTTATATGCAGAGTCCGTCATGCAAATGCTGGGCTGGATGAAGCACAAGCTGGAAGCAATATTGCCGGGAGAAATATCAATCACCTCAGATATGCAGATGACACCACCCTTATGGCAGAAAGTGAAGAGGAACTAAAAAGCCTCTTGATGAAAGTGAAAGAGGAGAGTGAAGAAGTTGTCTTAAAACTCAATATTCAAAAAATGAACATCATGGCATCTGGTCCCATCACTTCATGGCAAATGGATGGAGAAACAGTGAGAGACTTTATTTTCTTGGGCTCCAAAATCACTGCAGATGGTGACTGCAGCCATGAAAATTAAAAGATGCTTGCTTCTTGGAAGAGAAGCTATGACCAACCCAGACAGCATATTAAACAGCAGAGACATTACTTTGCCAACAAAGGTCTGTCTAGTCAAAGCTATGGTTTTTCCAGTAGTCGTGTATGGATGTGAGTTGTATCATAAAGGAAGCTGAGCACCAAAGAATTGATGCTTTTGAACTGTTGTGTTAGAGAAGACTCTTGAGAGCCCCTTGGACTGCAAGGAGATCCAACCAGTCCATCCTAAAGGAGAGCAGTCCTGAGTATTCATTGGAAGGACTGATGCTGAAGCTGAAGATCCAATACTTTGGCTGCCTGGTGCGAAGAACTGACTCATTTGAAAAGACCCTGATGCTGGGAAAGATTGAAGGCGCGAGGAGAAGGGGATGACAAAGAATGAGATGGTTGGATGCCATCACTGACTTGATGGACATGAGTCGATGGACATGAGCAAGCTCTGGGAGTTGGTGATGGACAGGGAAGCCTGGCATGCTGCATGCAGTCCATCAGGTTGCAGAGTCGGACACGACTGAGCAACTGAACTAATGAACATATATGTATTACTCAATAACTTATTTTTTCCTTCTATAACATAGCAAGAATATCTGTGATCTACTAAGTTTAAAAATAAGGTTATAAACAGCCTATTTAGAATGAATCCTGCTTTTGTAAAGTGTGTATGTGTACCTGCAAGTGTGTTTTTAGGCAAAGAGAAGAGTCTAGGCGAGACATTTCTTGGTGAAGAGAATGAAGTAATTTTTAGATTTTTTTTAAATCTATATGCTTGTTCCATTGAATTTTTAAAATAATAAATTTGAAACTTTTTAATGTTACTTTTATAGCCAGAATAAAATCTGTTTTCATCACAAAATTTAAAAAAGAAAAGTACACCTGGAAAACACGTGATGTAACATTTCTTTGAGGTCTTATTTTGAAAAAATTGAGTAGTGCTTTTATGACCTCTTGCCTTATCAGTCTGAAAACTAAAATTCATATTCTGTGTCTTAGTAAGTCAAAGTATGATCGGTACTATTGTCTATAATTAGTATGTATATAACAAATTAAACTGCATATTTGAAATGAGTTGTGACCGAATGTAGGATTCCTGTCTCAAGATCAGACAGATCTTAACTTTTGGGGGGTTTGTTGACTTGAATGGCTATTTCTAGTAAAACTAGCAATCATGGGACAAAGTGCAGCTGCCATAAGGGGAAGAAATTAAAAACCATAATCATTTTGTTGCCATTTTTGTTAGAACTGTAGATGGTGAGATTGATTTCCTTTCTGCGTCCAGTTAAGTGAGCTATAAATGAACTTTCCAAGGTGAACAGAGGAGAATGTCTCTCCATGTGGCCTTCTGCATTCTCTGGCATCCATTTCATTGCCCTGGATGGGTGCAACGAGAAGGGCTTGGTATATTCCTGTAAAACTGCCTACATCGAGGCATTTGCTGAGTCACCTCCACAATCCCTTCATGTCCTTTCTCCTCTGGGGTCCGATACTCATCCACTGTCACTCTCATTTTCTCTTTAAAAACTGTTTTCAGACATTTAGTTGTAAGGTGTCACTTCACGTGTGTGTGCTCAGTTGCTCAGTTATAACTGACACTCCATGAACCCGTGGACTGCAGCCTGCCAGGCTCCTCTGTCTATAGAATTTTCCAGGCAAGAATACTGGAGTGGGTTGCCATTTCCTGTCACTTCAGCCCAGAGTATTTGTATCCAGACTGGGAACAAACCTTAAGGCAAGCAAGAACTAGAATGACCAAGTCTGAGACAGGCTCCAGACCCTGACTTATCAGCTGAAAGGGAAAATGCAGAGAATATACTGTCTCCTATTTCTACCTAGAATGGTGAATTTGTAGCAGTAGTAAGATTTTACTCCATTACATACTGGATGTGGATGTTTATGCCTTTTTTGGATGTCTCTCTTCTCTATGTATCAGTCTTTGGTTTTGCCATAAGATATTCAGAAACATTGTGTTACTTATTGACTTTATCAGTTAATTACATTTTCTATATATTTTATGTTAGGAGTGAAACTCAGCTCTTAGAGGTTTGGGATCAATCATCCTTTATACTTCTTTATGGCACTTATCACTGTCATTGTATTGTGCATTATTGATATACCTCTACCTACAGAATACAGTCTCCCTGAGAGCCAGAATTTCATTTTGTTTTCAGCTTTACCCAAAGTGGGCCCACATGCCAGGCACCCCAGAGGCGCTTTATGCATCAATCCCAATCTTTCCACTTTCCCCTAAAAATAACCACATCTTGAAGTGTATGGTCATCTCCTTGCTTCCTTTATAAACTGTCACCCAAGATACATCTCTAATCCCTATAGTTTTAAAAAAAATGTACATCTTTTAAGTCTCTTCCAATTCTCTTCATTCTTCCTTTGTCCCACCTTTTTCCTTCCAACTTAGTTGTGGAAGAATCTGGGTTGTTTG
Source organism: Aepyceros melampus (assembly GCA_006408695.1). Lineage (NCBI taxonomy): Eukaryota > Metazoa > Chordata > Mammalia > Artiodactyla > Bovidae > Aepyceros > Aepyceros melampus. The sequence goes on along the minus strand of SJXQ01002445.1, from coordinate 452,833 downwards.
ATTTGCTTGCAGAGTTTCCTACAACTGGATTTTGTTATTAATAACTGCATTTCCTGTTACTCTGTCTCTTGTATTTTCTACAAGTTTGGAATGAGATTATGAACTTGATCAAATTCAGGTACAATTTTGTTACAGACTCCATTGTAGGTGGCATGGAGGAGACATGAATAGCCAATTGTCTTTCTTTGTGTAGTGGCAGCAGTTAATTAGTTGATTAGGCTTTGCAAAATGGTGATATTCAAATTTAATCACTCTTTTTAGTTGGAGAAATACTTCGGTAATGAGAAATTTCTCTATTTCTATAAATATGTGAAATAAGAAAATAGATATACAAAAGGAAGAAGATATACTACCCATAGACCTACAGGAAGAGACCTAGTAAAAGACATATTTCAAAAGAAGAATAATAAACCCACAGAAGAGACATTAGATGCAAGAAAAAAATAGTGAGCACAGAAATTGATTAATTTTTATTGACACCGTTGATTTACAGTATTATACTAGTTTCAGGTGTAAAACATGATTAAAATTATAGATTATATTCCGTTTAAAGGTATTCTGAAATACTGGTTGTGTTCCCTGTGCTGCCCAAGGTATCCTTGTGGCTTGTTTTATACTTAGTAGCTTGTACCTCTTCATTCCCTACTCACATCCCTAGCTTGCCACTCCCTGCTGCCCTCTCCCATCTGGTAACCACTAGTTTTTTCTCTGTATCTATGAACCTGTTTCTGTTTTGTTCTGTTCATTTGTTTATGTTTTAGATTCCACAAATAAATGATAACATACAGTGTTTTTCTTTTTTCATCTGAGTTGTCTCACTAAACATAACACCCTCCAAGTAAACTATGAACGTTAGGGTACATTTACGTTTTTGAATTTTTGTTTTCTTTGCATATATACCTAGGAGCAAAATTGTTGGGTCATACGGTAGTTTTAGACTTTTCAAGAAACTGCTAGTATCTGTACCAGTTTACATTTGCACCAACAGTGTACCAGGGTAGCCTTTTCTCCCTGTGGTTCAGTCGCTCAGTCGTGTCCGACTCTGCGACCCCACGGGCTGTAGCTTGCTAGGCTGCCCTGTCCATGGAATCCCAAACCCGTGCCCTCGACAGTGGCAGGTGGATTCTTATCTACTCTATCACCAAGGAAGTCCTCTCACTGTGTTTTTTATTTGCATTTCTTCAATGATTAGCAATCTTTTCATGATAAGCATGAAAGATGATAAGCATCTTTTCATGTGCTTGTTGTCCATCTGTGTAGCTTCTTTGGAAAAATGTCTGATCGGTTCTTCTGCCCATTTTTTAATTGGGTGGTTTGTTTTTCTGATACTGAGTTGTATAGCTGTTTATATATTTTGGATATTAATCTCTAATTGGTCATATCATATGCAAATATCTTCTCCCATTCAGTAGGTTATCTTTACATTTTGTTGATGGTTCTGTCAGGCGAGTGTATGCTTCTCGATTCTGTCTCGTCACAACAAGGGTTTGGAGTGATGGACATTAAAGCCCTTGGCACATCACAGCTCTCGGGTCTTGGACAGACCCTGTTTAGCTCTTAGACAAATCAGTGTTACAGCTATATTTTACTTAGGAAATAGCCAGAGAATCCATCCTCGAGGCGTGAGGGCATGCCGACCCAAAGATTCGAAGGGAAGAGAGTGGGGAAGTGCTCCAGTGTGCAGGGGAGAGAGAGAGAGAGAGAGAGCGCCTGGCTCCTCCTTTTATATGTTCCACCGTCCCACCCACCCCTAGCCAGGAGTGCTGTTTGTTCTACCTGAGGTCCTTACTCAGGTCCTCAGACCTTCCTTTGTTCTATTTTCGTGGGCTTTTCCCTTCCCTGTCTTTTAGCCATCGCCATTTTGGACTCCTGTTTCCTATTCTAACTACCTAACAGTTTCTTCCTCAAAACTGAAAGTATCAGTACCCAGAAAACTACTTGTAGGCATACACCACAGAGAAAGTCTTCTGTATGTGTATAATTGGATATGAACAAGAACATTCTTTGCAGCCTTTTTTTTGAACCTGGGTAAAATTGGGAGTAGTTTAAGTGTGCATCAACAAGAAAATGGCTTTACAAAAATAAAATTCTAGATACTTGAATTATTCACAGTTACATTAACATGAGATAAATTAGAAATATATATTGTGAAGAGAGAAAGAAGAGGTTGCAGAATAATGAGTAGAATATGATAACACTTAAAATATACATGACAGTAATAGAACATGTTATTTATGGATACATACTAATATGCAAATATTTGCAGGAATTATACTCATAATTTTGAATGTCTTTTTTGTTTTGTTTATTTTTTGGCCCTGTTACATGGCATATGGAATCTTAGTTCCCAACCAGGGATCAACCAGGGCCCCCTTAAGGTGAAGCACAATTAACCACTGGACTGCCTGGGAAGTTCAGGAATGATATTCAATGATATTTATAGAAAGATTTTCTGAGAAATGGAGAAAGAAGCTTCCAATACTTAAAATAATGGTGTCACAAAAAGTCGGACATGACTAAGCATGCATGTATATGCATAGAATGATTATTTATAGAGTAATACCGTATTTTATAAATCTGCTTATAAAATGTGTGTAAGCTTACTTAAGCCAAGTTTATACAAGTCTAAGAAAATAGTTTGTAGTCACTAGAAGGTGCATATGTAGGCTTTCAGAATTGCTGCAGTTATATCAACAAGGCAGTAATCTTTATTCCTTGGGAATCCTGGCAAATGTGAACCACATGTTGGTTTCAGCTGAGTTGTCCTTCCTTAATTTGTGGCTTTAAATATACCCATGTTAAGTCTGGTTTTCATGGCTTAGGTAGAATTAATCAGTCAACAATTACACATTTATTAAGTAGTATATCTACAAGTTTTCTGTAGGAAATTTTAAAAATATAAAATATTTTTCCTATACTCAAAGAACTTAAACTCTAATTCTAGAAATAAGACAAACTGAGGATAGTATGAAACCAAATTTAGGCTAACTTATATGTCATGTGTCATAAGAATTTAGAAAAGTTGGAGATCAGATGAAATCTGATAGCAGCAGATGAAGCTTCATGAAGTAAGTGGAATGTGAGTTGGGCTTTTAAAAATGAAAAAAATATACTCTGGTGCAGAGATGGAAAAACAAGAATTTTCTTGGATTGTGTTCTTTTTCCAGATGTGAGGAAAATTCATTCCGTCAACCATTGGCCCTGGATTTAAAAACAGGTCAAATCATAAACACTTGTTCAGTGGGGTAGCTTCTGATTGGATAATTCAGTGCTCATGTCTTTTCCTGCCTCACCTGTTTACTAGGCTGAAAATTGACAAGAGAGTAAGGATTATGCCATGCCTCTTTCTGTCCCCCTGGAAGTCTGGTATAACTTATGGCAAGAGCAGAAACACATACAAACGTGCAAAAATGAAAAACAGGGGCTTATTGGAAGCATACTGAGGTTTAGTAGATGTGAATGCTCGCATCCAAAGGGCCTGTGAATTGGAAAGTTGGGCTTTGAAACCTACTCTGTCTCTGCCATCTCTTTCTTTCCTTGATTTCCCTGTTTCTGCCTCCTTCATTGTTGTCTGCCTTCTTCTGTTCACTCACATTGCACTTAGCTCAAAATAGCAGACTTGATGTGTCAAAACTTCAGCTAGACATTCCTTTTGCTTTTGCAAATTCATTTCTTGGAATTTATGCTGTAAATATACTCACACAAGTGCACAAAAATAAATATATAAAAATCTCTAGGAAAAAAAAAAAGCCAGAAGTAATCTAAGTGTCCATCAATAAGAGACTATTTAAATAAAATTATGGTATAACAATTCAGTGATATGTTTGGTAGGTGAACCTAGTGTTCACCAACATTTCTTAGTCTCTTCTCTTCTGAGTCCATGAAGGGAATATGCTTCCCTGCCCCTTTGAAGTTGAGCATGCTGATGTGATTTGATTTGGCCCCTGAGATTAAACAAGCATTTTAAGAGCCTATGGCTGATCCTCCATGCTCCCTTCTAGTGCAGCATTTGTAGAAATACACATTGGGAGGGAGAGACAGAAGCAGCTAGACTGAGCCTTGACAGCCAGGTCAGCAAACTTCACATGCTCAGAAAATCAGCTTTTGTGTTAGGCCACTGAATTCTGGTGTTGTTATGATAGCACAACATAGATTATCCTGACTGATACTGTCTACTAAGCAGCCAGTAAAGTGAATGAGGCAGATAAAAATGAGCTGAAATGGAAAACGTCCAAGATAGACTAAGTGAAAAAGACAAGAGACATAGATTTATACAGAATTATTCTAAATTGATGCTTTTCAACTGTGGTGTTGGAGAATACTCTTGAGAGTCCTTTGGACTGCAAGGAGATCCAACTAGTCCATCCTAAAGGAAATCAGTCCTGAATATTCATTGGAAAGACTGTGCTGAAGCTGAAACTCCAATACTTTGTTCACCTGATGTGAAGAACTGACTCATTTGAAAAGGCCCTGATGCTGGGAAAGATTGAAGGCAGGAGGAAAAGGGGATGGCAGAGGATGAGATGGTTGGATGGCATCACCAACTCAATGGACATGAGTTTTGGTGACTCCGGGAGTTGGTGATGGACAGGGAAGCCTGGTGTGCTGCAGTCCATGGGGTCACAAAGAGTCAGACACAACTGAGCAACTGAACTGACTGAACTATGATTTTATGAAAACATATCTGTAGAAAAAGACAGACTGAGGAAATCTTCCAAATGAAGGAGATGAAAGAGGCATGCCAACTAAAAATAGCATATGACTTAGTATTGGATATTGGACCATAGAAAAATGCCTTTCTTTCTTTTGTACTCAGTTGTAGCACTTGGACTCTTGGTTGTGGCTTGTGGAATCTAGTTCCTTGACAAGGGATCAAATCCAGGTCCCCTGCATTGGGAGCTTGGAGTCTCAACCACTGGATCATCAGTTGGTTTTTCTTTTGCTATAAAAGACATTAGTAAGATAATTAGTTACACTTGAATAAGATCTGTAGTTTCAGTTCAATTCAGTCACTCAGTCATGCTTGACTCTTTGTGACCCCATGGACTGCAGCATGCCAGGCTTCCCTGTCCATCACCAACTCCCGGAACTTACTCAAACTCATGTCCATTGAGTCAGTGATGCCATCCAACTATCTCATCTTGTCTTCCCCTTCTCCTCCTGCCATCAATCTTTCCCAGCATCAGGGTCTTTTCCAATGAGTTGGCTCTTTGCATCAGTGGCCAAAGTGTTGGGAGCTTCAACTTTAGCATCAGTCCTTCCAATGAATATTCAGGAGTGATTTCCTTTAGGATTGACTGGTTGGATCTCCTTGTTGTCTAAGGGACTCTCAAGAGTCTTCTCCAACACTACAGTTCAAAAGCATCAATTCTTTGGTGCTCAGTCTTTTTTATAGTCCAACTATCACATACATAAGTGACTACTGGAAAACCATAGCTTTGACTAGATGGACCTCTGTTGGAAAAGTAATGTCTCTGCTTTTTAATGTGCTGTCTAGGTTTGTCATAGCTTTTCTTCCAAAGGCACACGTGTCTTTTAATTTCATAACTGCAGTCACCATCCATCGTGATTTTAGAGCCCAAGAAAATAAGCTCTGTCATTGTTTCCATTTTTCCCCCATCTATTTGCCATGAAAGGACTTCCCTGGTTGCTCAGACGGTAAAGCATCTGCCTACAATGTGGGAGACCCTGGTTCGATCCCTGGATCGGCAAGATCCCCAGGAGAAGTGAGACGGTAACAGTCAGGAAGACCAGGGGTCTCCAAACGGAGGAAATAGGCTGCAAGTGTCAGACCTTTTTTCTCTCTCTCTCTCTCTTAAGTGGCAGGAAGAAACAAACTAGTGTTAAATTTTTTCCTCTTCTCTATACAAATTAACAAATTTAAATTTCACTCTCCTCTTTCACCTTCATCAAGAGGCTCTTTAGTTCCTCTTCACTTCTTTCTGCCCTTAGGGTGATATCATCTGCATATCTGAGACTATTGATACTCCTGGCAATCTTGATTCCAGCTTGTGCTACATCCAGTCCAGCATTTCGTGTGATGTACTCTGCATATAAGTTAAATAAGCAGGGAGACAATATACAGCCTCTACATACTCCTTTCCTAATTTGGAACCAGTCTGTTGTTCCCTGTCTGGTTCTAACTGTTGCTTCTTGATCTTCATACAAGTTTCTTAGGAAGAAGGTAGAGTAGTCTGGTACTCCTGTCTCTTTAAGAATTTTTCACAGCTTGTTGCAATCCACACAGTCAAAGCCTTTAGCATAGTTAATGAAGCAGGAGTAAATGTTTTTCTGGAATTCCTTTGCTTTCTCTATGATCCAAAGGATGTTGGAAATTTGATCTCTGGTTCCTCTGCCTTTTCTAAATCCAGCTTGTATATCTGGAAGTTCTCGGTTCGCATACTGTTGAAGCCTAGCTTGATGGATTTTGAGCATTACCTTGCTAGCATTGAAACGAGCACAACTGTGTGGTAGTTTGAACATTCTTTGGCACTGCCCTTCTTTGGGACAGGAATGAAAGCTGACCTTTTCCAGTCCTGTGGCCACTGCTGAGTTTTCCAAATTTGCTGGCATATTGAGTGAAGCACTTCAACAGCATCCTCTTTTAGGATTTGAAATAACTTGGCTGAAATTCCATCACTTCCACTAGCTTTGTTTGTAGTGATGCCTCCTAAGGCCCACTTGACTTTGCACTCCAGGATGTCTGGCTCTAGGTGAGTGATCACACCATCATGGTTATCTGGGTCATTAAGACCTTTTTTGTACAGTTCTTCTGTGTATTCTTCCCACCGCTTCTTAATATCTGCTGCTTCTGTTAGATCCATACCGTTTCTGTTGATGCCCAATTTTAAAAATTGAAATACAGTTGATTTACAATATTCTGTTAATTTCTGCTGTACAGCAAAGCGATTCAGTCATACATATATATTCATTCTTTGTTATATTCCTTTCCATTATGGTTTATCATAGAATACTGAGTGTAGTTCCCTATGCTATAGAGTAGGACCTTGTAGTTTTTTCATTCTATATATAACAATTTACATCTATTATCTCCAAACTCCTAATCAATCCCTCCTCCTTGGTAAGCACACGTCTGTTCTCTATATCCCTGAGTCTGTTTCTGCTCCATAGACACATTTATTTGTGTCATATTTTAGATTCCACCTGTAAGTGATGTCATGATATTTGTTTTTCTCTGTCTGACTTGCTTCACTGGATTTGAAAATCTCTAGGCCCACCCATGCTGCTGCAAATGGCATTATTGCATTCTTCTTATGGATGAATAGTGTTCCATTGTGTGTGTGTGTGTGTGTGTGTGTGTGTGTGTGTAAAACATCTTCTTTATCCATCCATCTGTCGATGAACATTTAGGTTATTTCCATGTTTTGGCTATAGTGCTGCTGTGAGCACAGGGGTGTATGTATCTTTTTGAATTATAGTTTTGGTTGGATATATGCCCAGGAGAGGGATTCAGAATCATATGGCAACTCTATTTTTAGTTTTCTGAGAAACGTCCATACTGTTTTCCCATTGATGCCCATTTCTTGATCTTTATAATTATACTATAGTTATAGAGAAAAATGTCTGTGTTCTCAGGAAATACATACTGAAGGATTTAATGGTAAGGGGGCATCATATTTGCAACCGAATTTCAAATTTTTCAAAAAAGTATATATAGAGAGGCTAATAAAACAAATTATGGCAAAATGCTAATATTTGAGGAGTCTAGGTGATGGGTATGTATTTTCTGTGCCATTTTGCAATTTTTCTATAAGTCTGAAATTATTTCAAAGCAAAAAGCCAAAAATGTATCTTTACATATATTTATATGTTTTCATGTTCATATGTTTTCATATTCTTAGACAAGTTTTAAAACTATAAAAAGTCACTGTCTCTGGGTATATGAATGAATAGATGGATGCAAAGTCCTGGGGTAGAAGGAAGACCTTTCTTTTTTGTAGGAGAGAAAAGTTTATTGCAGGTCCAAGCAAAGAGGACAGGTGGTTTTTGCTCAAAAATCTTGAATGGACTTTTACTTTTCTTGGAGTACTTTGATTCTACTTGAATTCTTCAGAGAAAATACATATTTGCTATTGTTTTCAGATACAGAGATTTGAGGTAATTTGGCTTGCAGCAAAAGATAGCTAGTATATCTGGTATCTCCTAGCAAAATAAAAATTACTGCAGGAGAATGATGACAACCTGAACCACAACCCCAAAAGCCAGAGAATTTAATGTGATTCAATTATAGCATGAAAGAGAATTTCTGGGAATATTAAGGATAATTTTCTAGATTTAAAATTTATTAGATAAATTTAAATAAAGGATGGTAATGTTGAAACCTGAATTAGTGGTCTGGAAAGGGAAAAAATGGAGTAGGAACCACTCCAGTATTCTTGCCTGGAAAATTTCATGGACAGAGGAGCCTTGCAGGCTATAGTCCAGCTATAGACCATAGGGTCAAAATAAATCATACATGACTGAGTGAGTGAGACAAAGGGAAGAAAGATTTCAAAACACAGAAGGAAAAAAGCAGTAGAAATGGAAAAATAAATAAATAAATAAAGACATGGAAGACAGATACCAGAAATGCAGTGTGTAAATAATATTATCAGGGAGAGAGAAAGGTACACATGGAGACGAGGCAATAACTGAACCAATAAAGGAAGGAATTTGATATGAGCTAAAGGACAATTTGAATCTGAAAATGGAAAGGCCTTCCTGAGTTTCAGTCAGATTGATTAAAACATGGTAGTAACAAAAAACCAAACATATATTTACACACAAGTATGTTCTAGTAAAATTCCTAAACTTCAAAAGCCAACAGTACTAATCTTTTTTTAATTAACTGATGTATTTTTGATTGCACTGGGTCTCCATTGGTGCACGTGGGCTTTCTCTAGCTGCTGTGTGATTCCTATCCACTGTACAACCAAGGAAGTCCAGCAGTACTCATCTTAGAATCTACTGGACAGAAAGAAAAAGTTACTCAAAAAAGAAAACTATCAGCCTGGCACCAGATTCCCCATTAAAAGTCTTAAGCTAGAGAGGATGAAATAAAATCGACAGAATCCTGAAAAAACAAAAAAGAAAATCCTACCTAAGGACCTTTACCCATTTTAGATAGCATTCATTTAAGATGGAAGAAAAGTCTGTGTGAATCCACGAGGACTCACAGAACACTCCACAGAAGTTCCCTATGACACAGACAAGCAAATCAGAACAGGGGCAAGGGGACTAGCAGACTGCTTACCATGAGGTGTTAAGAAATCCAGGGTCTTCTCTGGTGGCTCAGACAGTAAAGAATCTGCTTGCAGTGTGAGATACCCAGGTTCGATCCCTGAGTTGGGAAGACCCCCTGGAGAGGGAATAGCTACCCATTCCATTATTCCTTCGTGGAAAAGCCCACGGAGAGAGGAGCCTTGTGCGCCACACAGTCTGTGGGGTCACAGAGAGTCAGACAAGACTGAGGGAGAAATCTGACCCAGAACTGCTGGGTGTGCCTTCAAGATAAATGAACAAAAATGAATAAACACCCCACTGTCACTGTCACTTTTTTTCTATTTTTTTAAAATTGAAGTATAGTTTATATTGTGTTAGTTTTAGGTGTATGACAAAGTGACTCAAAGTATTCAAGTAACCCATATATATGTGTGTGTGTGTATATTTATTTATTTATTCTTTTTCAGATTCTTTTCTATTATAGATTGTTATAAGATATTGAATATAGTTCCCTGTGCTATACAGCAGGTCCTTGCTGTTTATCTATTCCTTATATAGATAATATATACAGAATACAGATATACATTAATCTCCAATTTATTCTTCCCCTCCTTTTCCCCTTTAGTAACCATAACTTTATTTTCTATGTCTATGAGTCTATTTCTGTTTTGTAAATAAGTTTCTTTGTATATCACTTTTTGTTTTTTTTTCATTCTTCTCTCTTTTTCTTTTTACAAACCCCTGTGTGCTGACTTTCAATCGATCTCAGCAAGAGTGTATCATTTTTTTTAGATTCCACCTATAAGTGATATCGTATATTTGTCTTTGTCTGACCTACTTCACTTGATATGCTAATCTACGTGTCCATCCATGTTGCTGCAAGTGGCATTATTTTATTGTTGCTTTTAAAGAATATTTTTATTTCTTCTTTTCCAATTTTTATTCCTTTTATTTCATTTTCTTTCCTTACTGCACTGATTATGGGCTTGCAGTATAGTGTTGAATAGGAGAAGTGAGAGTGAATATCCTCCTTTGTTCCTGATCCCAGGGAGAAAACATTCAGACTTCCACCATTAAGTATGATCTTTTAAAAAATGCATTTATTTAATACATATTTAAGACCTTCATCAGGTCTTAACTGCAGCCCTTGGGCTCTCGGTTGTGTTGCGTGGGCTCAGTTGTTGCTGCGTGTGGACTTAGTTGCCCCAAAGCATGTGGGATCTTAGTCCCTGGACCAGGGATCAGACTTGCATCTTCTGCATTTGAAGACTGATTCCTAACCACTGAAGCACCATGGAAGCCCCAATTTCATTCCTTTTTATGACTGATTAGTATTCCATTGTATATATTAATATATACCACATCTTCTTTATCCATTCCTCTGTTGATGAACACTTCAATTGCTTCCATGTCTTGGCTATTGTAATTAGTGTTGCTATGAACACTGAGGTGAATGTATCTTTCTGGATTATAGTTTCTCCAGATATATGCCCAGGAGTGAGACTGCAGGATCAAATGATAACTCTATTTTTGTTTTTTGAGGAACAATTTCATACTGTTCTCCATAGTAGCTGCACTGATTTGCATTTCCACCAACAGTGTAGGAGGGTCCCCTTTTCTCCAGCATTTATTATTTGTAGACTTTTTAAATGATGCTCCTTCTGGGGACTTCTCCAGTAGTTCAATGGCTAAGACTCTGCACTCCCAATGCAGGGGGCCTGGCTTTGATCCCTGTTTAGGGAACTAAGATCCTGCATGCCGCATAGTGAGGCCAGGGGGGAAAAAAAAAGGCCATTCTGACAGGTGTGAGTTGATACCCCATTGTGGTTTTGATCAGCATTTCTTGAAGCATTAACAATATTGAACATCTTTTCAGGTACCTGTTGGCTGTTAGTATATTTTCTTTGGAGAAATGCCTATTTAGGTTTTCTGCCCATTTTCTTTTCTTTTCTTTTCTTTTAACTCTTTTCAAAATTTATTTGCCGGCACCAGGTCTCAGTTGCAGCATACAGGCTCTTTCACTTGTTGCATGTGTGAGCTAGTTTCCTGATCAGAGTTTGAACCTGGAACCCCTGCATTAAGATTGCAGACTCTTAGCACTAGACCACCAGGGAAGCCCTTCCACCAATTTTTCAATCAGGTTTGTTTTTTTGATATTCAGCTGTATGAGCTGTTTGTATATTTTGGAAATTTATCTCATTAATAGCATTATTTGAAAATATTTTCTCCCAGTCCATAGGTTGTCTTTTCATTTCGTTTCTGGTTTCCTTTGCTGTGAAAAAGTATTTTAGTTTAATTACATCCCATTTGCTTATTTTTGTTTTTATTTCCATTATGCTAAGAGATGGATCAAAAAAAAATATTGCTGCAATTTATGTCAAAGAGTGTTTTATTTGTGTTTTCCTCTAGGAATGTTATAGTATTTGGTCTTATTTTTTGATCTTTAATCCATTTAAGATTATATATATATACGGTGTTAGAGAATAGTCTAATTTCATCTTTTACACATAGATATCTAGTTTCCCCAGCACCACTTATTGAAGAAACTGTCTTTTCTCCATTGTATATTCTTGCCTCCTTTGTGGTAGATTAATTGACCATGAGTTTGGGGGTTTATTTCTGGGTTTTCTATTCTGTTCCATTAATCTACATTTCTGTTTTTATGCCTGTACCATACTATTTTGATTACTGTAGCTTTGTAGTAGAGTCTGAAGTCAGAGAGCATGCTAATGCCTTTTATCAAGATGCAATAATTGAAAAGAATAGTAATGCCTATGACTGGTGGCAATGGAGGTGAGTGCAGGGGAAGGCAAACGCAAACATTACATTTAAAACTGTGAATTCAATACTATGCATTGGGAAAGCAGTCTGGGAATACCTATTAAAATTTAAAATATGCACACCCTTGACCAAGTTCTCTCACTTCTGCTAGAAATAAAGGCACCTGTACTTAAGGACTTGCCTAAAGGACTTTTATTGCAGAACTTTCTGCAAGGACAAAAGGCAGAAAACAATGTGTATGACATCAGTGGGGAAACAATTGACTAAACTGTGGTATAGCCACATCATAGGATATTAAGAAACACAGAATATTATAAATTTAAAGAATGAGAGGATTCTCTATCAGTTGACCTGGAGAGATTTCTACATACTTTTACTAAAGAAAGAAAATTAAAAAAATGTTATAACCATCATTTATTTTGTAAGACAATGAGGAGGAAATCCTCATGTATATATGTTTGTCTAAAAGAGTAGGGAGGGAATTCCCTGGCAATCCAGCGGTTAGGAATCTGCACCACCACATAGTGTGGCCAAAAGAAAGAAAGGAAAGAGTAGGGAGAAGGCATGCGAGTACATGCCAAGGTTGTTAACTTGCTCAGAGTAGGGAGAATGGACTGTTGGGGGGAAGGGGAGAGAGGAGGTAAGCCAGACTAGGGATAAAAGCGGGACAGGGGAAGTGAGCAATAATTCATTCAATAATTCAGGCTACTCATAACACCTGTATCAAGTGGGCTGATGTTTGCAAATAAAGCTTTAAATTTGTAAAAACTAACATATGCTTTTGTATAGCTTTTATGGTTGTTTTCTAATTATGGATTTCTGGCAGAATGGGTGTTTTACCTAAATTAGAGATGCATGCTATACACACCAAGTTTAGCAATGCAAATTCTCTTCTGTAGAAAATTAAACAAACAGACTTTAACGTAGGTACTGATGCAAAGGCAAACCAGTTCTTTGAAACCTGGCGGTCTGCCTGCTGGGCGTTATTTGCCATTCTTTCCTAAACAAATACTTCTGAAGAAATGGCACTCAAAAGCTGGAGTAGATAAACTTTAAAACATGAAATTCTGGAAACTATAAATTTATGTTCGCATACTCCACTGTCATGAAAATAATAATAGGTATGGGCAAATGTACAGAAATTAACAATCTATTTTTGCATATGAATGATATCACAGTTTGTACTGTGTGTACTTTTTCAGCATAAAAATGCATACATTATTTAATCCCAGAGTGAGTTCTCCATTGATTTGCATGAATTTTTCATTTCAAATTTAGGAAAATAACTTTCAGAAAGTTGCTTATTAGTCAAAACAATAAAGCCTTTTTAAGAAGTAAAATGGAAAGCACTTAATTTCTGCTTAAAAAAAGAAAATTCTCACTAACAGTGTCTATATGTAATCAAGTTTAATGTATTAATGCTCTTTGTGGACATTTGCATTTTTAGAGGGGAAAAAGTGTTAGGACAAAGGTCCAAGTTTCTAAAATGGCTTTTCCAACACTAATGAAAATGTGGACTTGGCCCTTCGTGTGCAGGGAGGCCCATGCAAAATTAGGACCAAGTGCTGTGGGCCCATCCTTCAACCAGCCCCACCCCTCAGAGCCCAAGACAACAAAAACCATAAGCAGATGCCATAGTTTGAACAGTAGAAAAATTATCAAAATCTCTTTGTTCATTTACAATGAACAATCTTTAATTACGAATCTTTTATTACTGTGTTGCTGACTCAGAAACTCTAGCGCCCTCACCCTTCCAATTCATACCTCGTTCCCAAACTCTGGTTCTGTTTAGGACCCTCCAGATCTGGCCTTGAGACCTGGCTTCCTGAGACAGTTTGACATTGCCTGCTCTCAAAAGGTTTTAATCTGAACTTGCTCCCTCTCCTTTGCAGGGCCTTGCATCACCCTTGACAGTGCTGATGGAAGGCTACAAGCGACATAAAATTGTAATCTTAAGTTGCTGGAAAAATGTTGAATTGAAATAGCACCTAAGTTGAGTAATTTTTTAAGGTTGAAGTTTCCAATTCCATACCTCGTTCCCAAACTCTGGTTCTGTTTAGGACCCTCCAGACCTGGCCTTGAGACCTGGCTTCCTGAGACAGTTTGACATTGCCTGCTCTCAAAAGGTTTTAATCTGAACTTGCTCCCTCTCCTTTGCAGGGCCTTGCATCACCCTTGACAGTGCTGATGGAAGGCTACAAGCGACATAAAATTGTAATCTTAAGTTGCTGGAAGAATGTTGAATTGAAATAGCACCTAACTTGAGTAATGTTTTAAGGTTGAAGGTCCCATCACAGCCATTATCCTGCTAAGCAGATGGTCAAGTTGGATACTCAGCATATATCCAATCGATAGGACTTGGAACTGCTGCCGCTAAGTCGCTTCAGTCGTGTCCGACTCTGTGTGACCCCATAGATGGCAGCCCACCAGGCTCCCCCATCCCTGGAATTCTCCAGACAAGAGCACTGGAATGGGTTGCCATTTCCTTCTCCAATGCAGGAAAGTGAAAAGTGAAAGTGAAGTTGCTCAGTCATGGAGGCAGTGTCAAATTCTGCATCTCAGATTTCTTTCAGGCTTTCCTCTCGATGCCTTTTGTTGACTCACTGGAGATGTGAATAATATTAGCCAACCATCTGATTCAGCTCTTCCTGCTTGGACATATGAGACAGTTTTTCACATATAGCATATTTCATTTAGGATATATTGACTTTACTGGTGTAATCAGAGTGCTCTCAAGTTCTCCAGGTTTCAGAGGTCATTCTTGTTGAGTGTCAAAGTAAAGGGTTGAAGCTCTCATCTCCATCTCCACACTTGCTTTTGGATTGCTGCTCCAGTCCTGCCACTTCTCTTGCTCTCTTAAGCTTCTTTTTACACTGCTTTGCTCCCCTAATAAACATACGCTCCACATGTAGGCACACAGTTCTTCCTTGATTCCCCCAAATACGGGAAGACCAGACTTGCTGTGTATGTCAGTCAGGACTCAGGGTTGTAAGAGACAGACACTCATCTTGAGAGGGTAACAGGCAGGAAGGCTGCTGCTGCTGCTGCTAAGTCGCTTCAGTCGTGTCTGACTCTTTGCGACCCCATAGACGGAAACCCACCAGGCTCCCCCATCCCTGGGATTCTCCAGGCAAGAACAATGGAGTGGTGCTTTGCTCCCCTAATAAACATACGCTCCACATGTAGGCACACAGTTCTTCCTTGATTCCCCCAAATACGGGAAGACCAGACTTGCTGTGTATGTCAGTCAGGACTCAGGGTTGTAAGAGACAGACACTCATCTTGAGAGGGTAACAGGCAGGAAGGCTGCTGCTCCTGCTGCTAAGTCGCTTCAGTCGTGTCTGACTCTTTGCGACCCCATAGACGGAAACCCACCAGGCTCCCCCATCCCTGGGATTCTCCAGGCAAGAACAATGGAGTGGGTTGCCATTTCCTTCTCCAATGCATGAAAGTGAAGAGTGAAAGGGAAGTCGCTCAGTTGTGTCCAACCCTTAGCATGGACTACAGCCCACCAGGCTCCTCTGCCCATGGGATTTTCCAGGCAGGAGTACTGGAGTGGGGTGCCACTGCCTTCTCCGGGCGGGAAGGCTAAGGGTCTCCAAACAGAGGAAATAGGCTGCCAGTGTCAGATGTTTTCTCTCTCTCTTAAGCGGCAGGAGGAAACAAACTACAAGTGTCAGATTTTTTCCCATCTCCATACAAATTAAAGAGGTTTCTCTTAAAATTCTGTGTTGCCATGATGACACCTGGTTCCTCCTGAACTTGTCTTTTCTCAAACCTTGAGCTAATCAATGTGTTTTTCTTATGGGGGACCACTCACCTTGTGCCAATGTTATCTCAAAATGCATGTTGTGGGTGAGAGGCCTGGTGCCAGTTTCTGAGCTTTGAGACATTTTCTTTCTCCAATTAGCAGCCTGCTAGTAGCTACATAACATCCAGCTAAAGACTAGCAGAGGGGCACTTCCTTCTGATGTCTATGTAAGAAGCTTTCTCAATCTTTTTTGTATTTTAATAAAACTTAATTACACAAGAGCTCTGAATGATCAAACCCCGTCGCTGGCCCTGGATTGAATTCCTGTCCTCTGGAGGCCAAGGATCCCAGTGTCTTTCACGGCTCAGCAACAACCTTTCAATCTCAAATTGGTTTTAAAGAGTAACAGTTCAGTTCAGTTCAGTCGCTCGGTCGTGTCCGACTCTTTGCGACCCCATGAATCGCAATACGCCAGGCCTCCCTGTCCACTCCTGTTCATGGGGTTCTCAAGGCAAGAATACTGAGTGGTTTGCCATTCCCTTCTCCAGTGGACCACATTCTGTCAGATCTCTCCACCATGACCTGCTTGTCTTGGGTGGGCCCACACAGCATGTCTTAGTTTCATTGAGTTAGACAAGGCTGTGGTCCATGTGATTAGATTGGCTAGTTTTCTGTGATTATGGTTTCAGTGAGTCTGCCCTCTGATGCCCTCTTGCAACACCTACCCTCTTACTTGGGTTTCTCTTACCTTGGACGTGAAGCACGCCGGCTGCAATGGATGGTGCAGAAGTGCCCCAGCTGTGGCAGACCATGCAGAAGTGTGGCTGAGAGGATCTACCCCTGCCCAAGGTCAGGGGCGGTGGCTGAGAGGAGCTACCCTACATCCATGGTCAGGGGTGGCGGCCAAGAGTGCCTGGTTGTGACGGCGCAGGAGCAACCAAGAGGAGCTACCCCATATCCGAGGTCGGGGGCAGTAGTGAGGAGATACCCCTGGTCCAAGGTAAGGAGCAGCGGCTGCGCTTTGCTGGAGCAGCTGTGAAGAGATACCCCACGTCCAAGGTAATATACATTAATACGTGAATTATGATAAAATTTCTATTGGTGGCATCACACTCAGATTCAAAAAGTGCTGTGAACAATTGGAAGTGAGCATGGCACACATCCATGGTCAGGGGTGGCGGCCAAGAGTGCCTGGTTGTGACGGCGCAGGAGCAACCAAGAGGAGCTACCCCATATCCGAGGTCGGGGGCAGTAGTGAGGAGATACCCCTGGTCCAAGGTAAGGAGCAGCGGCTGCGCTTTGCTGGAGCAGCTGTGAAGAGATACCCCACGTCCAAGGTAATATACATTAATACGTGAATTATGATAAAATTTCTATTGGTGGCATCACACTCAGATTCAAAAAGTGCTGTGAACAATTGGAAGTGAGCATGGCACTGTTTTCAAGCAGCTCTATCTAGAGAAGTGTGCGTCCATGTACATGTATGGGAGTTTGAAAAAAATGCATCAGCAAATGTGAAAATGAAAAAAGAATCTAGGTGGAATTCCACCCATTTGGGATGGAATTCCCTGGTGGTGCAGTGGTTAAGATTTGTCACTTTCACTGCCATGGCCTGAGTTTGATTCCTGGCCCAGGAACTTGGATTTCTCAAGCCATACAGCATAGCCAAAAAAAAGGGGCCATTTTGTAAAACAGTATATTTGATATAACACAAGGTTTAGAATCATGTTGAAAATATGTATTTATATAATTAAAGTTTAACTGAAATATGATAGGTAGACATTTGGCCAAAATACTGGGTATTTTTATACTAGTTTGAACCATTTTACTTGCCAGATTCAACCATTTGTGACCTACAAAATATGAAAACAACATACATTTCAAACTGTGTTAAAAGCACACTGCTCAATAATAAAAAGACAAATAATATAATTTTTTAAATATGTAAAGGATTTAAATAGACATTTCTTCACAGTAGATACACAAATGGCTGATGAGCACACAAAAAGAAGTTCAACATTATTAGTCATTAAGGAAATAAAAACAAAACCACCAGGAGATACCACTTCATACCACTAACTTATATGCAGAGTACATCATGTGAAATGCCAGGCTAGGTGAAGCACAAGCTAGAATCAAGATTGCCGGGAGAAATATCAATAACCTCAAATATGCAGATGACACCACCGTTATGGCAGAAAGTGAAGAGAAACTAAAGACCCTCTTGATGAAGGTTAAAGAGGAGAGTGAAAAAGCTGACTTAAAACTCAACATTCAAACAACTAAGATCATGGCATCTGGTCCCAACACTTCATGGCAAATAGATTGGGAACCAATGGGAACAGTGACAGACTTTATTTTCTTGGGCTCCAAAATCACTGCAGACAGTGAGTGCAGCCATGAAATTAAAAGACAAATGCGCCTTGGAAGAAAAGCTATGACAAACCTAGCTGTAGAGTATTTAAAAGCAGAGACAGCATTTTACGGACAAAGGTCCATCTAGTCAAAGCTATGATTGTTCCAGTAGTCATGTATGGATGTGAGAGTTGAACCATAAAGAACACTGAATGCCAAAGAATTCATGCCTTCAAACTGTAGTGCTGGACAAGACTCTTGAGAGTCCCTTGGATAGCAAGGAGATCAAATCAGTCAATCCTAAAGGAAATTAACCCAGAATATTCACTGGGAGGACTGTAGCTGAACCTGAAGCTCCAATACTTTGGCCACCTGATGCAAAGAGCCGATTCATTGGAAAAGACCCTGATGCTGGGAAAGGTTTAAGGCAGGAGGAGAAGGGGACAACAAATAACAAGATTGTTGGATGGCATCACCAACTGAACGGACACAAGTTTGAGCAAACTCCAGGAGATGGTGAAGGACAGGGAACCCTGGTGTGCTGCAGTCCATGGAGTCACAAAAAGTTGGACATGACTGAGCGACTGAACAACAGCAACCCACTAGAATGGCTAGAATCAAAAAAGACAGATAACAACAAGAGTTGGTAAGGTGGAGAAACCGTAACCCTCATACACTGCTAATGACAATATAAACTGGTGTAGCCACTTTGGGAAGAGTTTGACAGTTGCTCAAAAAGTCAAAACCAAAGTTCCCATATAACCCAGTAATATCATCCCTAGGTAAATATCTAAGAAAAGTGAAAACATATGTTCATACAAAGAATTGTGCACAGATGTTCACAGCAGCATTATCTGTAATAGCCCTAAAGTGGAAATAACCCAAATGTCCATCAACTGACATAAACAAAATGTGGTCTATCGATACAGTAGAATATTATTCAGACATAAAAAGGAATGAAGTATTCATACATGTAACACATGGATAAACCCTAAAAACATTATACCAAGTAAAAGAAACCAAACAAAGAGAGCCATTATATGATTCCATTTATATGAAATGTCTAGAGTAGGCAAATCTGAAGGGACAGAAAGTAGATTAATAGTTACCAGGGCTGAGGAAAGGGAAGTGACTCCTAAAGGGTATTATTTTTCTTTTTGAGGTAATAAAATGTTCTGGAGCTAGACAGTGTAGTTGTTCCACAACTTTGTGAATATACTAAAAACTACTGAATAGTAAACTTTCAAAGGGTGAATATTATGGCATTTGAATTATTCCTTAATGATTTAAAAAAGAAGCAAAATTTTCCAAATTTTCAGAGGGGACTAGCATTTACACGGAATTGCTTCCCTGGTGGCTCAGAGGTTAAAGCATCTGCCTGCAATGAGGGAGACCTGGGTTCAATCCCTGGGTCGGGAAGATCCCCTGGAGAAGGAAATGGCAACCCACTCCAGTATTCTTGCCTGGAGAATCTCATGGACTGAGGAGCCTGGTGGGCTGCAGTCCACGGGGTCACAAAGAGTCGGACACGACTGAGTGACTTTACTTACTTACTTACTAAAGTATGAAATGAGATTTTGTTTCTTCCTATCTATATTGTGGTATGAAAAAATTCTGACTCCATGATATGCATAAAGATCTACCCTTCCAGTTCTCTTAATTCTTTTTTTAAAATCTGGTAACAGTAGGCTGGCAGTCCTGTATGAAAACTAGCCTCTCAGTTCAATAGCAACGCAGCAGCCCACCTTATTATTCTATTTTATTTTTCAAAATTGAACTATAGTTGATTTACAATGTTGTGCCAATCTCTGCTATACAGCAAAGTGACTCAGTTTTACACATATATGCATTATTTTTTCCCAATATTCTTTTCCATTATGGTTTATCCCAGGAAACTGAATATAGTTCCCTGTGCTATGGAGTAGGACCTTGTTATTTATCCATTCTAAATGTAATAGTTTGCATCTGCTAACCCAAACTCCCATTTTACCCCCCACCTTGGCAAGCATGAGTCTGATCTCTATTTCTATAACCATGTTTTGTAGATCGGTTTATTTGTGCCATATTTTAGATTCCACATATAAGTGATACTGCATAGCATTCGTCTTTCTCTTTCTGATTTACTTCACTTAGTATGAGAGTCTCTGGCTGCATCCATGTTGTTGCAAACGGCATTATTTTGTTCTTTTTTATGGCTGAGTAGTATTCCCTTGTATATATGTACTACATCTTCTTTATCCATTCCTCTGTTGATGAACACTTAGGTTGATTCCATGTCTTGGCTATTGTGAATAGTGCTGCTATGTATATAAGGGTGCATGTATCTTTTTGAATCATGTTTTTGTCCAGATATATGAGAGGAGTGGGACTACTGTGTCATATGGTAGCTTTATTTTAGTGTTCTGAGGAACCTCTATACTGTTCTCCATAGTAGTGGGGGCCCACTTCAGATGGGATGCTCATTCTCCAGTTCGCCATGCCCCCTCCTCAACAGTTATCACCCACTCACATGACCTACCTAGTTCTGAATATACGTGAATTTGCAATTCCTGGTCAAATGGTCCATTCTAAAAATTAAATTTCAATAAGCAGTGCTTATGTTGGCTTCAGTTAGGAATGTCTTTAGCTACAAATAACAAACATCTAAACAACAATACCTTAAACACTTAGGAGTTTATTTCAAGACATCTGGAAGTGGGTAGTCATTGAAGCTGGATCAAGAGCTCAGTGATAATAAGATCTCCATGTTGTAGAG
>SJXQ01002445.1:163684-431814 GCA_006408695.1 Aepyceros melampus | reverse complement strand
TGTTGTAGAGGCTACTAGCTGTCTATCAAATATTACTTTTCTGAGTTACATGAACCTTGAGATTATTTAAAAGGATGATATAACAAGCTAAAAATGAAATTTCCTGTGGCTCAGCTGGTAAAGAATCCACCTGCAATGCAGAAGACCTGGGTTCGATCCCTGGGTTGGGAAGATCCCCTGGAGAAGGGAACAGGTACCCACTCCAGTATTCTGGCCTGGAGAATTCCATGGACTGTATAGTTCATGGGGTTGCAAAGAGTTGGACACAACAGAGCAACTTTCACTTTCACTTTACAATTAGGAGTATTTCAGAAAGCTCCTTATCAGTGAGATGTAAGTAAAAGTTACTGAAGGGAACTTCCAGGAAGGCAATTTTAAAGGGTTCACACAGCTGGCATATGTCTTCATTTCTCTTTGCTGTTCTCCTTCTTTATGCCTGAAATGAAACTATGATGGCTGGAGCTCTGGCTGCCATTTTGAGAAGAGAGGGATCAGGAAGACAAAGCACAAAATCAAAAGAGCATCTGTCCCTGGTTAAATCATATAACCACCATAACAGTCTTGGACTCCAGACTTAATAAAAACTGTCATTTAAGCCATCCTTTTATGGGTTTTCATTACTAGCAGTTGAATGTACTTTCTGATTGATATACTGCCAGTGTATCTATAGCTCCTTTGGCTTTTTCACTAAAATATTTAAATTCTGCTGCCTTGCTCATGACAAGAATATGGAGAAGGGGGAAATGATCTGTCACAGGTTCAGCTTTTGTGTTCAACGAAAGCACTGGGCATTATTCAGGCACAAAGGATATCTTATCTAGTTGTGGTTGAAATTAGGAGCACACAAATTTTTCATTGACTATGTACATACTACTGCACTTCCTATTAAGGAAGTTTTGCTGGTTAGGACAAAGATGGCATATATGCAAAACATCCATTGGAGCTCAGAATATACCACTAATGCTCTAGGCCAGGTTCTTTCAATTCCATGTTCCCAACTTCTGTGCTCTGGAATGACTCAGTTTTCTTACCTACTTTCAAACTAAAGCAAAACGCTTACTGCAACAGTACATAGATGTAAATGCACTGAAACCATGTGGCCATGAGTGTTTAGTAAGATACAGGTTCAT
This sequence comes from Aepyceros melampus, assembly GCA_006408695.1. Lineage (NCBI taxonomy): Eukaryota > Metazoa > Chordata > Mammalia > Artiodactyla > Bovidae > Aepyceros > Aepyceros melampus. The sequence goes on along the minus strand of SJXQ01002445.1, from coordinate 430,684 downwards.
CCAGTTCACAATAACTTCCCTGTGGAAACAGCCTATATATCCAGAGACAATGAATGGATGAAGAAAATGTGGCCTATTTATACAATGGAATATTCAGTTCAGTTCAGTTCAGTCGTTCAGTCGTGTTTGACTCTTTGCAACCCCATGGACTGCACCATGCCAGGCCTCCCTGTCCATCACCAACTCCCGGAGTTTACTCAAACTCATGTCCACTGAGTTGGTGATTCCATCCAACCATCTCATCCTCTGTTGTCCCCTTCTCCTCCCGCCTTCAATCTTTCCCAGCATCAGGTTCTTTTCCAAGGAGTCAGTTCTTTGCATCAGGTGACCAAACTATTGGAGTTTCAGCTTCAGCATCAGTCCTTCCAATGAATATTCAGGACTGATTTTTTTTAATATAGAATTTTTTACCATTTATCATTTATTTATTATTATTATTTTTCTTTACAATATTGTATTGGTTTTTTTAATGGACTATTAGTCAGCCTTAAAAAATAAGAAAATCATGGAAAGGGGACCACATGAATGAATGTGGCGGATGTTATGCTAAGAGAAATAAGCCAGTCACAAAAAGACAAATATTCTATGATTTCATTATATGAGAAAGTGAGAGTAGTCAAACCCATAGAGGCAGAGAGTTGACTGGTGATTGCCAGGCACTGAGAGGAGGGGGAAACAAGGAGAAGCTACTCAATGGATATAAGGTTTCAAATACAAAAGATGAATAAGTTGTAGAGTTTTGCTGTACAACACAGGACCGGAGTTAACAATAATGTATTGTGCACTTTAAAAAGTGTTAAAAGAGTAGACCGCATGTTAAATGTTCTTACTATAATAAAAAAAAGTTAAGTTAGACTTAGCCAGATAACTGGGAAAATATGTATGTAAATGTATATATAAAAACATATAATTTCCTCCTATATGAAAAGCCAGCAGCTAAAAAGATCCCATAAGCCATAATAAAGATCAAAGTTGTCGCAACTAAGATTCAGTAAAGCCAAAGAAATAAATATTTTTTAAAAAATAAATGAAAACACAGAAATTTTAAATTCTTGTAGTAAACTCAACACAGCCCAAGAATACATCTTTTTTTCAGACCCAGTTTAAGCCATGCTGTCCTGAATAGTTAATGATGTCTCCCTTATATCTTTCTTTGAACCTCATATGTGCCTTTCTCACTGTGCTTGTCATTTTGTGATATACTTCTTTGTTTTCTCATCTTTTCCTACTTGTCTAGGAGCCTTTTGAGGTCAGCAACTGCTCTTCTCTATTTCCTTACAGATAAATCTAATTACTTACCACTGGATAAATGTTCTAAAAATACTGGTTGCTTTGAATGAAGCTCTAGATAAAACTCATCACACTTTGAAGGAGGCCCATCAGTATAATAAATCTGAAATTATCTGTACTTGCATTTGTGCACAGAGAAGGCAATGGCAACCCACTCCAGTACCCTTGCCTGGCAAATCCCATGGACAGAGGAGCCTGGTAGGCTGCGGTCCATAGGGTTGCTAGGAGTCGGACACAACTGAGCGACTTCACTTTCACTTTTCACTTTCATGGATTGGGGAAGAAATGGCAACCCACTCCAGTATTCTTGCCTGGAGGATCCCAGGGCAGGGGAGCCTGTTGCGCTGCCATCTATGAGGTCATACAGAGTCGGACACGACTGAAGCGACTTAGCAGCAGCAGCAGCATTTGTGCAACACACAAAAAAAGGAAAACCCACTAAAAAGTACTCAAGCCTCAAGAACTTGACTTTGATGACCTGCAAAGAAGACCAAAGAGGGCATCTTGTTCTCTTTGATGGGTATTTATTATTTATCCTTCTTATCAGAACCCATAGATTTTGTTCATCCTTCCGGTTCCATCAGCACCAAGAGGCATAACGATTGTGAAAGGTCCCCTAATGTCTTTGGCGCCCCCTTCCCAGCCTTCTATTTTAGGGTAGAGCCAATGATGTCATTTACAGAGAGGCTTGCCAGGCTCTGCATATGGTTTGTAATATAAATAGATCACATCTTACGCATATCAGCAAGACAGAGGAGGCTTGCCCTCCCCAAAGTCTGCTGAAGTAGAAATTCTCAACAGAAAAGTAGGCAAGCCACCTCTACTTTATACTTCTCAGGGAATTTAAGGATGTGTTAGGCAAAGATTTCAATCTCTGGCAAATTTAGATGAATCCTGGACTATCCAAAGATAAAATATGCCCAAACTAAAGATAAATGATAATCCTGTTTCATTTCAGACTTCTTCCTTCCACTGGGCTTTGTGACTGCATAGTTAATATCAATTTCTGTTCATGGTCTGGATTATAACCTATTGCATTAGCCTCAACATATATTGACTAGATTTTGTTTTGTTGTTTATAAATAAAACCTGATAATTGGGCTTACTCATGAAAGGAGTTGCCATTAAAATAAAAATAAACCACTATGTTTCTGAGCAACAAATTGTCACAAACAGGCAATCTTTCCAATCTATCTCAACACCTAATTATTTTTTTCTTTTTAACACTTGTTATTTGAAAAAGTTTAATATTCATAAGAAGTTACAAAAATAATATAGACATCTGTGTATCCTCTACCCAGCTTGTCCCAGCGGGAACATCTTTAGTAACTATAGCCCATTGCCAAAACAGGAAACTGACACTGAGACAACATATTGACATTAACTCAACTAATAATCTTATTTGGATTTCACTCCTTTGTCTCACCTTTTTGGAGGTAAGAGTGCAGTGTCTAGTTCTGTGGCATTTTATTATGTTTAGACATGTATAACCACCACCACAACCAGGATAGACATTATTATTATTTTTAAACATCTATGGAAGTCCAGCTATGCACAAAGGACTGTTAGGTGCGTTTATTTAACAACTTCTTGAGGTAAATTTATTGTCTCCATTTTGGAGAAAGACGACTTAAATGAAAAGGAAAAAGCAGACATTTCCCTGTTTTTTCATCTTTTAGTATCAGGCGTGTGGCAAAGAGACACTCCTGTCTAATGATGCTAAATTCAATGTGAGGGATTTACTTTTTTTTCCTTTTATAATCAACCTTTCTTAAGTCATAGCTCTCCGATTTTCAAATGTATAAAGTTCAAAAAATCTACTCACTTCTTAAAAATACCACCATTAGGCACGAAGTAAGGGAAGAGATAAAAGAGAGTCCATCCTACAGTTCAGGATGGCAAAAGCTCCAAGTCTTAAGTCACTTTTGCTTTTCCTCAAAACCACAGCAACTCTATTTCTGTTCTTATTTTTCTCTTGCACCCAGACAATAGTGTTTTTGTCCTCTGAGGATTATTCTAAAAATAAGAGGTGAAAGAAGAAGAAACACGTAAAGGTCTCTATCTTTGGATTCTAAACATTACTTTTAACCTCCTATTTCGTTTAACTGCCATTCCCTACCAGAAAACACTCTGTCCACTGTACTGTCTTCAGACTAAAACGCACCTGGCCTTAGTGCTTCCTCTGCCCCTGGTCCTTCTAGCACCACTGGGGGGCTCACAGAGGAAATATGGCAGAGCTCACCGGGGCTAGGGCACATTACTTCCTGTCTAATTTTCACCTCTGCCTTTCAGCAACCATTCAGCCAAGTCCAGCCTCAGCAAGTCAGCAAGTTGGGACCTCACATAGGAGTTTTCTTCCTACTTCGCTGGCTCTCCTTCTCAGTCTCTTTTCCTATGTCCTTCTCTTCTTTCTGACCTCCAAAGCCAGAGTCCTTGGAGACCAACCACAGTCTTTTCCTTAAAATACTGATAGTCTACCAAGGGTGATTTTTCACCCCAGGGGCCAACTGGGATTGTCAGTAGACATTTTTAGTTGAGGGACAGGGTGGGAGGGGGGCAGGGTGAGAAGTGTGCTAATGGTATCTAGTGGGTAGAGGCCAGGGACGCTGATAAATGCCCTGCAATGTATATTGTAGGACAGAACAGTCCCTGCAACAAAGAATTATCCCACGCCAAGGGTCTTTGTGGATTCCCAGACGGCTCAGCACTAAAGAATCCACCTGGCAATGCAAGAGCCACAGGAGAGGCAGGTTCGATTCCTGGGTTGGGAAGATCCCCTGGAGAAGGAAATGGCAGCCCGCTCCAGTATTCCTGCCGGGAAAATCCCACGGACAGAGGCGCCTCGTGGGCTCCATGCACGGGGAGTCAGAGAGCCAGAAACGACTGAGCAACTGAGCGCAAGCACAGGCCCACAGGGTCAACAGTCCGCGCGCTGTGAAGTCTTGTCCTAAAGGTCTCACTCAGCGCCGCACTAGACCCTGGTTCAGTCTGCAGGCTGCTGACTCCCAGCTTTCAGTCGCCAGTCCTGTCTTCCCCCCATCTCCAGGTGCTTATACACAACTGCCTCCACTTAAATCTATCACATGCTTCAAACTTAACTTGTTCACAACCAAATGTACTGGCATCCACAAACCTGCTTCTCCCCTAGTCCTTCCCATACTGATGATGAAACCATGCAAAGTTTAGACCCAAATTCTGACTGCAAGAACACTCTGATTAGCAACAAAGAACAGCGGAGCTGTGGGGGATTTCATTTGGGAGACGAGGAGAGCAAGATTCAGAAGTTTTGTGATGTCCCTGCATCTACACATTTAACTTGATAGAAGAGCCAGAATGAGAAAGACTGTTTCCTACAGCCAAGTAAGCTGACTTGGCTCCCTTGGGTAAAATACAAGCTCAGTTGCATTCTCTTTTTTCAGAAGTCAATGTTAGACAGCTTTGTACAATGCAGGTTCAGCAAATCACAGCCCAAGGGCCAATCCGGGGCTGCCACCTGTTTTTGTATGGCCCATGAACAGAATGATTTTACCACCTTGGAATATTTAGGGGAGAAAATTCAAAGAACAACAATAATGTATGACATATGAAACTGACATTAAAAACAAATGCTAGTGTCTGTGAATCAAGTGTGACTAGGATACAGACACAGTTTTATCTATGGCTGCCTTCATGCTACAGAGCTGAATTGAGAAGCTACAACAGTCACTGTATGAAGGGCAAAGCTGAAAATACCTGGCCCTTTATAGAACAAGGTTAGTGACCTCAGTACACTAAGAGTCCAAATTAAACAAACAAACATGGATTTCAGTTTCATCTCAACTGGCAGTGTGATTTTTGACTATGTTTCAATGTCTATGAGCCTCACATTGAATAGGGGTAATGATACTTCCCTTAAAGGATTGTTTAGGAGTATTAGAAGTAATGCTTGTAATGATCTGGAGTACACTAGGAGGAACTCAACAAATACTAGCAAAAATAATAATAATACTTACTAATACTATTATTACCACAAACTTTACCCCTCAAAATGTCCTCTTTGGTACACTTTGAGAGATTTTGTGTCAAATGCCTTCTGAAATCCAGGCAAACATGGAACTTAAAAGTCCTAGTTATTTTCATCCATTAGTTGCATGATAACAGAACAAGTACCTATCACATTATGTTTTTTGGTAACAAGCTGGAGGGTGGTTAATATCTTTATAACTCATATGACATTGTGCCCAACTGTGAATTCCCTGAGTTTCCTGGAAAAATCATCTCCTGAGTAATAAAGGTGACACTACCTGAAAGAGAAAACCATCGAGACCTACTCCAACCTTTTTCAAACTTTCTTATCCCAAGACTGTCAGAAAATAAGTTAACAGAAAACAAAGAAACCAACATTAAGTTAGTGAAGAGCATGTAGAAACAGTCCCAAACCCCCAGGACCCCACTCTTTCAGATTTCCCAGAGGGCACTGCATGTGGCCGGAGAGGCAGAGCCTGGCTGTGGTTTTGGAACTGGCGTCCCCCACAAGCTTCCAAAGATAAGAGACGGGAGCATGGCTGACACTCACCTTGCCCACGGCTGCCCTCCGGGCCTTGACCTCAGCCCTGGCCACATCCAGTCCTGCAGGAGACTCTGCCATCCCTGGGGGCTTCTCGGCCTCAGGCTTGCCTCCTGGCTTACATCTCATTCCTAGAGTGGAAAAGAGGTCAAGTCTAACTCTTTTTCTTAGTGTGACCCCATCCTTTCCCCCTCTCACATCCCGCCATTTTCTCTGGCTCTCCAGGTATTTTGGATAAGCACAGGGTCCTTTCCAGCCTCCTCTCACTTCCTCTTTCCACTGGACTGCCCCTTTCTATGGTACCTTCTGGGATGATCCACATTTCTCATGAGTGACAAGACGTCATCCTGCTAATTAACATACGGCCTAATTATGGTGGTGTTACACTTTAGGAGACAGAATTAAAGTCTGAAGTGACCTAAGTAATTAAGAGAGGCAGACAGAGACAAATGAAAGAGCAGCAGTACCGTGGGGATGGCCATGGCTTGGCCGCGTCCTGTGAGGCTCAGCACCACAGGCCACGACTCAGGTGTGTGGACACCTCGGGGTCGGCTCCAAGCAGGGTGCTGTGCTACCTGATTGGAGGTAGCATCCCCATATAGGGCAAGATGGGATTCTCTTTCCTCCTCCCTCTCTTTATCCTTTCCCTGGCACCGAGGTGCCTCTTGATAAGATAGAGTAAATGAATCAGAAAAATGCACGCCCACAAAGATGAATTTTCACCCCATGCTGCAGAAGAGACAGGACTGACAGCTTAATTTCTGTGCTGAGGGTGATGCTGCTAGGAAGTGGTCCCCACTCTGCTAGGAAATCTGGCCAAAAACTAGGACAAATGAGGACAGGGGTTGTGCAATCTGGGTTCCCCCAGAAGTTGACCTGGGGTCATGAATGGAGTACAAGTCGTTTATTTGGGAGGTGCTCTAACAAGCACTGGCAGGGAGTGAGAAAATGAGACCGAGGAGGGAAAGAAGGCAATAGAAGGTATGTTAACAAGCAAGCCCTGCAGCTCAACTTGGCTGGGCACGTGGGAGAGATAGGAGAACAGAGGTCAGCAAACTTTTCTTATACAGGGCAGAGAGTAAATATTTCAGGCTTTGGGAGCCATGGAATGTCTGTCACGATGACTCAATTCTGCCATTGTAGAAAAAATGTAGCCAGAGACAATATGTAAATGAACAGATATGTCTGTGTCTCAGTAAAACATTATTTGCAAAACCAGGCAGCCAACCCAATGGCTGTAGTTTGTCAACCCATTGCTATAGAAGAGTTTCTCAAACTCTCATGGTGAAGGACCCATTTTTTTTTTTTTAATGTCCAATCCATTAAACAAGACTTTTGTAAATACAACAAAAATGAATCACTGGAAAAGCAAAATTTAAAAAACAGGCATACAAAGTATAAGTCTTTTAAAATTAATTAAAATCAAAAGACAGAATATCTTGGTCTAGTTGCTTTAGGAAGTTTCTAAATGCCCACTCTGAACTTCTGCTAAGTTATCACAGAAAGGTGGAGTCCTTGATCTCAGCCAAGGCCCTCACCACATTTTATAGCCCCACAGTCTCTCTTACTAGGTGAGGAGGCTGGGACTGTTACCCACTGATACTTCTACTGTTATCAAGGGCTGCTCCCCAGCACATCAACTCCTGGTCCTTCTGGCCTGTCTGGCAAATGGACCATGTACATTTCTGCCATCTGAGAAGGAGAGGCACAGGGAAGTGCTCCAGGTAGGAAGTTGAAGGCGAGTATGGGAATGGTGAGGACCAAGAGGTCACTGGCAGGCCACTGTCGGTGTCACTACAGTGTGATAGAATAGAAAGATCATGGTCTTGGAATGCAAAGAAATTGAGATAAAAGTCCTGGTTCTGCCACTTAACTTCTCTGTTTCTACATTTTCTGGTCTGAAAAATGAGTATATATGGTGAGGGTTGGACATTGCTATTTTTTTGCTATTGTTGCTGCTGTTAAAGACTTTATTTATTTTTTTAGAGCACTTTCATGATCACAGAAAAATTTAGAATAAGGTATTGATACAAAGAATTCCCATATACTTCCCACCCCATACAAGCATAGTGAAGTCGTTCAGTCATGTCTGACTCTTTGCAATCCCATGGACTGTAGCCTACCAGGCTCCTTTGTCCATGGAATTTTTCAGGCAAGAGTACTGGAGTAGGTTTCCATTTCCTTCTCCAGGGGATCTTCCTGACCCAGGGATTGAACCCAGGTCTCCTGCATTGCAGGCAGATGTTTTACCTTCTGAGCCACCAGTGAGGCCCACCCATACATGCATAACCTTCCCCATGAGCAACATCCCATCAGAGTGACACATTTGTTACAACTAATGAACCTACACTGACACAGCATAATTACCCAGAGTTCATAGTTTCCATTAGGGTTCAACTCTTGGTGTGGTACTTATGGTATGTATCTATCATCACAGTATTATACAAAGTATTTTCACTGCCATAAAAATCTTCCTTGCCCTGCCTGTTCATCCTTCCCTCCCCTCAACCCTTGGCACCACTGCTCTTTTCACTGTCTCCATAGTTTTGCCTTTTCAGAATGTCAACTAGTTGGAATAATCTTTTCAGACTGATTTCTAACACTCAGTAACATGCATTTAAGGTGTCTCCGTGGCTTTTCATGGCTAGATAGCTCATTTTTTTTTTTTAGTACTGAATATTCTACTGTCTGAAACTACCACTGTTTATTCACCCATTCATCTATTGAAGGTCATCTAGGTTACTTCCAAGTTTTTGCACTTATGAATAAAGCTGCTGTAAACATTTGTGTGCAGGCTTTTGTGTAGACATAAGTTTTTAGCTCCTTTGGGTAAATACCAAGGAACACAATTGCTGGATTATATGGTAAGAGTGTATTTACTTTTGTGAGAAACTACCACACTGTCTTCCAAAATGGCTGTTCCGTCCAACCAGTGAATGAGAGTTCCTGTTGCTCCACGACCTTGTCAGCATTTGGTGTTTTTCAGTATCTAAATTTTGGCCATTTTAACAGGTATCTAGCAGTATCTCATTTTTGTTTTAATTGTATTTCCCTGATGATATATGATGGGAACACCTTTTCATACGCTTATTTGCAAGTAACATGCATTTAAGGTGTCTCCGTGGCTTTTCATGGCTAGATAGCTCATTTTTTTTTTTTAGTACTGAATATTCTACTGTCTGAAACTACCACTGTTTATTCACCCATTCATCTATTGAAGGTCATCTAGGTTACTTCCAAGTTTTTGCACTTATGAATAAAGCTGCTGTAAACATTTGTGTGCAGGCTTTTGTGTAGACATAAGTTTTTAGCTCCTTTGGGTAAATACCAAGGAACACAATTGCTGGATTATATGGTAAGAGTGTATTTACTTTTGTGAGAAACTACCACACTGTCTTCCAAAATGGCTGTTCCGTCCAACCAGTGAATGAGAGTTCCTGTTGCTCCACGACCTTGTCAGCATTTGGTGTTTTTCAGTATCTAAATTTTGGCCATTTTAACAGGTATCTAGCAGTATCTCATTTTTGTTTTAATTGTATTTCCCTGATGATATATGATGGGAACACCTTTTCATACGCTTATTTGCCATCTGTATGTATTCTTTGGTGAAGTGTCTGTTAAGATATTTGGCCTATTTTTTAAAAAGGATTGTTTATATTCTGACTGTTGAGTTTTAAGAGTTTGTTGCATATTTTAGATAACAATCCTTTATTATATACGCCTTTTGCAAATATTTTCTCATTTTGACTTGAGTTTTAAATGGTCTGATAAAAAGCCCTAGCATATGTACAACATTTGGGGCACATTAACAAGAACTCAATAATAACTCCCTTCCCACAAAATATAAAAATTATACATGTTACACTGCCCCTCTCCCAAATCATCCACCCTCTCCCTCTCCCACAGAGTCCAAAAGGCTATTCTATACATCTGTGTCTCTTTTGCTGTCTCACGTACAGGTTTATCATTACCATCTTTCTAAATTCCATATATATGTGTAAGCATACTGTATTGGTGTTTTTCTTTCTGGCTTACTTCACTCTGTATAATCGGCTCCAGCTTCATCCACCTCATTAGAACTGATTCAAATGTATTCTTTTTAATAGCTGAGTAATACTCCATTGTGTATATGTACCACAGCTTTCTTATCCATTCATCTGCTGATGGACATCTAGGTTGCTTCCATGTCCTTGGCTATTATAAATAGTGCTGCGATGAACATTGGGGTACACGTGTCTCTTTCAATTCTGATTTCCTCGGTGTGTATGCCCAGCAGTGGGATTGCTAGGTTCGATGCAGGATGCAGGATGCTTGGGACTGATGCACAGGGATAATCCAGAGAGATGGTGTGGGGCAGGAGCGGGGAGGTGGGGATCGGGACTGGGAGTTCATGTACACTCGTAGCTGATTCATGTCAATATATAGCAAAACGAATACAGTATTGTAAAGCAAAACAAACTAAAAAATAAAAATTAATTAAAAAATTATACAAAAAGTTAGTGGTAGAAATCTAATGGACTTGTCTCTCATGAACCTGTATTTTTGTCTGTTGTTCTCCATTTTACATCATTCAGCTGCACTCACCCACCTAGTCTGGGTGTGCTGAAGGTGGTGAGGATGAGTCATAAAGGAGATGGGGCTGCAGCAGGAGCCTTAGAGAATGAAAGGGAAAGGGAGGAGGAAATTGAAATAGTAAATGTTTATTAAGCACTTATTATATCCTGGGTTCCATGGGGTATATATGTAAGAATAATACATGGCCCTTATTCTTAAAGAGTTTATGGTTTAACCAGGGTGGGTAATAAAACCATGAGATGAATATAAAGTCATATTCATTGATAGTCTACTATGTGCCAGGGATCTCACGAGATTCTTTGTATACATTAGCTATGATTCAGTTGAGAATGCACAAAGAAGACACTGTTAACCTCATTTTAAAAAGGAAACTGATTTGCAAGGAAGGTATGTGACTCATTCCAAGCCACATGGCTAGTAAGTAACAGACCTGAGATTCAAGCCCAAGGCTATCTGATTCCAACACTCACACTCTTCATACACCAAGCTATTGAGAAAAGCTCCTAAGACAAATCACAGATAGTTTCACTGTGAGAAGTGCAACCTGGGCTGAAAAAAAAATACACAAAGACTCATAAAAAGAAAAACAATCCATAAGGAAGATAAAAAAGATGGCTCCACTATAATTGAAGTCTGTGAAAAATGGAAATAGGAGAAGTAGGATCGGGTGTTTGAGAGTTCTGACTGGTTTTGATGGTAAGGATACTCTCAATGAGATTTTTCTAGGAGCTGAAAACAAAAAATAAATTTCATCTGAAAAAAAATTAAAAAATTAAACAAAAGTGTAATAAGGCCTGACACTAATATAATGTTGTATGTCAAGTACAGAGACTATATGTATACAGGATATATATTTATGTCTATCTGTATCTATCTATAGATATCTATATCTACATATCTATACTACAGCTATACTTGTGTTCAGTCACGTCTGACTCTTTGGGACTCTTTGGGCTACAGCCCATCAGGCTCCTCTGTCCATGGGATTTTTCAGGCAAGAATACTGGAGTAGGCTCCCGACCCAGGGATTGAACCCGTGTCTCCTGGATCTCCTATATTGGCAGGTGGATTCTTTTCCACTGGTGCCACTTGGGATGTTGACTATAGCTTCCCAGTTGGTTCAGTGGAAAACAATCCGCCTGCCAATGAAGGAGACACAGGTTCAATCCCTGGGTCGGGAAGATCCCCTGGAGGAAGGCATGGTAATCCACTCCAGTATTCTTGCCTGGAGAATCCCATGGACAGAGGAGCCTGGCAGGCTTCTGTAGCCCACCAGGTTCCTCTTCAAAGGTCACAATGAGCTGGACACTACTTAGCACACATGCACACATTTGTCAATTATATCTCAATAAAAATTTAAAAATAAGTTTTAAAAGTAGATACTATTTAAAAGAAGTACAATAAAGAAGACTAGGCCTCACAGGAACTTACATGTACTAAAAAGCAGTAAGAATCTGAACAATGCAATACTGGCTCAAGAACAGACAGAAATCAGTCAGCAGAAGAGAATCAGCAGCCCAGAAAATGAGCTTTTTTGTACAAAATTGAATATTTAATAAAGAAAGCATTATAAAACAGAAAGGAAAAAATCATTTACCATATGTTGTTGAAAAAACAAATTAGGAAAAAAGATGCTCTCACCTTATGCTATATATCAAGTTAAATTTCAAGTGGATTTAAGAGTTTTTTAAGTTAAATATAGAAAATATTTAATTTCTGGTAAAACATGCTTCGAAAAATAATGAAATTTTAAAAAGGAAAATGAGAAAGCTATTCTCACATCTAAAGTTCAAATAAGGGTGTGGTTAAGGAACAACAGTACTTCAGCTCCATGGAATGATAGATGGCCGTTTAAATAATTATAAAACTATAGCAACATTAAAAAATATTTAGGCTGGACATAACTATGAAAGATATGGCACATTATTTTTCTATTGTTGCTGTAACAAATCGCCACAAATTTAGCTGGTTAAAAATAACACATATTTATTATCTTACAATTTTGGAGGTTAGACGTTTGACAAAGGTCTTGGTGAGCTATAATCAAGGCGTCCTCAAAGCTGCATTCTTTTCTGGAAACTGTGATGGAGAATCCATTTCCTTGCCTTTTACAACCTCTAGAGGGCACCCACATTCCTCGGCAGATGGCCCATTCGTCCATCTTCAAAGTCAGCAAAAGCCAATTGAATCGTTCTCACATCACTGCACTCTGACTTCTTTCCAGAGTCACATTTCCCTCTGACTCGTCTTCTGCCTCTCTTCTATTTTTTTTTTCAAAAATAATGGCTTTACTGAGATATAATTCACATGCCATAAAATTCACCCATTTAAAGTGTACAAGTCATTGGTTTTTAGCATATTCACAGAGTTGTGTAACNATGGACAAGGAGGCCTGGCGTGCTGCGATTCATGGGGTCGCAAAGAGTTGGACATGACTGAGTGACTGAACTGAACTGAAACTGTATTGGTGTTTTTCTTTCTGGCTTACTTCACTCTGTATAATCGGCTCCAGTTTCATTCACCTCATTAGAACGAACAAACTTCTAGTATTTTAGAATGTGACTTAATTGGAATTGCAGATGTAATTAGTAAAATTTAAATAAGTCAGGGACTTCCCTGACAGTCCAATGGTTAAGACTTCACCTTCCAATGCAGGGGGTGCGAGTTCAATCCCTGGTTGGGGAGCTAGGTCCCCCACATACCTCATGGTCAAAAAAAAAAAACAACAACAACTAACTAAAACATACATCAGAGGCAGTACTGTGACAGAGTCGATGAAGACTTTAAATATGGTCCACATCAAAAACAATCTTTAAAAAATAGTCGTAATAGAGCAGGATGGACCCTTAATTCAATGTAACTGGTGTTCTTGTAAGCAGAGGAGAGAGAAACAGAGAATACCATGTGAAAACAGAGACTCATGGGGAAAAGATGGTCATGGAACAATGACGGTGGATCCTGGAGTGAGCATCTCCAAGCTAAGGAACATCAGGGACTCCCCAGATCCCCAGAAACTAAGACAGAAGCATGGAACAGACTCCCACTTAGAGCCTCAACAAGGAGTTCACCCTGCTGACACTATGATTTCTCCTACGGCCTCCAGAACTGTGAAGGTGTATATTTCTCTTAAGTCACCCAATGTACGGTTCTCTGTTAATGCAGCTCAAGGAAATGAAATCTCCCTGTCCAGCCTGCCTGCCTCTGTCACCACGAAGTCCCTGATTTGTAAACCTCACGGTAAGGTACTGAGTTCCACAGGCCTTGAGTCCAGGCCAAAGGTGGATCAACAATTTTGGGAACTGGAACCCTGGTAGCAAAACTCAGCCTGCCAATGCTCTCTATGGACCTGAGTCTCCTCTTTGTTCTGAGGTAACAATTTGCACTGCTGAGATGATCTAGTTAATTCTGGACTCAATACATTACACTTAAATTGTACTTTTCTTCCAAGAATACTTATCAAAATTGCCTCATTAAGTCTCCCCACTCTTTTGTGCAGTAAGAAAGGGACAAGTATCATTATCTCAATTTTGAAGATGAAGACACTGAATCCTAAGATCCTAGGACCATGAAGAACATTGAGAGGTCATTGGTTCCAAAGAGGCCAAAACCTGTTGCTTCTCAGAATCACCTGAGCAATGCAGCAAAAATACAGATCCACATGGCCAGCTCAGAAGCTTCAGGACACAGCCCAAGGGTCTGTATTTCTGACAAGTTCCCCAAGGTAGTTTTCTTTAATAACCTGACTAGCACGATTTGTGAACTGGCATTTGGGAACCACTGATTGATCTTGTTTTTCTCAAGTATCAGGAATATATGGCAGATCCCTTTTACAAGATAAGAATTCTTATGATTCTCCAGTGCTAATACATTATTTTTATTCTAGTGTTACTTAAATAACTACAACCCTAAGACTAGATATAAACCCCTAACCCTGATAGCTCTTTTATATGACTATAAAACCACAATGAACTCACAAGTTAAACACAATTCCAATAAAATCGAAATCGACACCACCAGTCACCATGTGGCTGCTGCACTGACTGCAGCAGGACTGGCCCCTGACCGCCTGGCAGGCTCAGGCTGCGTGGGCTCAGGCTGCGTGGGCTCCCCGAGACTCCATCCCCCTCCTGTCTGCTCTCCAAGAGCCACTGCCAGGCCTGCCTCCCTGCAGCCTGCCTGCCTCAATGTCATGGCCTTCACTGCATGAGAACATGATCATAAACAATGCAATCACGCGGCACACTCAGCTCTAAGGAATCATCCAAGTAATCCAAAATATGCTTGTCCTGATGGATGCACATTCGCATCCGAATGCAAACACAAGATTTAAAATTTCTCACAGTAAACTCTTGAACCTGCCTTTGATAAACATGGATCTAATCCACCTGCCTTCTTTCTGACAGTGTCAGAACTCAGTGGACGTGGCTCCAATTTCTTAGTAATAGTTAACACTGTATTGTGCTCACTATACAGCAGACACACAGTCTAAACCTTTTATATGAACTAACTTGTTTACTCCTCATATCAGCTATGTAAAGTGGGTACAACCATTACTTCTACTGTGCAGAACTGGGTAAGAAAGAATAAGAACTGAGAACTGAGAGAACTGGGCAAGAAAGAGTAAGTAATTTGCCCAAGATCACACAGCTCATAAGGGCCAGACCTGGGATTTGAACCCAGGAAGTCTGGCTCCAGAGCCTGTGCTCTTCACCACTAATTACATATACTTTCAAGTTAATGTATTCATATTCCAAGATTAACAGTAGAGTCTGACTTTTCTCTACTCCCAACTACTAGGAACCTGAAGCACTGGTTCCAGGCTGGAATGGGTTGCACTTACTAGGAGCCTGGGTGAGAGGCGGGAGGCTGCACGGTATAGAGACAGGAACAAAGGGCCTCAGGGACTCACAAAGTCCAAAGGCCAGGCAACCCACCCAAAGAGGCATCCACCCAGAAAAGCTGGGTAAAGTAGGAAAATCTGGGTGAATGACAATAGGGTGGAAACCAGATGAGTGAGAGAGTCTGAAGCAGACCGAGACAGAACTTAGAAATATTCTCCAAGGAGAAAAGGAAAACTCACGCAGCCTTGAATGTGACAGGGAGGAAGATATTAAAGTTGCCAATTTAGCTGCAGTAGAATCCTGCACAAGAGAACCCGAGTCAGCTGAGTATGAACTTATACATGTTGCCCAGGAGGACCCCTCCTAAGAGAGGTAAAGGTGACACTCAGATCTCTGGAGAGTTGTCACAAAAGCTCACAGCAGGAAAAACCCAAGACTCCCTCCTCAAAGCAAGTGCTTCTTTGATCTTGTCATCTGCCAGGTGTTTAAATGAACTTTCCTAACTAATACTTACTTCTCACACTCTAAAAATATAAAGACATCAGGCTACATCTAGTTGCTGTGGGCTCAATGTCAGATGAAGCAAAAAGATTAAATAGCACATTTTCAAAAATCTTATTTGGACATAATTAATAGGAGGCTGTCTTAAAGGAAAACTGAGTTTGTATGGTGACGATAAAAGATATCCTTGTAATACTGACCAGTATGGCTTTATCCTACCCTCAAATTATCTGAATGTTCACCTTGGCTATTAGCACTTTATGCCTGTCTGCTTCTGGAGGGATCTTGGCACTTCTTTTAATAAAAGGGCAATTTTCTTGAAGGGAACAACAACCACCAAAAAAAAATCACAAGGAAAATGTTGGAAATGAGAAGAACTGAAGGTGAAGTCGCTCAGTCGTGTCCGACTCTTTGCGACCCCGTGGACTGTAATGTACTAGGCTTCTCTGTCCATGGGATTCTCCAGACAAGAATACTGGAGTGGATTGCCATTTCCTTCTCCAAGGGATCTTCCCGACCCAGGGATCGAACCCGGGTCTCCCGCATTGGAGGCAGACACTTTAACCTCTGAGCCACCAGGGAGGAAGAACTGAAGGAAAATAAAAAGAATATGAAAGCATAATAAGCAAGAGGAGGAAGAGGAAAGAGATGTTTGACACATGAAAGTTACAGCCGGGAGAGCAAAGCAGTCTTCTTAAGTGACTGATTGACATTGAGTAAGAAGAGAGAAAGTCACTCAAATGCAATTTGGAAATGCCTTGTGCGCATAATTAAACCTTTTACTTCATAAATAAGAAAATCAACCCATTGGACTTTGGATCAAAATAGCAAGACGCCTCACTGATGAGAGTGAAAGAAACTGAAGGAAAATCAAAGGAAAACTGTGTCACAGAGAACAGATGATCTTTCACTGCCGCAAGATATACGTACTTGTTTCTGAACTACAAAAAAATGTCATAATCATAGATACTCACATTTCACATTTTTTCTTTCAAAGAGCTCTTTCCTCATCTGTGTCAGCAATAAGTTTTAAGTCTGATGGTTTCACATCAAAAGTAGCATCTATTTTATGGTACAAAGTAGAAGCAAAGATGTAGATCCAGAAGAAGCAAGGTTTTCAACCTGATAAACCTACGCTGATTTTCTGTTTTGACTCACTTTAACAATTTATTAACCTTCCTCTGAGACGGGGCACTTGCTGGAGGATGAATAAAGAGATAACTAAGACCCAGTCTCTGCCTTCAGAGAGCGTATATCTTACAGGGAAGACCTTGTGAGGATGAATAACACAAGTGGTCGAGCCCCTATGATGGCAAGGGCTGCTTTCACAAATAAGGAGGGAAAGAACTAATTAAGGGGTGTTTTTACTACTGCCGAAGCTCAAGGAGAGTGCTCAGTTCCCACTGAGGATATTCAAGGATGATGATTCAGTAACATGAGGTATAACAGAGTAAGCTCACCATTCCAACAGCATAAGCACCTTCACTGCAGCTCTAAAGAAGAAAAACAACACTTATTTTAAGTCTCAACTGCTGAGTTCTGATCCTGCATCCGAGGTTGTTCCCCTTATGATTCAAAGTCCCATGGCTTGGAGAGTGAGTGATTCTACCCAGAGGTATTTTGGGGAAATGCTTTTGTATCCATCTAGGTCCTCACGCAGATCATCAAAAGAACCGAACTGAACCTGGATTGCACAGTAGTTTGTCTACATCTCCGGTCCCACCGCATGACATTCACCTTCTAACTGTTGGCTTCAAGTGGAGCACTTTTCAGATGACTTTTTCCTCTGTGTTTTGATTTTCCTACTGGCAAGGTAACTGCGGTTAGTACAACACTGTCTAACCCTGCAAATAACATGTAGTAACATGGGGAAGTGGGGAGACAGAGAAGACCCTTGTCCAAAGTGTGTGGAGGCTGAAGTAGACTTCTTGAACCTTGAGAACAAATGCATGGACACCAAGGGGGACGCGGGGGTGGGATGAATTGAGAGACTGGGATTGACATATATCGGGTATTGCTCAGTTCAGTCGCTCGGTTGTGTCCGACTCTTTGCAACCCCGTGAACCACAGCACGCTAGGCCTCCCTGTGTGTATAAGACAGATAACTAATGAGAGCCTACGTATAGCTCAGGAAACACTATTCTATGCTCTGTGGTAACCTAAATGGGAACGAAATCCAAAACAGAGGCGCTATATGTATACATGGGGCCTCCCTGGTGGCTTAGACGGTAAAGAATCTGCCTGCAGTGCAGAAGACCCAGGTTTTGATCCTTGAGTTGGGAAGATCCCCTGGAGAAGGGAATGGCTACCCACTCCAGGATTCTTGCCTGGAGAATTCCATGGACCGTGAAGCCTGGTGGGCTATAGTCCATGGGGTCACAAAGACTTGGACATGACTGAGCAACACTGTCACTGTCATATGTATACATATAGCTGATTCACTTTGCTGTACAGTAGAAATTAACACTGTAAAGCAACCATATTCCAATAAAAATTAATTTTAAAATATATGCACTGAAACAAACTCACTATAAAAACTAAATATTAATAAGGGCATGTATTAGTAAAATGATACCAACCAAAGCCACTGGAACGGATGATATGTAGGAATTAATACAGAAATAGAAAACAAAGAATAAAGTGAATAAACAGATAAGCATACAGTAAACAGGAGTCAGCCTGTATGAAAACTGATGTTAATTCATTTCCATGAATACAGAAGGAATATTAATTTGAATCTTTGACTTTGAGTTAAACAATCAAATTTTTTTAAAAAATCTGTAGTGGTCACTTAAAAAAAGTTAAGCTCTTGGCTGCTTCACTTGCACTCAGTTCAGTCCAAGCAAGTCCAGGAAGGACCACATTCCTCAAAGCCCTATCTTACAGTATTCAAATCGTGCCTTCCTCTTTCTCCAGCCATGGGATCTGGGTGGAGCCAGTGGCAAAGAGATCAACCATGTGAGTGACTACATTCTCGCACAGTGAGCAGCTGATCAAGGAAGAACCTAAGGGGCTTCGCTGACGGCTCAGTGGTAAAGAATCCACTTGGCAATGAAGGAGACGTGGGTTCAATCCCCGGTCCAGGAAGATCCCACATACCATGGAGCAACTAAGCCCCTGCACCACAGCTCCTGAGCCTGTGCCCTAGAGCCTGGGAGCCGCAACTCCAGAAGCCCACATGCCCTAGATAGCCCACATGATGAGAAGCCCACGTGCCACAACTAGACAGTAGCCTCTGATCTTCACAACTAGAGAAAAAGCTTGAAAAGCAATGAAGAACCAGCACACCCAAAAATAAATAAATAATTTTTTTTAAAAAAGGGAAAAATGGAAGGAGAGCAGGCATAGACACTGAGACCTGCAATCACTCCTGGGGCAATAATCCTGCGGGCGAGGGAACGAGATGCCCAGCTGAGGAACCAGAGAAAGAAGAGTTCAGCTGTTTGTTCACTCTCATTTTGTGTTGGAGCCTACTTTCGTTTTGGTTTCACTGTTGTCTTTTCAAAATTATGATTACAAGCATCAGTTCAGTTCGGTTCAGTTCAGTCGCTCAGTCGTGTCCGACTCTTTGCAACCCCATGAATTGCAGCACACCAGGCCTCCCTGTCCATCACCAACTCCCGAGTTCACTCAAACTCAGGTCCATCGGGTCGGTGATGCCATCCAGCCATCTCATCCTCTGTCATCCCCTTTTCCTCCTGCCCCCAATCCCTCCCAGCATCAGAGTCTTTTCCAATGAGTCAACTCTTCATATGAGGTGGCCAAAGTACTGGAGCTTCAGCTTTAGCATCATTCCTTCCAAAGAAATCCCAGGGTTGATCTCCTTCAGAATGAACTGGTTGGATCTCGTTGCAGTCCAAGGGACTCTCAAGAATCTTCTCCAACACCACAGTTCAAAAGCATCAATTCTTTGGCGCTCAGCTTTCTTCATAGTCCAACTCTCACATCCATACATGACCACAGGAAAAACCACAGCCTTGACTAGACAGACCGTAGTCAGCAAAGTAATGTCTCTGCTTTTGAATATGCTATCTAGGTTGGTCATAACTTTCCTTCCAAAGAGTAAGCATTTTTTAATTTCATGGCTGCAGTCACTATCTGCAGTGATTTTGGAGCCCAAAAAAATAAAGTCTGACACTGTTTCCACTGTTTCCCCATCTATTTCCCATGAAGTGATGGGACCAGATGCCATGATCTTCATTTTCTGAATGTTGAGCTTTAAGCCAACCTTTTCACTCTCACTTTCATCAAGAGGCTTTTTAGTTCCTCTTCATTTTCTTCCATAAGGGTGGTGTCATCTGCATATCTGAGGTTACTGATATTTCTCATACATACACATAAAAACCCTTTTTTAAATGTACAGTTCAATAGCATTACACATATTCTGATTGTTTTAACAATGGATCTCCAAAACTTTTTCATCTTCCAAAACTGAAATCTATACCCATTAAACAACAGCTCCTCACTTCCATCTCTCCTTACCCTCTGGCAGCCACCTGTTCTGCTTTTTTCATTATAAGGTGAGTCAACTTAGAAGGAGGGAACAGAGCTAGGTAAAGTGGCATTAAGCTTCTCCACTTTATAATAACATGTTGCAAACAGCAATGAACTAGGAATGAAGGACATTTATTAAGGATAATTTTACAATAAAAGAAAGATTTTCATTGTTCTTCATATACTGTAAAGTCAGGCAGCATCTCTTTCAGGAATGCAACTTTGGCTGATCAGACACCCGAAAAGGTCCAAAGTTCTCTTTGGAAAGAGATGGTTATTGAATCTAATAACTTTTATCCCTGTGCTCCTGCCAATGATCTTCAGCAATGCAAACTCTATGGCAGCTCAGCAAATAAATAATGCAGTTTGAAGAGCAGCACTAAAAGATGATGGTAAAACTAACCAAATCCATGTCGAGGGCCAATTGATGACTTCAGAAAATATCAAATTAATCAAACAGCCCTGCCACAGCAAAAAAAAAAGTCATACATTTTCAGCAGCAGCTTCACACTCCCCAGGATGGGTCTGGCCAGAAAGCCAACAGATACAACAAAACTTAGATACAGAGTCACCCTTACCAGAGGGATGCCCTCATTCTACTGTCTACACATTCTAGAATGTCACTGGTCCAGAACAAGACTACTAAATATTCAACTGATACAATGTCCACACAACTAAAATTATAAAGGTTATAGTTCCACCAAAGAAAAAAAAGTAACTGTACTTGCAGAGCTAATATATTCTTATGGATAACATTGATGGAATAGAGGAAACTCTTTAGACTCTTCACAACTTTTGATAAAATAGGTCATCATTTATTACAACAATCGATGTCCTTTTCAGTTCAGGGCATCACCATTCTGGATTTAAATACTCTTTCTCCAAATTCAAGGGGCTTCCCTGGTGGCTCAGACAGTAAAGAATCTGCCAGCAATGTGGGAGACCCGGGTTCAATCCCTGGGTTGGGAAGATCCCATGGAGAGGTGCACAGCAACCCACTCCAGTATTCTTGCCTGGAGAATTCCATGGACAGAGGAGCCTGGAAGGTTACAGTTCATGGAGTCACAAAGAGTTTAATACAACCGAGTGACTAACGCTTTCACTTTCTCTGAATTCAACATACTCCTTCAGCCTCTGGAGGTCCATCTGGGCTTCTCCCTTGGTCTTCAGCCTCCTTCACTCTACATCAGTAGATAAGGTGACACTGCCTATTGCTTCCACCCAACTGAGTTTCTTAGAGTATTCTTTAAAAGACATCCTAGGCTTGACTACCGAGTTAACAATTCAAAATTAAACACACTAAAATTAAGAGAAAATTTTAGAATATTGTAAGCTTGAATGTTCAAAAAACAATGTCCAACTTCTGTTTTATTCCAGCCTACTATCAAAGTTTTGACACACTATCTTAAAAGTTCTCTGCTCCCTCAATTGCCCTGACCTCATCCCAGGCTTTGGTCATCTCCCACTCAGGTTTTTCCCAGCACCTTCCCAGATACAAACCAAGCTCCAGCCAGACTAGGCCCAATGTCATCTGCTCCCCTGACCCCAGTTTCTCTAACTCTCATTTTCTCCATGACACTTTTGATCATGCTCAGCTAACTGTGTGCTTACTGGTTGCCAGCTCTGTGCTGAGTATTCTGCACACATGCCATGCAGTTCTCAGAACAACTCTACTGCCATCTCCATTTCACAAAAGGAAGCTGAGGAAGTGCTAGGTCCCTGGGAACTTTCTACAGATACTTGATATGCACTATCTCTTTTTTAATTTTTTTTTTAATGGTAGGATAATTACATTACAGAATTTTATTGTTTTTGTCAAACCTCAACATGAATCAGCCATAGATATACAAATATTGGTTCAAGAGGGAGGAGATATATGTATACCTATGGCTGATTCATGTTGAGGTTTGACAGAAAACAACAAAATTTGTAATTATTCTTCAATTAAAAAATAAATAAATTTCAAAAATAAAAAAGAGGGAGGGGATAGATGCACTATCTCTTGATTTCAGAGCTTTTCATCCTGGAATTTTCAGACCTGTTGGCTGGTTTGCCTGCCTCCCAGCTGCATTTGCTCAGCCACTCTCCCGTCTTGAAACAGTCCCTTCCTTTGGCTTCTATGACATCACGCTTCCCCTTACCTCTCAGTTTACTCTTCCTCAGTCTCCTTCGGGGGTTTGACTGACTCTGTCTCACTTTGAATTACTAAAGCTTCCCCAGGTCCCGTTCCAGGTCATTATGCTTCTCTCTCTAAACTTGCTCCCTAGGTAATATCATCTACTTCCCTGGCATCAGTTACCAACCTGTGCTGACGACTACAAAATGGACAGCTCCGGCTCAGTTTCTCCTCTAAACTCCAGATAAATCTCTCCTTTAAGGGCTTTCCATGTACCCAAAATTTAACCAGTAATCTCTCCCCCTCTCCACAACTTACTCTATCCCTAACTTGGCTCATACCCTGGTCTTCCCCATGTCAGTAATGACACCATTATCCACCCAACTGCATCAGCCAGAAACCTATAGGTCATCTTTAGCACTTTTTCTCTCTCTTTCCCAAAATCCAACAGCCATGAAGACTTTTTGATTCTGTCTCTTATATCACTCCGAATCCATCCATTTTCTTCTCTGTCCCAGCAAAAGCCAGTTGACTGTAGCAAGCTCCTTGCTGGCTTCCCAGCATCCGCTCCTGCTCACCTTTACTCCACGGCCACTCCTTGTACAGCATCCCCTACAATACATTCTGCAGCCAGAGCGATGCCTTCAGAATTCAAATAGCACATCAGAAGCCTTCTGCGGCATCTCACTGCTCACAGGATAAAATCCCAAATCCTTAACCTGGGCAGCAAGGCCTTGCAGAGTCTGGTCCCTGCCAGGGTCACTAGCTTCCTCTGCTTCCTTTTAACTCCAGGACACCTGCCTTCTTTCAGGTCCTCAAATACTTCCTCCTGCCTCTAGCCTGAACAGTTCAGTTTGCTTTGCCTGATATGCGCCTTTCTTAGCCCACACTCCCCATTTCCTACACATCTGAATTCATACACACATGGCCACAGGAAGGTCAGGACCCCTGCGATAAGATCTCTGGCTACCTAATCTCCTTATGGTCTTAATCACAACAATAATTTAAAGACTGGTGATTGCTTGATTAATGTCTATTCCCTTCCTTCCCACTAAAATGTAGGTGTTGAGAGGGCAGTCACTGTGTCTGGGAGCATGCTATGTTGTCTCTGGCATGGCAGGATTCTCACCTAAGTTTCCATAAATTTAGTTAGTTAAGAATGTTGACATGTGTTCCAGGTCACATCAGTTACCATCCTCATGTAACAACCATGCATGTGTCTTTGTGTAATGATTTTAATTTTTGTGTTATACATGTTATAAACATGTTATCATATGCTAGACTGTAAATTCTAGAGAGTCAAAAAGGTTTAGCCTCTTAAGAGTTGGGATAATGAGAAATTGTATCTGAGATTTAATGCCCTGTGGAGGATGGAACCAAGAAGGTCTGGTGTGAATGATCACATAAACCAATTCACTTCTCATGTGGAGAGTGGCAACACATAGATTCTACAACGTTATCAAGGCCACTTTCCACTCCTCTCAGTGTCGACATCGGCCAGCAGAGGGATGAGAAAGGTTTTGAAGCCACAGTGAAATGTGCAATGAAGCCTTAGTTATCTATCAGGTTAATATACATATGGCTTCTTGATGATGTAACATCCAAGGACATTCTTTTTTTTCCTAAGACAACTATGGAGGAATGTTACTTGCCAGTAAAGCTATCAAGGCCTGCAGTATTATATACAGTGTGTTTATGACAGTTCAAACACAAAAATATCACACTTAAAACTTAGATAAAAATATAATTTTTCATGGCTCACCACTTATGTCCTTTGATTTCATTTGGGTCTAGTCCAGGACAACCAAACACACTCATTACTTTCCATCTGTCCTGGGTCAGACCATGAACGCACCCTCACCCAAGAAATGCACAGACCACACTGCCACTGCTATATGGGAAAAGTGATGGAAGCCTAGTGATTTCAGTTGAAAGGTGGCTGTGACTTCCTGGAGGAAGCTCAAGCTTCCTTGAGCATCCTGAGGATGCTTGAGCCATGTGCTAAGGCATACCTCAATGGAGAGGAAAATAAAGCAGGAAGAAAAAGTATTTCCAATGTGATCCTCCTTGAGGCTACATTTCTTCTCATGTATTAATTCTGATACAGAAAGCAACAAAACATGTCCCAGGTCAAACAGATATACTTGCTACTTGGAACAAAACAAGTACTCAGTTAAACTTGTCAATCATTCATTTAAAAAATCATTTAAGGGCTTGTAAAATATATGATATACTACCATTCATGCTCAGTTGTGTCCAACTCTTTGTGAACCTTTGGACTGTAGCCCACCAGGCTCCTCTGTCCATGGGATTTCACAGGCAAGAATACTGGAGTGGGCTGCCATTTCCTCCTCCAGGGGAACTCCCAACCCAGGGATCAAACCCAGGTCTCCTGCATCTCCTGCACTGCAGGGGGATTCTTTTACCTGCTGAGCCATCAGGGAAGCCTGAAATGCATGACAGTATGTTAAATTCATAGAAGAAAGTGAGGTGAAATAAATAGGGCTCTTGCCTGGATTTCAGGATCTCACCATCTTAAGGGATCATATATGCAAATAACCTGAATATGAGGCAACATAATTACCTCATATTTAATTAATAGGAGCAGAGCATCTTTAAAGTGCTATGTTAATAGGAAACATTCCTTACATCCTTGCTCAAAGCTTGAGCCACAGACCAGCATCACTGTATCCCATGGGAGCTTGTTAGAAATGCAGAATCTCAGGGGCCACTGCACAGATTCTACTACGTCAGAATCTGCACTTTAACCAGATCCCCAGTGATTCAAATGCTCCATAAAATCTGGAGAAGCACTGTTTTACATTATTTGGCACTCAGTCACTGCCCACCAGTAATAACATGATGGATGTAGACTTCAAAACAGGGACTCAGATTTTTATAGAATAAATGCTCGACACGCTGTTTCTAAAGTGAATCTCTGAGGGCTTTGTTTTAGAATTTAAATGTACAAAATGTAATTCCAAGGCTCAGCAAATTGTATGGCCCTGCATTTTAATATCCTATGAGTACTCAGACCCTTGCCTGAAACTCTAAAGGACTTAAAATTACAGCTCTATTCAGAGAAGTGAGAATATTTTCTTTCAAAGCTTCATATGTATCAGGTTGACCTTGTAGAAGCCACTGGAGGAGATGGAAACTTTTATCCAGATATTCAACCTGATGATAAAAAACTTTTAGAGGGAATGTCACTGGAGGAAACTGAGATGGGATTCTTCCCAACTCCAGAGCTGCTGAGTCACAGAAGCATAAACTATGAGCACAGGAAAAGCTTAGAGGTTATTCTCTCAGTTCTGCTTCCCTCCCAGAGAAAATCAGTCTGCGGTACTTCATATCTGCAGTTTCTTCTTCCAATGAGCTCCCAGGGACACAATTATCAACCAACCAATCAGCCAATCCAGAAATATTTTTTGATCTTCTGATACCTGCAAAGTGCTATAGGGACAGAAAGATAAACTTGTTCCCTTAACAAAGCTCATAGTTTCATGAGATGAAATAAAAGCTCCTAACAAAATTGCAAGCGTTTTTTGTCACGAGATGCACAGTGAAGAGATGCTTAAAGGAGAAAGAGATCCCTCAAGATAAGAGGTCAGGCAGGGCTGCCCAGCACTGGAAGGAACCTTGGAGTTCATCAGTCCCAGGTTCTTACTTCCTGCTAAGGAAATGGAAGTGCAAGGGGTTAGGTGCTTTAGCCAAAGTCATGATGCAAATCTCCAGACGAAACACAATGAGAAGTTCAGCTCCTGGTCAACAACTCACCACACACACAGCCCTCAGCACTGCTGACTTCCTGGACTCGAGCTCTGTGGCAAAGTGTTGGTTGTCCACCAAAATCCATTCTCCCCTTCTGTAACGAAAGAGCTGTATCTGGGCATGTGCTGCCCAGAAGCCCTGATTTTCTATTATTTGCACTTAGAGCTGGCTCTGTGACTAAATTGTAGCCAATGAAATATCAGTGAAAGTGACGCTTGTGACTCTGGGTCCCAGAAGTGCCTCCTTCACCCTCTCCTTCCCCTTCTCACCAACTGTATCCCCACACCAACACCATCCTACTGGATGTTAGAGCAGCCACTTAAAAAAAGGAATCTGTAGACTTCCCTGATGGTCCAGTGTCTTAAGATTCCGCACTCCCAACGCAGGGGGCCCAGGTTCAACCCCTGGTCAGCGAACTAGATTCCACTCGCCCCAACTAAGAGTTCATGTTTCAAAACTAAAGACCTGATACAGCCACATAAATAGACGACTAAATATCTTTAAAAAAAAAAACGAACCTGCATCCCTGACATCTGTGGAAAAGCCTAACAACCTCGGATGCACACTTCAGACTTTCATGTAAGAAAGAAATAATCTTCTCTATTTTTTAAACCAGTGAATTATTTGGGGATATTTTGCTGTAAACATCCAGCCTTACCCTAAGCGATATAGACTATAACCAATATAACATAACCAAAGTGGGGTTTAATTAAATGGTATAAAAGCTGTAATAAGAAGTCTGATAGTTTCTTACTTAAGAAGTAGCTTATGGTTACCAAAGGGGAATAGGGAAGAGGAGGGAATAAATTAGGAGTTGGTGACTGGCAGATACAAACTACTATATATAAAATAGATAAGCAAGGACCTACTGTACAGCATAGGGAACTGTATTCAGTGTCCTGTAACAAACCATAATGGAGGGCTTCACTGGTGGTCCAATGGTTAAGAATTCGCCTTGCAATGCAGGAGACA
The DNA here is from genome assembly GCA_006408695.1 of Aepyceros melampus. Taxonomy (NCBI): domain Eukaryota; kingdom Metazoa; phylum Chordata; class Mammalia; order Artiodactyla; family Bovidae; genus Aepyceros; species Aepyceros melampus. The sequence goes on along the minus strand of SJXQ01002445.1, from coordinate 403,578 downwards.
CCAGTTTGATCCTTGCTCTGGAAACATCCCACATGCCATGGGACAACTAAGCCCGTGCGCCAAAACTACTCAGTCTGTGCTCTAGAGCCTACAGGCCACCACTATTGAAGCCGACATCCCCTAGAGCCCATGCTCTGCAACAAGAGAAGCCACCCCAATGAGAAGCCCGCACACCACAACTAGAGAGTAGCCCCCACTCTCCACCACTAGAGAAAGTCCAGACGCAGCAACCAAGACCCAGCTCAGCCATGACAGTGAAAGGCACTCAGTCATGTCCAGCTCCTTGCAACCCCGTGGACTACACAGTCCATGGAATTCTCCAGGACAGAAGGCTGGAGTGGATAGCCTTTCCCTCCTCCAGGGGAACTTCCCAACCCAGGTCTCCCGCATTGCAGGCAGATTCTTTACCAGCTGAGCCACCAGGGAAGCCCAGAACAACCATAAATAAATAAATAAACATTTGTTTTAAAAACCATAATGGAAAAGATTTACACACACACACACACACACACACATGCTGTTGCTTAAGTTGTGTTCGACTCTTTTGAGAACCCACAGACTGTAGCCCGACAGGCTCCACTGTTCATGGGATTTCCCAGGCAAGAATACTGGAGAGGGTTGCCATTTCCTTCCCCAGAGGGATCTTCCCAACCCAGGGATCAAATGTCTCCAGCACTGGCAGGTGGATCTTCACCACTGAACCACCAGGGAAGCCAAATATATATGACTCACTTTGCTGTACTCTAGAAACTAACACAATATTGTACATCAACTATATTTCAATAAAATTTTTCAAAAATAGAAAAGTATCACTTTGCATTAGCTCAGTTCCTGTATGCGTGTGTGCTGATAGACAGGGACGAGTGAATAAAATAAGTGCAGCAGCTAGATGTGGTGGCCAGAAACACTGGACCGGGAGACAAGAGAGCTGGGATTTTTCACAAGTTATAGCTCTGGCCAAGCTATTTAGCTTCTCGAAGTCTGTGTCCTCTGGGGGAAAATGCATTACCTGAACCAGATGGTTGTTAAAGAAACAGCTCTAGCAGTCTGCAGCAGACACACAAAGACCCAACTGTTACACACCACCACCTACAGGAACAATATTTTACTCTCAAATCTGAACTAAGCAGACCTTACTGGAGAAATAAGGGTTGGGCAGGTCTAAAGACGTAACATAGTATAAAAGTTAAAATGAGAAACAGAAAAGAACCATAGTCTACAGCCATATCACCCTGACCACGCCCGATCTTGTCTGATCTCAAAAGCTAAGCAGAGTTGGGCCCGGTTAGTACTTGGATGGGAGAAAACAACCATGGCACACTCATAAACTCAAATGCATGGAGTTTCAGAGTGTCAGAGATCATTACCCTATCTCCTATTCACATCTGGTTCTCCATTTTTCTTTAGCAAAGGAAGACAGTCCAGAATGGAAAAGTAGGAAAGTTGGCTCTTTTCTACCACTGGTTTTCATTGCAGCCTTGCTCAGAAGGGCTTCCCTGGTGACTCAGAGGTTAAAGCGTCTGCCTCCAATGCGGGAGACCAGGGTTCAATCCCTGGGTCGGGAAGATCCCCTGGAGAAGGAAATGGCAATCCACTCCAGTATTCTTGCCTGGAGAATCCCATGGACAGAGAAGCCTAGTACATTACAGTCCACGGGGTCGCAAAGAGTCGGACATGACTGAGCGACTTCACCTTCACCTTGCTCAGAAGCAGTACATTGAATCACTCTGCTGTACAGGTGAAACTAACATGTCATTGTAAATTAACTACATTTTAATTTTTTAAAGCAGTAAATTAAAGAATAATCATAGGAGTATTCTACCATAGGCCATAGCATTTAAAGAGAAGAATAGTCTTCGGGATAAGCCCTAAAGACTCATGAAAGAGGTGACAGATTCCCACAGCAGGGCTCTTTAATGCTGAGTAATGTGGTGGACAGAGGTAGGAAGAGCAGACAATTTAAAGTGGAGTATGTAACCCATCCTAGAGACACAAAAGGCAGGTTTTGCGGGGTATAAATGATCAACACGAGAGAGCTGCATTAGCACAGGTTGAAGCTGAGAGTCTTCAGGAAGAGGAGAAGGCTGTATAAAATATTTAAATGGCCTTTCTGATGCTTCATGTTTCCCACGGTACACATAAATCTGGGAGGTCATGCTCTTGATGGACTCGCTGAATGACACTAGGCCACTTTGCCAAACACTTTGTCCTACATCAGACAGTGAGGTCACTGTAGAAAGCGGGGGCAAGATTTCAGAAATGCCATGGCAAGGATGCTCAGTCTCATCACAGGGAGAGTTCTAATTTTAAAGTCAACATTTACAGCCAGTCTTTTACATTAAGTACGCCTTCCCAAGGACTGGGGAAGGGAGATTCAGAATGTCTCTTCAGCTGCTGCCTGCAGAACGGGTTCCAAATGGTCTGTTGGAAATGACTCAAGTAATGTTTAGAACACTAATCATCTCAAAAGTACCCTGTAAAAAACAATTCACACCACATCACTCACCAAAAATATGCTACTGAAAACCCTTTGAAGCAATAACTCTCTCTGCATTATGCATTTATGGGGAATTAACGACCAACCGGAATCTATGGACTTTGACCAGAACCAGAGCTATCAATGCACAGGAAATATTTGACACTCTCTTGATCTTTCCAAAGCTAGCATCCTTCGATGTGTGCAGAATGTAAAACCCTGGATGCTACATTATATGTGAGTTCTCTGGTTATTATGAACAGACGGGTAGACTCCCTTGTGACCACAGCTCCAGATTTCAAGCAACTGAAAAGCTAAGTAACAGGATCTGTCAGGAGGATATTTACAATCTAAACCATGTTGTCCACATACAGAAAACAAAGTGAGACTCCGACCAACTGAAACATAAAACTGTCCTACAGTCTACAAAGAGGAAAGATGCCTTCTATGTCTTCATAGTAAGTCCACTGGATTATAGCTCGTTTTAATCAATTTTGAATTCATTTTTTAATCTTACTTAATACAATCACAATTTCACCTTTACTTCAACTTCTCCTGAGCTTTATTGTATTCACTCTTTCATTCAGTCTGCCTACACTGAAAAGACTGAATAGTTCATCTCCAGAGGCTCCTAAACAGGGTAGTAAAAGCAGCATGAATGAGTCAGCTTTGCAGTTACTTCCCCATAACTCTTTGTCACTAACAGGGAATAGCTTGTTCTTGGCTTTTGTACCCCCACTGCACAAATTTGCTGTTGAACTTGTGGAAGGCAATTTGGTCCTAATTCTAACAGAAAAATTGACTGCCATCAGCAGACTGATAAAAGTCTGTTAAAGGTATAAAACCTTTGAAAATATCTTTTCCTTTCAATAACTAATAGTCCTCCAAAACTGTGGTTTGATCTCTACAAACTGCAATTTTTGTGAGTCTCAGATCCAAATATCGCTGCTGCTGCTGCTAAGTCGTTTCAGTCATATCTGACTCTGTGAAACCCCATAGACAGCAGCCCACCAGGCTCCCCCGTCCCTGAGATTCTCCAGGCATGAACACTGGAGTGTGCTGCCATTTCCTTCTCCAATGCAGGAAAGTGAAAAGTGAAAGTGAAGTCGCTCAGTCGTGTCCGACTCTTAGCGACCCCATGGACTGCAGCCCACCAGGCTCCTCCATCCATGGGATTTTCCAGGCAACAGTACTGGAGTGGGGTGCCATTGCCTTCTCCCCAAATATCACTAACAAGGAATAAATGGACAATTGTAACATTGATCTTGTAGATCATCCCTATAAANGAGTTAGATCAATTAGTGGTTTAGTTGTGGGATGAGCACTAGAGGAGCATTCATACATAGGCACAGATGTAGATTAGTAGGTAGGTGGGTGAGTCTTGAGATTCTCTTCTGATAGCTTACATTTTCCCAGTGAAGTGAGAAGCAGGGTTATTAGTTGAGGGAAAGAGAATGGGAGTATGTGTTTGAAAAGTTGGGTATGGCAGTGAATGGACTTAGGGGAAAAAAAGTGCTGGGAAGCATCAAGAATGATTTGATACTGTATCCACTTATACCTAGAGATACTTAGAAGAGTCAGATTCATAGAGTCAGAAAGTACATTGGCAGATGCCAGCAGCTGGGGGTAGGAGACGGAGTAGGGTGGGAAGGGGGAATGAGGAGTTAGTGTTTAATGGGGACAGAGATTCAGTTTAAGAAGATGAAAAATTCAGGAGACGGATGGTGAAAGCTGCACAATAACATGAATGTATTTAGTGCCACTGAACGGTACAGTTAAATATGGTTAAAATAGTACGTTTTTTATTATGTTACTTTTACCACCATAAAAAAAAAGATTTTAAAAAGAGAGATGAAAATAAGGCAGCCACAAGGAGCATTTCTGAGTCAGAATATCATTTTCAAAATACCTTTCCAGCAGAAAAAAGGTGACTGCTCATCAGAGCAATGAAGAAAGGTATCTCAAGGGCTTTGGGGGCTGGCAAGGGGCTTTTCACAGAGCATGTTCAGCAAATGTACAAAGTGAAGATGTTTCAGAGTTCCGTATTCCCAAACTTCCTCTGTGTGTTTTTCCAATGGTCACAAGCTGTAATGGACATCCATCTGTTAGCTTTATTTTCCCTGCTTCTCCCTCTCCAGGCTGTCCCAGCTGGGACCACTAATGCAGCCTTAGCCTTGGTTTCCAAGGTAACGATGGCAGAGACAGCCTGCACCAACAGTCCATGCTTAGGCCCCTCAGCCCTATTTGGTGAGGCTTAGAATTAATTCCCATTCCAGATTCCAGGTTGTACTTCCACCCACGTGAGGTTCTTACATGATTAACTGGCCCAGGGCAGGCTTAGAGAGGACTCTAGCTCATCCCTCACAGCCCTTACTCCCTAGCCCTGTGCTGGCTCAGTCCAGAGTCTCCAGATTTTCCATTCTGTTTGACTGCCCAGTCTAGGACCAGAGACCTTCCCTGAGTCCCAGCTCACAGGCCAGGCTCTGAAGTCCTGCCTGGAATATGTCAGGCCCTTCTCCACGGCCTGATCCTGGCATCCTACGTCCTAGAATCCAGTTCTCATACTTGTAACCCATGTCCCTGTGTAACACCACACACAAACCATTTCTAAAGTCCCCACTCCCTTGCTCAGCCCCCCTTCACTGGCTGCCTTAGACACAATCATTCCTGAGCTTAGGGCTGAAACTGTTGATTTCTATCAGAAATCACGTCTGGTTCCCTCCAGAGCCAGAGTCTAGTTTCTGCAAAAAGTGAATGCTTTTAAGAGATGCAGAAGAGAGTAAAATCATGGAACCTGGCAACCACTGAATATAGAGGCTGCTGCTGCTAAGTCACTTCAGTCGTGTCCAACTCTGTGCGACCCCATAGATGGCAGCCCACCAGGCTCCCCCGTCCCTGGGATTCTCCAGGCAAGAACACTGGAGTGGGCTGCCATTTCCTTCTCCAATGCATGAAAGTGAAAAGTGAAAGTGAAGTCGCTCAGTCGTGTCCGACTCTTAGCGAACCCATGGAATGCAGCCTACCAGGCCCCCCCATCCATGGGATTTTCCGGGCAAGAGTACTGGAGTGGGGTGCCATTGCCTTCTCTGGAATATAGAGGCTAGTGAGATTAAAACATCAAATATGACCAGATTGAATCTGGTAGGACTTTTCTCAGTTCCTTAAAAATACTCCATAGATCTATCTATATACCAAAAGTTGGAGGGTGGTGGGCAGCAGGGCTGCTGCATTCTACTCAGAGGACCCCAACTGCAGGGCCTCACGTGGCAGCTCTCAACTAAGGGACTGGAGGATGAGCCAAAGGTAGATGTGAAAGTCGTAAGAATCCAGCTTACACTGGGCCTCTGCTTGTATTATCTCATTTACTCCTCACAATCACCCAATAAGCACCATTTTATTAAAACAAAACAAAACAAAACACTGGGTCTCAGAAAGATTAACTTGTCCAACATTAGTGACTTGAAAAAGTACAAAGCTGAGCACAGAGCCCAGATCAGTTAGATTTCAACCAGTGGACTCTATCCACAGCTATAATGCTTTCCCAGGAGAAGCTCAGGCAGAGAGAGTGTGACCACAAAGCCAAGTCAGGAAGAGAAAGAGGCCAGTAGAGCCCAATGTTGCAGAATGGCAAAGTAAGACCTGAAAAGGGAGGACATGGGTGGCAAATGGAAATACATGCACATTAGGTGACAGTTACATGCTAGGAACTACGCTAAGTGCTTTGGCTCTATTAACTCTTTTTTTAAGTTTTACAACAGTCCCCCAGGATCAGCTCATTTTATTGATAAACACAAACTAAGATGCAGAAAGTTTAAATAATTTGCCTGAGTTCATGCAGCTTGGAAGGGAATGGAGTCTGGGCTTGAACCCAGGCAAGTGGGCTCCATGTCTGCAGACTTAGTTCCTCCTTGAGGTTCCTGAAGACCTCAGCAAGAACAGTTGTGAGTGGGGGAGGAGGGAAGGTAGTCCAATCTGGCCAACTTGCAACTGGGTTATGCAGGGAAGGAGGGAAAGAAAGAGAAAGCTCGGGAGAATGTGTTCAGTTCCCAGGGCTGCCACACAAGGCACTGCAAACACAGTACTTAAGCTTAACTTCTGTGTGTGCATGCTAAGTCACTTCAGTTGTGTCCAACTCTTTCTGACCCTATGGACCGTAGCCTGCCAGGCTCCTCTGTCCATGGAATTCTCCAGGCAAGAGTACTGGAGCGGGTTGCCATGCCCTCCTCCAGGGGATCTTCCCTATCCAGGGATCAAACCTGTGTCTCCTGCAATAGAAGGTAGGTTCTTTACCACTAGCGCCACCTGGAAAGCCCAAGCTTAACACAATAGAAATTTATTTTCTCCGTCATGGAGGCTTAAATCCAAATCAAGATATTGATATTCCCTCCAGAGCTCCTAGGGGAGGTTCCTTCCTTTCCTGCCTCTTCCAGTTTCTAGCAGCCCTGTGTGTCCCTCGCCTTGTGGCAGCATCACTCCAATCTCTGCCTCAGTCTTAGTGTGGTTCCTTCCCTCTGTGTGTCTGTGACTCTGTGTCTTCACACAGCATCCTTGTGTGGCTGTGTCTGTGCCCACACTTCCCTCTTCTTACAGGGATATCAGTCACACTGGATTATGATTCATCCCAATGAACTCAACTTGATGAAATCTGCAATGATGCAGGACTTCCCTGGTGCTCCAATGGTTAAGACTCTGCCTGCCAAAGCAGGGGACACAGGTTCAACCCCCTGCCCAGGAAGATTCCACATGCCATGGGGCAACTAAGCCCACGTGCCACAACCACTGAAACCTGCACACCTAGAGCCTGTGCTCTGCAACAAGAGAAGCCCCCACAAAGGGAAGCCCTGCACTGCAAGTACAGAGCAGCCCCTACTCATCACAGCTAGAGAAACCCTGGACACAGCAACAAAGACCCAGCACAACCAAAAGTAATAAACAAATAAAACAAATCTATGAAGACCCTATTTCCAAATAAGGTCATATCCCCAGGTTTGGGGGTTTAGGACTTCAATATATCTCTTTTTTTAGCAGGGAGGATACAATTCAACCCAAAACAAGAGCCCGGGGTGCGAGGGGAGGATTTTTAAAGATGAAGATGGGAAAGATGATCTATGTGCTCTTTTAAAATAACATTTTATTAAAGATCAGTAGGTAGGTCATGGTTCTTTCCAAAGGAGCAGCAAATCTGATTATCTGTATCCAAAGAAAGGCTTCCCATGCCTGGCGTATCATTTTTAGTATTCTACTTTAATTTAATGAGCTGGAGAAGGACACAGACCCACAGCTTTTGCCAGGAACATTCTGGCACAATTCATCTATCACAACTTCCCCAGCTCGTATCTCCCCTGATCAATAAGAAAGCAGAATCGATGCCATGTCAAGCTGCACGGTAACTCTCAATCACACACACTGTGACAGAGACAAGCAGTTGTACAAACACTAAAACTAACAAACAGAAACTTTCCACCTGCCTAGAATTTGGTCGGTTTTTAACTGACATTTTTCTTAGGAGATTTTTTTTTGAAGTGTGTAATCCCTCAGTCTATATATCAAATAGAGCAGGAATCCAAGGAATTAGCCCGGAAACAGTTAGGTTAGCAAAAGGAAGTCAACCTGGGAGTACCTGGTCAGTCTAGATAACCCATATGCTTTTAGCCAAAGATTTGCTCTACTTAAAATAGCAGTGGTAGGTTGGTTCAGTACTCAAAATATTGGCATTAAAATTTTGCCTTAAATAATTCCAACACAGGATTAGTTATCCTATAAAGAAATTGCCATTCATAGCATTTATGCATTCATTAACTTTTCCCAAAATGTTTGTTTAATCATTATTCACTCCTTCGTGACTGGTTTAGCATAATATCGTAAGCATGGAAATTTAGCAAAACTCTAATTTAAAACACCTACAAAGAAGGGCTTCCCTGATAGTTGGTAAAGAATCCGCCTGCAATGCAGGAGACCCCGGTTCAATTCCTGGGTTGGGAAGATCCCCTGGAGAAGGGAAAGGCTACTCACTCCAGTATTCTGGCCTGGAGAATTCCATGGACAGTCCATGGTGTCACAAAGAGCAGGGCATGACTGAGTGACTTTCACTTCACTTTCACAAAGAAGGTGCAGGTAGTAGCTGTCAAAGGGTTTCTAGCACCGTGAGACACTTCCGATTCTCATTATCTTTGCCATTTAAATCCACAACCACTGCATTCACTACACTATTGGGAGCAAAGAATGACAACTCCCAACTGAGGCAGGAGACATCAACATTATCAAAGGGCAAGCACGCTCTTAAAGCAGACACACAGCTATTTATACAAATGGATGTTGTTCTATTGCAATAAGCAACTCAAAAGCTGCAATTTATTCCAATAATATCGATTATTACTCAAAGCTTTTTGAGGGAATCCTTTCCTATGCTACCAACAGAGGATGTAAAATATTCTTTTGCCTGCCATGTATGTGATACTGCGCTAGGTGTCACTGATTTTGAAAGATTTGGGAACAATTCAGAGCAAAATCAGACAGATGATATTGTTGATCAAGCAAGGTCATGCCATTTAGGATCAAAAAATGTTTCATAAGGGAGGGAGAGAATGGGAAGAATACAAAGGGTAGCACTGACGTGTATACACTGCTGCTGCCGCTAAGTCGCTTCAGTCGTGTCCGACTTTGCAAACCCAGAGATGGCAGCCCACCAGGCTCCCCCGTCCCTGGGATTCTCCAGGCAAGAACACTGGAGTGGCTTGCCATTTCCTTCTCCAATGCATGAAAGTGAAAAGTGAAAGTGAAGTCACTCAGTCGTGTCCGACTCCTAGCGACCACATGGACTGCAGCCTACCAGGCTCCTCCATCCATGGGATTTTCCAGGCAAGAGTACTGGAGTCGGGTGCCATTGCCTTCTCCAATATATACACTACAATGTGTAAAACAGCTAGTGGGAAGCAGCTCAATGCTCTGATCACCTAGAGGGCTGGGATAGAGGGTGGGAGAGAGACTCAAGAGGGAAGAGATATATGTAAACTTAGAGCCGATTCACATCATTGTACAGAAGAAACTAACAAAAACATTGTCAAGCAATTATCCTCCAATGAAAAATAATTTTTTAAAAAATGTTTCACAAAGATTATGCTGCTATCCAGAGTAGAGTTCACTCTTTATGTATCCAGTAGAACCCCTCAAAGGTTCAGGAATTTCTTCAGACTAAGTCTGGCTGACACTGGACCTTGGAGAATGAACTCTTTAGCAAACAATGCCATTGATATAAGAGGCTCTATCTGCATTGCCTGACGGTGTGATTACAGCCACTCTGTTCCCTCAAGGCTCCAGGAGACACCTCCAACCGGGCATTTAGGCTGGGCTCATCAGAAGCATCATCATTTATTATCTTCCTCAAAGACCATCATTTTTCCCCAGATAACAAACCAAATGGTGAGTCACTGTGTTTCTAGGCAGCACTGTAGGTATTCAGCAAACTCTCCACAGAATTTCTCCTCATGCCCCCACTGTCCTTCAGAATGAGCCTGTTTCTTTCCCTAATTTATTCTTCAATGCAGGATAGAAATGAGCCAGCTCTGCAGACAGATCTGAGAGGGTGGATGACCCATTTATACAGCAATATGGCTCTGTGTTATCCCCATTTCCTAATACTCAAGTCCTTAAGAGTCCTGATACTCGTCCTGAACATAAGCAGACCTGTGATTTGATTCTAACAGCATAAGGCAATGGTGATGGGATGTCACGTCTGTGACTATGTTACATAAAACTCATGTATGTCTTGCCCACAGACCTTCCCTCTTGCTGGCTTCAATGAAGCAAGTGGCTACACTGTGAGGCATGGTGAGACCCATGTGGCAAGGAACTGAGGGTCTCCCCAGGCCAACAGTCAACACTGTTGAAGCCCTCGGTCATACCACTCACAAGAAATTGAATTCTGCCAACAACCATGTGATTCTGGAGGCAGATCTTCTCCAGTTGGGCTTCGAGATAAGACCACAGCTTCAGCTGATACCTTAAAGCTAAAATTCTGAAGCAGAAGACCCAAGATACGCCTTGCTCTTCATATTATTCATCTCCACAAGCTTTCCCACCACATCAGCAAGTTTAGTTTTTCATTTGCTTCACATAAAATGACCACTAAATTTTAAACACTTCCAGGATGATTCTACAATTGCCAACAGCATATATGTTTTGTAGTCAATCCTGATACTGGTGTCTTAGCGTCTATAAACATGTAATACAATGCCATAGCCATGCTTGTGCGTTCTTTGCCTTCACAAGTCAAGTGAGAAGGCCTGTCCTTCAGAGTTACCTTCAGGACTCATCGCTGAATCTAAAATAGATCAATCCATAGAGACAGGAAGAAATCTAGTGGTTTTTAGGGCTAAGGGAAAGAGGAATGGGGAATGACTGCTGAATGGTTCTTCTTTGGGGTGATTAAACGGTCTTGAAACTAGACAGAGGTATTGTTGCACAATACTGTGACTATATTAAATGTCACTTTAAAGTAGTTAATGAGGGATTTTCCTGATGGTCCAGTGGTTAAGAATCCGCCTTCCAATGCAAGAGACTTGGGTTCAATCCCTGGGTGGAAACTAAGATCCCACATGCTGCAGGAGAACCAAGCCTGCACATCACAACTACTGAGCCCCACACTCCACAACTAGCAAGAAGCCCCACAGTGGTGAAGTGGTGATCGCAGTGAAGAGCCCAAGAGATGCAATGAAGGTTCCACAGGCCGCAACTAAGACATGACACAGACATAAGGAAATAATTTAAAAATAAAATGTCAATGGTTATTTTAAGTATATGAAGTTTACCACGGTAAAATAAAAAGTATGCTTGAAAAAAAGAGTAAACAAGGAAAAGGCTTCCCAAGTGGCACTAGTGGTAAAGAACCCCCCTGCTAATGCAGGAGACATAAGAGACACAGGTTAAATCCCTGGGTCGGGAAGATCCCCTGGAGGAGAGCATGTCAATCCACTCCAGTATTCTTGCCTGGAGAATCCCATGGACACAGGAGCCTGACACACTGCAGTTCATAGGGTCGCACAGAGTCAGATGTGCCCGAAGGGACTTAACATGAACGCCAACAGGGAGAAGTTAGGGGCCAAGAAGGCTTTGAAAGGTCAGAGAAACTTTTTTCTCAGGTCAATCTGGTCACTTTTCCATGAGGGAAAAATCAAAAGCAACTGTACTCTATATTAATTCTGAATAATACACCAATGGATTCTAAAAGATCATTGATGATAAGATTTCCCATCGACAATAAAAATATACATTGACTTTAAGATTTATTCATGATTTTAAAAGCATTAAAATGCAAAAATTATTGGTATTAGAATCAAAGGAAAACACTATCACAAATAAATTAAATGTGTTGCTGTTGTTTAATCACTATATTGTGTCCAATTCTTTTGTGACTCCCATGGACTATAGTCCATGAGGCTCCTCTGTCCATGGGATATCCCAGGCAAGAATACTGGAGGGGTTGTCATTTCCTTCTCCAGGGGATCTTCTGGACCCAGGGATTGAACCTGTGTCTCCTGCTTGGCAGGTGGACTCTTAACCACTGAGCCACCTGTGAACTATAATGTCAATTCTGGAGAAATACACAGAAAGACTGGAAGACAATAGGTCATTTTAACTCCTCTGAGTAGACAGATTGTGGGTGAGTTTTTCCCAGCTTCTGAAATGTGGCCAGATCAGGTTTCCTTTCTTTCATCTTCTCTGTACCATCCTATCTCCCCCTGGTAGGAAGAGGGCCTTCTAGCCTTAGGCACCAACGTTATGCATTATGAGGGGAAAGTGATGGTAACAGAGAGGCTGGTTTGTCTAGGTCAGTATTACCCTCTGAAAACGTCATTTCGTCGACAAAACTTTATGGCAGGTCTGTTATGTGGTAGGCATTATTCTAGACGCCAGAAAGACAGTTGTAAATATGAAAAATCTCTGACAATGGAGCTTCCAGCCACAACCATAGGGTACAGCCAGAACACCAATGGAAGAGTGACAAAGGGGAAGGGGGAGGAGCCCAAGAAAAGAGGGATTTCTCATCATTCATGGAAGGAGAGTCAGCACAGCCTGAATGGCAACCCAGAGAAAACGGGAGCAAACATGTGTCCCATTCTCTGGCCTCCAATTATTTTGTGGCCTTCTCTGAATAAAGGTTTTTTGTGGTGGTGGACAGAGCTAGAAGCCTGCCCAGCTGTTCCTGGGCATAACGCCAGGATTATATATTTTACCCAAAATTTTTGCTTTGAGCATACACTGCTTCACAGTAAACAAACAAAAATGGATGAAACAGACTTCTATTAACCCCTACGCTGCTTCTTTTAGCCAACTAAGCAGGTGGTTTTAGAAGGGGTTAGGTCATTATCTGCAAAAATAACGACCTTATAAAAATGTATAAAACAAGAAATCCCAATAGAAGCTGAAATTTCACCTCAAGTAAAGAAATGAGAGAGAAAGGATAAGTGAAATAGAGTTTCTCTTTGGAAAGTGCTGGCTTTTCTGAATTCTAATGGATTGTGTGTCACTGAAACATCATTTAAGTGGTCTGAATGATTTTTCTTTTCAGGATGATAATGGATGTGACACAGGGGCTAGAGGACTGAAAGAAAGCAAGGATGAGAGACAAGCAGATACTGAGAGAAGATCTTGCAAAAACTGTTAGTTCTTTTTATTATTCACATTCCTGAAAATGGATATGTCTGCAAATTGATTATAAAAATCAACTTGCCACATTTGGAAATGACATGGTAGATTATCTGTTCATTCCTTCCCCTCCAAGAAAACCTTTAGCTACTGCTGTTTGTGCATTAAAAGTTGGATTAATGTCTCCACCTTAAGCTTTTCCTATTGATCACTACTCACTGACTAGGGTAATTACCTACACTGAGGTATGCTGTAGACCCGAAAGATGTTCCTCACTTCTCAGAACATCACATCACCAGGCCTGTCATGATTAGACAGCATCATATTTGCCTCAGTCAGCTGAAACTAAGACATTTCACCAGTCTTAATGATGCCTATTTGACAACCAATTTGTTTGGGAATGAGCCTAATGATTTGTCACTGATGGACAACAGAAGCAGATTTCAGAGAACCAAGAAAAGAGACAATGACAAGTTATGCTGGGCAGACTAGCCTTGTTACTCAGCCAGCAGGTAAAAGTGTTACAGGGCAAGTGTTCTAGCTCTAGGATTTGAAGTCACATAGCCAAAATAAACAACTCTTACAGCTTAAGGGGACTCTAAAGATCTAGTCTCTGGCTATCATGTCAGGATCTACCTGCAGATATCAAAGCCTTCCCCAGAAGATCAACAAGCCAGTTGCAGCTTCCAAGTATCTTTCCATAGTTACTGACATTTCCATTGAGATGGGAAATACTGCAGTTACCACTTCCATCCAAGCATGTATGCACATAAATTCACTCATTTATCTCAGTCAGTCAACAACCACTTTTGGGGACCTCCCTGGTGGTCCAATGGTTGGGACTTCACCTTCCAATGCAGGGGGTATGGGTTCGACCCTGGTCAGGGAGTTAAGATCCCATATACCTTGTGGCCAAAAAACCAAAACACAAAACAGAGACAATATTGTAACAAATTCAATAGAGACTTTAAAAATGGTCCACATCAAAAAATAAATAAAAATGGTTCACATAAAAAAAATAAAAACAAAATTGAGCATTAAAAAAAAACTTTAAAACAAAAACCACCACTTATTGAGCTGCTAAAATGTGCTGTACACTATGGAAGGTCTTAGGAATACAAAGATGACTAAGGCAGGATTCCTCACCTTCTCACAATCCTGTAAGGAAGACAGACATTAACAAATACAATATAACCCCATCAGCAAGAAGTCATGCAAGTAGAGGAAGTAACCACCCTATGAGAACTCTCCCAAATAAGATGGCATCTGCCTCAGCTACTGCAGAATGAGTTAAGCATATCACAGATCTATGAGGGCGAAGGGAGAAAAGGAATTCCAGACAGAGAGGCCTGGATATGAAAAATCTTAGACACATGACAGAACACGCCATGATCAGTTTAAGGAGCACACAGTGTGGCAGGGATGAGAAGCACATGTGGCAAAAGGAAACGCAGCCGACGGTAAGGTCACAGGAGGTCTGAGGGTCACATGTGCATGAGGCCTAAATGTGCACAGCCTTAAAGGCCAGAACAGAGAGACTCGGACATTCTCATAGACAAATGAAGTAGTCAACACAAGGTTTTAACTTCAGAGGGACTAGGTTGTCTTATTCAAATTGACTGCTTCTCAGAAGTTGGCCTAACACCTTCTCTCACAATATTTGTTCAGTGGGGTTGCTGCTGCTCCGAACAGACATAATCAGTCTTGTGTTTTAGAAGGATTTCACTGAAAACAGCACATAAGTGGACTGGAAGTGGAAGAGACTGCAAAGGAGGAGACTGGTAAACATGCTCCTGCAACAGTCTGGGCAAGAGAGGATGCTAGCCTAACAAAGGCGTGATGGCAAAAAAGGATATGTTTGATAGCCACTTAGGAGAAAATTAATGGGACTTTGCTACAACTGGATGTGGAAACTGAGGGAAACAAAGAGGCATCAGAGATAACACCCTGATCTCTAACTTAGACAATGAATGTTTCCAAATGGCTTGGTACCTCTATCAGCTCAAACAACAGCAAGTAGTCAATAGGATCAAGATCACAAGTGGATGGGTTAGACTTGGACTTTTGAGTCAAAAAAAGAAGGTGGACCCGATACACTGGAAGTGTGGACAAAGAAAAATCATAGGGGCTTCTACACAGTGACCTCAGTCCATTGAAAGCCCCTTTAGGTAGATTAAAAAACTGAAGCTCAGAGCATTTAAAAGACTTACTCAAGACCATACCATACATTAGAAGCAAAGCCAAAGCAATATAAGAAATTACCCCAGGGCTCCACAAACGATTTTACAATGCTTCCTTTCACAAATTAAGACAATATCAAACACTTTAACTTCCTAAGCATGGAAACGGAAGAGGGGACATGTAAGTAAAATAAAAGAACTTGTATACAACTCCACCTTTCACCATACTGTCTTTTCACTGTTTTGTTCGGTTCTTGCAATCTGTTCTATATCCTGGTACATTGGGACATTTATTTCCTTTATTCCAATGAAAACAGTTGGAAAGATCAATAGATATATACTCATACTAGCCTTGAGGCCATGGCTTTACTAATAAATATTTTTTTGAATGAATCAAATACAGATGACTACAGACCCCAGACTTAAGTTAAAAAACAAAAAAGTTAGCTTTGCAATTTCTTATCTGAAAAAAAGACAAGAAAAGTTGTTACTAATTCATTGGAACACATTTCTGCTGTCTCTGCAATACAATTTTTTTTTGTCTCTTTAAAAGGAGGCATTCAAATTTACTCACTTGTTTTTATTCATCCAAAAATCAATATCTGGGACTCTTAATAAATTGAATTTAGGGTTTCAAAATATAATTCATGAGTCACTGGAGATACAGCAAATATTGAACAGAATAACTTCATGTCCCTTGCCAATATTTTTTTCTTTATTATCTGCTTAAAATGTTCAAATCTAATGCATGGCCAGTGCTTCCCTCCAGCCAGGTCACATAACTGTCACCGAAGTATAGCTCCCAGTTGTACTTTAGGCTGACTTCAAAACCTGATGGAATGTGAAGCTTCGTTTAATCCATACACCCCAGTGTGAAGTGAATGCAGAAACAAGGGGAAGACAGAAAGCTTCAACATTCAATTTTACCTTCCAAACATCACACACCAAGAAAACAATCAAGAGTATTTATCACAGTATCTGACATATAAAAGGCACTATGTTTTCAACATCTCAAGGGAGAGGCAACGACATAAATAAATAAACTAATAATTTTTTAGATCTGTCAAGTGATCTTCAGTCCAGTCATTCAGTCGTGTCCAACTCTTTGCAACCCCATGAACCACAGCACACCAGGCCTCCCTGTCCATCACCAACTCCCAGAATTTACCCAAACTCATGTCCATTGAGTCAGTAATGCCATCCAACAATCTCATCGTCTGTTGTTCCCTTCTCCTCCTGCCCTCAATCTTTCCCAGCATCAGGGTCTTTTCAAATGAGTCAGCTCTTCACATGAGGTGGCCAAAGTACTGGAGCTTCAGCTTCAACATCAGTCCTTCCAATGAACACTCAGAACTGATCTCCTTTCGGATGGACTGGTTGGATCTCCTTGCAGTCCAAGGGACTTAAGAGTCTTCTCCAACACCACAGTTCAAAAGCATCAATTCTTCGGCGCTCAGCTTTCTTCACAGTCCAACTCTCACAACCATACAGGACTATTGGAAAAACCATAGCTTTGACTAGACGGACCTTTGTTGACAAAGCAATGTCTCTGCTTTTTAATATGCTGGCTAGGTTGGTCATAATTTTCCTTCCAAGGAATAAGCGCCTTTTAATGTCATGGCTGCAGTCACCATCTGCAGTGATTTTGGAGCCCATAAAAATAAAGTCAGCCACTGTTTCCCCATCTATTTGCCATGAGGTGATGGGACCAGATGCCATGATCTTAGTTTTCTATGTACCATAAAATCAGGAAGGAAGACATTTTCTAAGTATTGGTTTGCCAAAAAGTTCGTTTGGGGTTTTTCCACAGCTGTTACAGAAAAACCCAAACAAACATTTTGGCCAATCCAGTATTTCAGATGGTGCTAAAAACAAAGGAGGTAAACAAACACAGCAAGACCCTGTAAGACTCTTAACAGAGTGAAGGAATCCAAGTTCTGGCTTTCTAGTTTGTCCTTTGATGCATAATATGGGCACCTTCTGAAACACCATTTAATTCCAGAGACCATCCCTGACTCCACCACTCAGGCCGGTCCCCTGGTTGTTTTCTTTTCATCTAGTAGTTGCCATGTGATTACACTAATCTTTCTGTACCATAATTACTTCTGGGTTGTTTGTTTGTTTTTGTACTGCTTCTTTAACTGCCTGTCTTTCCCACCCAACAGGAAGCACCCTAAAGCCAAACCGTCTATACGGCTCATCATGGTGAGCCCAGAGCCTGGCAAGTACCTCACACACCACAGGCATGCAGTATTTCTCAAGTGAATGAACTGGTAAATGAAAGAAAGATGGATGGAATGGTTTGCTGAATATTTTTGTCCGAAAAGATTTGCCCATATTTGGACACATTGTTAAAAATAATAAACAGTAATATATTGTAAAGGATTTGAGTCTGAGCTGAAGAAAGCTAGATGCACACTTAATTTTATTAATAGCTACTAGTAGTACTCCTGCATTTTTCCACCAGTAGAATCCTTTTGACTAGTGTTTTTCTGCCGTTTTAGTTGACTGCAGCGACATCTACTGATGAGTTGGAGGAAGAGCCATCTTTTTCACTTGCTGATTGTTAAGTGGCGCCTGAGACCAGACCTCAGGGCACTCACTCAGGTGTCACCCTGTCGTCCCACATAACGATTCTTACAGAATGTTATCTCCATTTTAGAGACAGAAGACTCGAGTGTATATTCCATTCATATATCCCGCAGCAAGGCAGAGACAGAGCCCTCAAAAGCGACTCCTGGCTCCTGAATGAGGAAGGGGATGACTGGAACACAGATGCCTCATAGAAGAAATGAATCAGTAACTTAGCTCCTCTTTATCTGAATACCACCTCTATGTCTATATTTGTCTTCAAGAATTCCCATCTTTTAGAGAATTTACCCCATAAAAATGTGGCAACCTCAAACTAAATGAATGGTGACAGAAAAAACTCAGGAAACCTAGAATCGTATAAGGAAACATCTTCATGCCATTTTGCAAAATGAATAAAACCCTGTTATTTTTCTAGTGCCTCTTGTTCACTTAAGAAGTCACTCTGTGTTAGCTCATCCCTGAAGCCAACTGCAGCTTATGCTATCTAAAGCAGAAAAGATACTAGAGGCAGCACTGCTTGTGATTACAGCCAAACATATCCCAAGTTATACACTCATATACTTACAAAATTCCAAATCTTAGGACTATGTTTATTGTCTGAAAAAGTAAAAAGTCAAAGATCACCCACCCACCCCAAGCTACTGTCCGCTCATCAGGTTATTCTGTCCTCTGATGCCCACTCTGGTGTGTGCTCATTCATGCCTTTGAGCTCTAGAGCAAGTATTATCCTAGCAAGCAACCCACTCTTACTTCCTTTGTCTCCTTGCTTGATCTCGGAAAGGATGAACTTATTGACTTAAACAGAAAAAAATCACCTTTCTAAAGCTACAATCTACCTTTAAAAAGACTTTTTTTCCTCAACTTGTGCCTAGAAGACATATGATGATGTGACAATTACTATGTGGGATTTTCTGGGATGCTTGGAGGGATGGAAAACCTGCCTCACTGCTTTAAGCAGATGGAAGGCAAAGGACTTCAGAGATGGAAAAAGTTACCTTGAAATCCCACATCTAGCTTCTCTGCCAACAAGCTCTCAAGTAATGAACTACCTGAGCCTCAGCTTTCTTGGCAGTAAAGTAGGGATATCAATGATTCTGTTTATCTCTTTGTTAGGACGACATATGTTAAAACATTTAGTAAACTATAAGAGGACCATACAAATTTAAGGAAGTGTTATCTCTTAAACCTCCAATTGAATCACTGAGGAGGTTCTTCATACTTGCATTGACCTTGATAAAGCAAGCAGTACATGCGCAGAGGAATGCAGACTTGAAGACTGCAGAGAACTCTCACATTTACCTTATTTCAAGCTTTTGCTTAAAATGAAATAATTGAGAGGATAACTCACGAGGACATCCTCCTGCAGGGCAGGGACCCAAGTCTCCTGACTGCCAGCTCACGCTCCTTCCAGGCACTGCCATCAGTCTCCCATCCCACCCAGCACGGAGCACCTCCTCTCTGGAATACTATCATGTGCCCAGGTGTGCACACCTCAAACACAGAAGATAAAACCAATAGGGAAAGATCAGTGAATCACAGACTATTCCACTTAGAGGAGAGAAAGCTATGGAAGAACTCCATAGGTGACACAGCTGCAAATGGTCTTCATTTCCACTGAGGACCAACAAGTGGGGATGCCGGTGATACACAGGTAAACGTTTAGCAACCAATTTTCCTCAGAAAAGGTGTGTGTGTGTGTGTGTGTGTGTGCACAAACTTTATTGACATAAAGGATATATAGCACACAATGTACAAATAGTTCCTGGGCATGTATCTGGAGAAAAACATGGTTCAAAAAGATACATGCACCCAATGCACACTGCAGCACTGTTTACAACAGCCAAGACGTGGACGCAACCTAACTGTCCATTGACAGAGATATGGATAAAGAAGATGTCGTGTGTGTATGTATATACATATATATATATACATACATACACACACACACACACATATATATTTACACACACACACACACATATTTACATACAATGGAACACTACTCAGCCATTAAAAGCATGAAATACTGCCATTTGCAGCAGTATGGATGGACCCAGAGACTGTCATACTGAGTGAAATAAGTCAAAGAAGAAGAAATATCATATGACACCCCTTATACCAGACCACCTGACCTGCCTCTTGAGAAATCTGTATGCAGGTCAGGAAGCAACAGTTAGAACTGGACATGGAACAACAGACTGGTTCCAAATAGGAAAAGGAGTACGTCAAGGCTGTATATTGTCACCCTGCTTATTTAACTTATATGCAGAGTACATCATGAGAAACGCTGGACTGGAAGAAACACAAGCTGGAATCAAGACTGCCGGGAGAAATATCAATAACCTCAGATGTGCAGATGACACCACTCTTACGGCAGAAAGTGAAGAGGTACTAAAAAGCCTCTTGATAAAAGTGAAAGAGGAGAGTGAAAAAGTTGGCTTAAAGCTCAACATTCAGAAAACGAAGATCATGGCTTCTGGTCCCATAACTTCATGGCAAATAGATGGGGAAACATTGGAAACAGTGTCAGACTTTACATTTTTGGGCTCCAAAATCACTGCAGATGGTGACTGCAGCTGTGAAATTAAAAGATGCTTACTCCTTGGAAGGAAAGCTATGACCAACCTAGATAGCATATTAAAAAGCAGAGACATTACTTTGCCAACAAAGGTCCGTCTAGTCAAGGCTATGGTTTTTCCTGTGGTCATGTATGGATGTGAGAGTTGGACTATGAAGAAAGCTGAGCGCCAAAGAATTGATGCTTTTGAACTGTGGTGTTGGAGAAGACTCTTGAGAGTTCCTTGGACTGCAAGGAGATCCAACCAGTCCACTCTAAAGGAGATCAGCCCTGGGTGTTCTTTGGAAGGAATGATGCTAAAGCTGAAACTCCAATACTCTGGCCACCTCATGCGAAGAGTTGACTCACTGGAAAAGACCCTGATGCTGGGAGGGATTGGGGGCAGGAGGAGCAGGGGACGACAGAGGATGAGATGGCTGGATGGCATCACCGACTTGATGCACATGAGTCTGAGTGAACTCCGGGAGTTGGTGATGGACAGGGAGGCCTGGCATGCTGCGATTCATGGGGTTGCAAAGAGTCGGACACGACTAAGCGAATGAACTGAACTGATGTGCAGAATCTAAAAAGAAATGATACACATGAACTTACTTGTAAAACAGAAACAGACTCACAGATTTAGAAAACGAATTTATGGCTGCCTGGAGGAAAGGGATAGAGAGACTGGGATGGACATGTACACACTGCTATATTTAAAATGAATAAGCAACAAGGTCCTACTGTATAGTACAGGGAAGTGCTCAATGTTATATAGCAGCCTGGATGGGCGGGGAATTTGGGAGAATAGATACATATATATATATATGATTGAGTCCCTTTGCTGTCCACTTGAAACTATCACAACATTGTTATCAGCTGTATTCCAATAAAAAATAAAAAGTTTAAAACAATGTACAAATAGCACTAACAGACTAAAAAAGTTTAAAACAATGTACAAATAGCACTAACAGACATAATATTCCCTATTCTAAATCCTAATATAGCCAATTGATTCTCACAGAAGGCTTTCATTAGTTTTTGCCAAACTTTTCTAGCTATAACTAACTTATGGTTGCAATTCATCTATGAGTTGACAAGTGGATTTGCACTTCATTCCACTAACTCTTTTTTCAATACATCTACTGTCATTAAATCTGATGTGTGATCTACTGTTCAGCCATTCTTCATCCTGATACTAA
Organism: Aepyceros melampus; assembly: GCA_006408695.1. Taxonomy (NCBI): domain Eukaryota; kingdom Metazoa; phylum Chordata; class Mammalia; order Artiodactyla; family Bovidae; genus Aepyceros; species Aepyceros melampus. The sequence continues at coordinate 381,930 of SJXQ01002445.1, read as the reverse complement.
TTATACTCATTAAACTGAAGCCAATCTCAGTGCTGGCACTAGAGACAACTACTTTTAAAAATTTAATCTGCATTGCTAAGACTTTAGTTCTAGACCAACAAAAAAATAGTAAATCAAGCCCTGATTTGTAGCATGTATCCATTTCTATGATATAAATATTTCCACCAGAGCCAATTCCAAGCTATCCATATGACATCACTGAATGCAGAGTGGGGAAAACAGACACAGCAGCCACCATGATACAGAATTTCAGCCATACAGGTACAACAGATGTAGACTGTCACTCAGTTGGTAGAGAATCTGCCTGCAATGCAGGACCACCCAAGTTTGATTCCTGGGTCAGGAAGGCACCTGGAGAAGGAAATGGCAACCCACTCCAGTATTCCTGCCTGCAGAATCCCATGGACAGAGGAGCCTGGAGGGCCAGAGTCTGTGGGGTCACCAGAGTTGGACACGACTTACCGACTAAGCCAGCATCAACCTCAAGATCGCAGGCATAACTAAAATGTAGTAGAATCATTAGGAAGTGAAAAGTGTTGAGTATTATTGTTGTTATTCAGTCACTAAGTTGTGTCCAACTCTTTGCAACCCCATGGACTGCAGCATGCCAGGTTTTGAGTATGTTTGATTCTATCTTTGATATAATTTATTTAAAGTTTATCTTATTAGTTAAAATAAAATTTAAATGTAAGTTAAGTTGGCTTAAAGCTCAACATTCAGAAAACGAAGATCATGGCATCTGGCCCCATCACTTCATGGGAAATAGATGGGGAAACAGTAGAAACAGTGTCAGACTTTGTTTTTTTGGGCTCCAAAATCACTGCAGATGGTGACTGCAGCCATGAAATTAAAAGACACTTACTCCTTGGAAGAAAAGTTATGACCAACCTAGATAGTATATTCAAAAGCAGAGACATTACTTTGCCGACTAAGGTCCGTCTAGTCAAGGCTATGGTTTTTCCTGTGGTCATGTATGGATGTGAGAGTTGGACTGTGAAGAAGGCTGAGCGCCGAAGAATTGATGCTTTTGAACTGTGGTGTTGGAGAAGACTCTTGAGAGTTGCCACTCTGCCAACCCATCCCACCCTCTCCCTCTCCTACAGAGTCCAAAAGGCCGTTCTATACATCTGTGTCTCTTTTGCTGTCTTGCGTACAGGTTTATCATTACCATCATTCTAAATTCCATATATATGTGTAAGTATACTGTATTGGTGTTTTTCTTTCTGGCTTACTTCACTCTGTATAATCGGCTCCAGCGTCATCCACCTCATTCGAACTGACTGAGTAGACATTTCTAAAGAAGATATACAGATGACCAATAGGCGCATGAAAAGATTCTTAATCATTCAGTTCAGTTCAGTCGCTCAGTCATGTCCGACTGTTTGTGACCCCATGAATTGCAGCATGCCAGGCCTCCCTGTCCATCACCAACTCCCAGAGTTCACTCAGACTCACGTCCATCGAGTCAGTGATGCCATCCAGCCATCTCATCCTCTGTCATCCCCTTTTCCTCCTGCCCCCAATCCCTCTCAGCATCAGAGTCTTTTCCAATGAGTCAACTCTTAATCATTAGAGAAATACAAATCAAAGCCACAATGAGATATCATGTCAAAAGGGCTGTCATCAAAAAGTCTATGAATAATATTTGGAAAAATATGAAGTAAAAGAACAATTGCACATTGTTGGTGGGAATGGAAATTAGTACTGGCACTACATAAAACAGTATGGAGGTTCCTCAAAAAATTAAAAATAGAACTACCATATGTTCCTGCCATTCTAGTGCTGAATATATATTCAAAGAAACCAAAAACACTAAGTCAAAACAATTAAAACACTCCAAAGTTCAAAGCAGCTGAAAGCAACTAAATGTCCATCAAAAGATGAATGGATAAAGAAGATTACTCAGCCATAAACAGGAATGAAATTCTGCCACTTGCAACAATGTGGACAGACCTACAGTGTATTATACTTCATGAAATAAGTCAGACAGAGAAAGACAGAATGCTTTTTATTATCGCATATGAACGTAATAATTCATAGATATAAAAAGACAACTGTGATTACCAGAAGTGAGGTGGGGCAAGATGGCAGTATGGGATTAAGAGAGATAACCTACTATGTATAAAATAAATAGGTTGTAAATATATGCACTGTACATCACAGGAAAATCAGCCATCATTTTCTAATAATTTAAATGAAATATAAATCTATTAAAAAATAGAATCAATATGTTGTACACCTGAAACTAATGTAATATTGTAAATCAACTACATAGTGGTGACTGCAGCCATGAAATTAAAAGGCGCTTACTCCTTGGAAGAAAAGTTATGACCAACCTAGATAGTATATTCAAAAGCAGAGACATTACTTTGCCGACTAAGGTCCGTCTAGTCAAGGCTATGGTTTTTCCTGTGGTCATGTATGGATGTGAGAGTTGGACTGTGAAGAAGGCTGAGCGCCGAAGAATTGATGCTTTTGAACTGTGGTGTTGGAGAAGTAAATAGATGGGGAAACAGTAGAAACAGTGTCAGACTTTGTTTTTTTGGGCTCCAAAATCACTGCAGATGGTGACTGCAGCCATGAAATTAAAAGACGCTTACTCCTTGGAAGAAAAGTTATGACCAACCTAGATAGTATATTCAAAAGCAGAGACATTACTTTGCCGACTAAGGTCCGTCTAGTCAAGGCTATGGTTTTTCCTGTGGTCATGTATGGATGTGAGAGTTGGACTGTGAAGAAGGCTGAGCGCCGAAGAATTGATGCTTTTGAACTGTGGTGTTGGAGAAGACTCTTGAGAGTCCCTTGGACTGCAAGGAGATCCAACCAGTCCATTCTGAGGGAGATCAACCCTGGGATTTCTTTGGAAGGAATGATGCTCAAACTGAAGCTCCAGTACTTTGGGCACCTTATGCGAAGAGTTGACTCATTGGAAAAGACCCTGATGCTGGGAGGGATTGGGGGCAGGAGGAGAAGGGGACAACAGAGGATGAGATGGCTGGATGGCATCATGGACTCAATGGACGTGAGTCTGAGTGAACTCCGGGAGTTGGTGATGGACAGGGAGGCCTGGCGTGCTGTGATTCATGGGGTCGCAAAGAGTAGGACACGACTGCGTGACTGAACTGAACTGCTGAACTAATTTATTTAATAATAATTTGATTTTTAATAATGGCTGGATTTAACAACAAGCTTACAAAATTCCTGAAACTAACAATTGGCTCTTGCAATTCAGTAAGAGCTAGCTCCAACATGGGGCTCCCAAAACTCTAAGAGGGATGTGGGTTCATATATTAAAAACAGCAATTTCATAGAGTGACCATATGATCCAGCAATCCCACTCCTGGGCATACACTGGGAAAAGATGAAATCTCCAAAGAAGTATATGCACCCCACTGTTCATAGCAGCACTATTTACAACAGCCAAGAAGTGGGCATCCAAATACCCACCAACAGATAACTGTTTTAAGAAGATGTGGGGTGTATATACAATGGAATGCTTGTTGTTTAACCACTAAATAGTGTCCAACTCTTTTGCAACCCCGTGGACTGTAGCCTGCCAGGCTTCCCTGTCCATGGATTCTTCAGGCAAGAATACCGGAGTGGGTTGCCATTTCCTTCTCCAGGGAATCTTCCCAATCCAGAGATCAAACCCACGGAGCTGCATTGGCAGGCGGATTCTTTACAGCTGAGCCACTAGGGAAGCCCACAATGGCATACAACTCAGTGCTTAAAAAAAAAAGAATGAAATACTGCCATTTGCAGCAACATGGATGGACCAGAGAATATCATACTAAGTGAAGCAAGTCAGACAGAGAAAGACAAATACTATATGATACCCCTTATATGTGGAATCTAAAAAATAATACAAAGAAATGTATATACAAAACAGAAACAAATTCTCAAAAAAAAAAACAACTTATGGCTACCAAAGGGGAAAGGGATGGGGGGAGGGATAATCTGGCAGGACAGGACTAACAGATACGAGTTACTATTAAAAAATAAACAATGAGGATTTACTATAAAACACAGGAACTATATTCAATATATTGTGATAATTTATAAAGGAAAATAATCTGAAAATATACATATGTGTGTGTATATATATATGAATCACTTTGCTGTACACTTGAAACTAACACAATATTGTAAATCAATTATAACTCAGTTTTTTAAAAAGCCAGCATTTTCAAAACCAAATAAAGATGTGGGTTTAATTCCTGGTTCTGCCACTTGCTGGATGCATAAATTTTAAATAACTTCATATGTAAACAGAGAAGGCAATGGCACCCCACTCTAGTACTCTTGCCTGGAAAAACCTGTGGATGGAGGAGCCTAGAGGGCTGCAGTCCATGGGGTGGCTAGGAGTCGGACACGACTGAGCAACTTCACTTTCACTTTTCACTTTCATGCATTGGAGAAGGACATGGCAACCCACTCCAGTGTTCTTGCCGGGAGAATGCCAGGGGCGGGGAAGCCTAGTGGGCTGCCATCCGTGGGGTCGCAGAGTCGGACATGACTGAAGCGACTTAGCAGCAGCAGCAGCAGCATATGTAAAATGGAAAATATATTACTATGTATCTCTTAGGGTTACTGTAAGGATTAAATCAGGTTTTCTGTTAAAAAAATGAAATTAGAACATTTTCTCAGTCCATATACAAAAATAAAATCAAAATGGATTAAGACCTAAATGTATTTAAGACATGGTATCATAAAACTCCTAGAAGAAAACATAGAACACTCTTGGACATACATTGCAGCAAAATATTTTTTGATCTATCTCCTAAAGCAAAGAAATCAAAAGTAAAAATAAATAAATGGGACCTATTGATGCTTTCTGGAGAAGGCAATGGCACCCCACTCTAGTACTCTTGCCTGGAAAATCCCAGGGATGGAGGAGCCTGGTAGGCTGCAGTCCATAGGGTCGCTAAGAGTTGGACACAACTGAGCGACTTCACTTTCACTTTTCACTTTCATGCACTGGAAAAGGAAATGGCAACCCACTCCAGTGTTCTTGCTTGGAGAATCCCAGGGACAGGGGAGCCTGGTGGGCTGCTGTCTATGGGGTCGCACAGAGTCAGACACGACTGAAGTGACTTAGCAGCAGCATTGATGCTTTTGAACTGTGGTGTTGGAGAAGACTCTTGAGAGTCCCTTGGACTGCAAGGAGATCCAACCAGTCCATCCTAAAGGAGATCAGTCCTGGGTGTTCATTGGAAGGACTGATGCTAAAGCTGAAACTCCAATATTTTGGCCACCTCATGCAAAGAGTTGATTCATTGGAAAAGACCTTGATGCTGGGAGGGCTTGGGGGCAGGAGGAGAAGGGGACGACAGAGGATGAGATGGCTCATGGCATCACCGACTCAATGCACATGAGTTTGGGTGAACTCCAGGAGTTGGTGATGGATAGGGAGGCCTGGCGTGCTGCAATTCAAGGGGTTGCAAAGAGTCAGACACGACTGATCAACTGAACAAACTGAATTAAACTTAAAGGCTTTTTGCAAAGGAAACCATCAACAAAACAAACAAAAAAACCCCAATCTGTTGAATGGGAGAAAATATTTGTAAATGATACGACCAACAGAGAGACAATATCCAAAATATATAATAGCTTACACAACTCACAATCAAAAAACTGATTTTAAAAAGGGCAGAAGACCTAAATAGACATTTTTCCAAAGAAGACATACAAATGGCTACTAGCACATAAAAAGATACTCAACATCACTAATCATCAGTTCAGTCGCTCAGTCGTGTCCGACTCTTTGCGACCACATGAATCGCAGCACGCCAGGCCTCCCTGTCCATCCCAGCTCCCGGAGTTCACTCAGACTCACGTCTATCGAGTCGGTGATGCCATCAGAGAAATGCAAATCAAAACACAAAGAGGTATCACCTCACACTTGTCAGAAATGCTATCATCAAAAAGTCTACAAATAATAAATGCTGGCAAAGATGAGGAGAAAACAGAATCCCTGCACATTACTGGTGGGAATGCAAACGGGTACAGCCACCGCAGAAACAGTATGGGGAGTCCTGAGAAAACTAAAAATAGAACTACCATATGATCCAGCAATTCCAGTCCTGGGTATACACAAAGAAAATGAAAACATGTACTCCAGTGTTCACAGCCGCATTATTTACAATAGCCAAAACATGGTAGCAACCTAAGTGCCCCCCAACAGAAGAACGGATAAAGGTATGGTGTGTTTGTATATATACACATATAAAATGAGTAATAATAGGATATTATTCAGTCAAAAAAGAATGAAATTTTCTGTTTGCAACAACATGGATAGACCTAGAGAGTATTGCACTTAGTGAAATAAATCAGAGAAAGACAAATACCTTATGCTATCACTGATAAGTGATATCTAAAACTAAGGCAAATGAATGAATATAACAAAACAGAAACGGACTCACAGATACAGAGAATAAACTAGTGGCTACCAGTAAGGAGAAGTGGGAGGGAAAAAATAGGAGTAGGAGATTTAAAGGTACAAACTAATATATGTAAAATAAATAAGCTACAAGGATATATGGTACAGCACAGGGAAATATAGCCATTTTTTATAATAACTTTAAATAGAGTATAATCTATAAAAATGCTAAATCACTATGTTGTATACCTAAAACTAATACAATATTGTAAATCAACTACTGTTAGTTTAAAAATAATCAATAAATAAAATCAAGCTTTCTACGGTTACCATCATAGCCAAAACTGGTATGTACGGAACATTAAAGAAGTATATGTTATTTAAATTGTTGAAGAATTTTCTCATCATTTAAGCAATGTAATGACTTTCCAAGGAAGATGATCAAATCCTCTCCTCTGAAAGTATATGGAAATTGAAGAGATGTCCATATGCATGGAAAGCACTGTGGGAATGAAGCCAGGGACAACTGACCCCTAAGCATTAGAATCATTATCCTTTCTTAAGAATCACTGCTATCTAGCATTATCTAAAGTAACAAAGGAACGCAGGAAGAAAATCAATTGCTTAGCAGTATGAGTACAGAGAAGCACCCAGCAAATGAGAGCTGCTACTGGTAATTTTACTTTATATTTATGTGCCCATAAAAGTGCTATGTAAACAGCAGGAGTTCAACAAAAACTTTGAAGAAATGTGCACTTGGATGTGTTTTCTCCCAAGAGCAAGACTGGATTTGTCCTGTTCTAATCTCATTGGAAAAGACCCTGATGCTGGGAAGGATTGAAGGTGGGAGGAGAAGGGGATGACAGAGGATGAGATGGTTGGATGGCATCACTGACTTGATGGACATGAGTTTGAGCAAGCTCCAGGAGTTGGTGATGGACAGTGAAGCCTGGCGTGCTGCAGTCCATGGGGTCGCAGAGTTGGACACGACTAAGCGACTGAACTGATACTGACTGACTGATGATAAATCCACTCTGAGGGCTTCCCAAGTGGCACTAATGGTAAAGAACCCACCTGCCAAAGCCGTGCTTAGTCATTCAGTCAAATCCAACTCTTTGCAATCTCATGAATTGCAGCCCATCAGGCTCCTCTGTCAATGGGGATTTTCCAGGCAAGAATACTGGAGCGGGTTGCTATGCAGGAGACATAAGAGATGAAGGTTTGATCCCTGATCAGGAATATCCCCTGGAGGAGGGCATAACAACCCACTCCAGTATTCTTGCTTAGAAAATCCCATGGACAGAGGAGCCTGGTGGACTACAGTCCATAGGATCTCAAAAGAGTCAGACACGACTGAAGCGACTTGCACACACACGAAATCCACTTGTGATCGGGACTCTCAGAAAGTCACAGCATATTCACGTGGCTCTTTTTTAGAATTCAGCCTGTGATCCTTAACTGAAGGGAGCTGGGGCTGGTTGGCTTGGCACTTTGCTCTTACGAGCCTCAGGGAAGTCCTAAAATTCCACACTTCTTAAAAGCACTAGTAATAACCATGGGAATGATCTGAGTAGCTGGGTTCATGGTAAGAAGATCTGTCAGCATACACACTAGCCAAGGGTGGCATAGTTCATCCCCGTTTCATCCCTGCTTCTCCTCTGCAGCAGCTAACAGTCAGGTGGTTTCACTTTTGAAGATACTAAGGCAGAGAGAGATGAAATGCCCTTGTCACCATCATTAAGAGTACAAATAATTAAATTAAATCAGTAAAAAATTTAAAGCAGAGCCAAAACTAACTAGTGGTTTAGGGGTCTAGAGAATTCTGTCCCTAATGGAGGAAGGGGAGGACCAACCAACTACACCTTTAATAAAAGCAGATACTAAAAATTCTAATTCCTTTTTTAAAAGACCTCTAGGACCTCTCAGTCTCTTGGCCCTTACAGGGTGGTCCATAGCCCAGCAGCATCTTCATCTCGTGGGAGCTTTGTACAAATGCAGCATCTCCAGCGGCACCTCAGACCTACTGAATCAGAATCCACATTTTATCAGCATCCCCAAGTGATCTGGATGTACAATGATATTCAAGAAGCACCATACCTGCTTTTTCTTACGGATTATTCTCAGTTGTATAAAATTATTAAGACATTCACGATGCAGAGAAGCTGGATATAAAATTGTATGAGGCTACTAAGTAGTACAAAATACCACTTCCAAGTTTATGTCTTAATACTATAGTCTTTATGCTAAATGTCCTGAAAATAGTCACGCTGTGAGTTTTTCTTTCTTAACAGCATTCTTTAATTATCCTACACATTCCAAAAGTTAAAATATATAATTAACATAGAGAAAAATAACACTTAGAGGCAAAAATATAGGTAAGACACAGAACCTTACCTGTAGCTTGAAGGTGCAATATCTGAAAAGTGAAAAACTCTGGCCAATTATTTGTGTTGCCTCTAAGATAGGCAATCACTTTCAATCTCCTGACACTAAACTCAGTAAACTCAATGATTAATAAAGTATTGTACGGACAACCTCTGGGTCATGCTGGGGAAAAAAAAGAATAAACCAACAAAGGCCACTAGAAATCTCTGTCAGATTTTTAAATAATTCAGCTACTGTAACTCTCAAGAGCCTTGAGGTTCTCAAACATGTGGTTGGTAGTAGATTCCCTCTTCTCATACACAGTCCTAGTGGGGATTCCCATTGTATGCAAACTCCTTGATAAAATATGGAGGAAAGCAGTCTTTCTTAATAGGTTCCTTGCCTTCTCTGCCTGTTTAAATCAAACTAACCTCTATCTAAATAAGCCTCTGTTTCACTTTGCATGTATATATCTACTCATGTAAAGTTACAACAACCCTATGAGCTAACAGTTACGATACCCTTTTTAGAGTTAGGAAAACCAAGGCTCAGAGAGGTCAAAGATTTGTCAAGGGACAATGGCAGCAAAGAGAAGACCTGAATTCAGGACATCATGATCCCAAATTCTAGGCTTTCAGCTGCCACCCTGCATGTTGTTCCTATGGCCGTCACGGCTCCCCTTGTTTGAAATTACTATTTCACCCTTCGGTACTTTCAGAGCATTTTTTCCCTGCATATGTCACCTCCTACCTCATATTATAGAGTTTTCATCCCCATGATTCTTACGCTCCTGGACAGAAGAACCTGTGTTCTGCACATCACTAATGATAGAAAACTGGGTTTTCCTCAGTTCTCTGGGGTTTCCTTCCTAGAGGAAGTGCTCTTGAAAATGCAAAGTGGTCACCAAGTTGGTTTTGCTTCAGCTAAGCTGCAAGTACCACCACAACCACTTCCACTTGCTCCACCTTCGGCCAGGTGAAGTCACATGACTAGTTTTCACTAATAGAATCTGAGTAGAAGGAAAATGAGTCCACTCCAGGCTGAGCATTACCTGTAGCTTTCCTTAAGTTCTTTTTCCTGCCACCTGGCTGGATACAGAGGATCCACTGAGGTTGCTTAGGCCCAAGAAGATAGTAGAGACACTTGGTGGAAGAGTAACTATTGACAATGGCAGCTCTGAAGAGGGCAAATAACAAATCCACTGCATTAAGCCACTGAGACTGGAATCGTTTGTTACAGCAACTGGCCTTCCCTGCCAGATACACCTTCGCTTATCCAAAGTCTCCTATTTAGTTCTTTTAGTTAACAAGTACTCCTTCACAATACAAATGCTTCCAAACAAATTAGGGCTACAAGGGATTCTTACTTCAGTGTGCAAGAAAAAATTTTAACTTTGAAAAAAGGAAGATGATACTGAACATTTCTTTTAATGGACTGCTGAAGCCTCTGAGAACTATCTGATTCCTTGTAGGGCTCTGAGTCACCTTTGGACTCAATTTTTTAACTTGTAGATAACTGACAGCAATACAAATAGTTCTTCTCCAGACAAGCAAATTAATAGTCCAGTGGAGAAACAGCCTTCATCCCTTGGAAAAAGTTAGTCATAGATCCATTTGTCAATTTACTTTAACAGTCCTTTGATTTGGTCTGTTTGTTTTGGTTTAAAAGTTGGACTTTACTTGACAATCCACAAGTGATTTGCAAATTTTACGGATTAGTGGGAGTCAAATTTGAAAGTCCTTGATTCCATGTAAATTTGTGATTTTTTTTATCTTTCCTTTGATCCAGCTGTGGTATCTACCTGGTTCCTCTGTTAATTAATGAGCTTTTAAAAGTCTTTGACACATGTTCATTCTATATCTGAGTAAGAATCATAATTAAATCTTCTTTAAAAACATACCTTTTAAACAACTATGAATTACTGATGGTCCCTCAAAAAGTCTTTAAACCAAGTTCTTAAAGAAAGAGTGTTTTGATATAGTGAAATGGATTAAGGGAAAACTGAAGACTCTTTGGATCCCAAGGGTAGTCCTGCGTGGCCGCCACCCTAGTGATGCAAGCAAAGGTAAAAGTGAGGATGGTAAGGATGATGACCAGGGAGAAGGAAAGTTTGAAAGATTTCACTGAGAACAAACTTCCCCCGCATCATGATTTTCCCCGTGGTTTCCCCCTACCTCCTTTTTATTTGTGGATTAAGTAAATGAGTTGTTTTTGGAACCCTCTGTGGTTTCTGAGGCTAACAACAACTCTTCACCTTAGCTCTGTGTACATGACCTCCGTCATCAGTCTGCATGTCACCTGGTAGGGTTCAGAAGCCCAAGGCTGTGGTCCTAATGGGATGAGCAATACTTAATCAAGCTTGCGATAAACAAACCTAGGTGGAACTCCTGGTGTCTGTGGAGGATTTCACATCTAATCTTCTGCCACTGGAAGCCGCCGACATTACTTGGGAGTATTTATCCCCAAGGATTCATCAAAGCCATCCTGTTCCAAACAGTTGCTGTCCTCTTTCAAAAGGAGCAGCTTGAAATTCAAATCCCATTATTTCAGAAAGATTTCAGCCCTGCAGGAAAACTTAGAGGTAGAAAGAGTAAATCAAAATTCTCTCAGCTATGAGCCCTCCTCTGTTTTATCAATAAATTCCTTCCCTGGGTCTCGATAATCTGGATGTTTGTAAAGTTTAAAGATTCTTCACATGAACTGAAACTAGGCATATCTTCGTTGGACACATATTTTTATTTTGTGCCAGATTCTGTGAAAAAAAAGTCTTTCTGTCCGACAGAAAATCAGGAATGCTCTTAGCTGGAAAAGCAGAATCCTGTGGCTATTAATTCTCAAATGCTGAAATGAAATGAACTGACTGACTTCAACCTCACCTGATCGCTAAGCTAAGCTTCAAGGCTTTAGCATCCTCTTTTTATGATCTCAATAGAAAAGGGTAAATTACTGAACTGCTCCATTTTCTGAAATGCAGAAGTTAAGCGAATTCTTTCTCTGATCCAAATTAAGGAAGACAAAACTGGGGAGACTCCAAATATTCCAGATTTTTAACATAGCAGACCTATCTATAACATTTGATTAAGTAATTCACTTAAATTAGCATCATATAACTTCAAATCAAGAGATAAGGACACTGTTTTCACTACTTTCTCAATTCTGTTTTAACATAATTAGAAGCTTATTAAACATTATCTTTGTTTACTTTTCTCTGCATTTTTCAAAGAGGACAATTTATACTCAATTTCCTCATTTCTGAAATTTTTTTTTCAGTCCTCTCAATATTTCTTGTTTAATTCCCAGAAGAGCCTAAGAGATGTTTTCATATGTTAATAATTCCCAACTGAGCCTACAAGTGCATTCTGATTACAAAGAAATTAGTTCAAAGCCTTCTCTTCAGATATAATGTGCCTTATTAATGTTTTTATTAACTGTTGCTGATGAAGAGATTATTTTCTGGCTTAGCTCCAAGAATCCTTTTTTAGCCCTCAAAAGGAAAAGTGACTGCTGAATTTGCACATGAGAAATTCATTTCTAATGAATGAAATGTGATTTTTTTCCAATTCTCTAATTCAATACAGTTTAATTATGAAAATACAGATAAGGGAAAGCATTAAGCTTTTGGAAAGCATTAAGTCTATTATCTCACACAGACCATTAAGAAAAATAAAGATGAATAATGTGAAGCTAAGATATTTGGGTTTAGTTCCAGAAGTCTCTTCCTAAATCAACAAGTCCAAATGGATTTTTTCTTTTTTAATCTTTGATACAAGAACATATTATATTATCTAGGGCCTTTTACAGGGCATTAAAGACATAAAAAGAGAAAATTTTTGTTCAAACCTTAAAGCATTTAAAACACTATATTCTTCAGTCGCCAAGTCATGTCCAACTCTTTGCAACCCCATGAACTGCAGCATGCCAGGCTTCCCTGTTCTTCACTATCTCCTGGAGTTAAAATTTTGTTCCAGCCAGAAAGAAAGTGAAGTGGTTCAGCTGTGTCCAACTCTTTGTGACCCCATGGACTGTAGCCTACCAGGCTCCTCCATCCATGGGATTTTCCAGGCAACAGTACTGGAGTTGGTTGCCATTTCCTTCTCCAGGAGATCTTTCTGCCCAGGGACTGAATCCAGGTCTCCCGCATTGCAGCAAACACTTTACTGTCGGAGCCACCAGGGAAGTTCCAGCCAGAAGTTAGATTCAAAAGGACAACTCAACTCTCTGACTTGGGGAAGCAATGATCCAGTGGCAAAGAGAATCAGGTTTAATAAATTTCTCACTCCCATGTAGGTGATGCTATGACTGTTTTTATTCTTTGGTGGAAGTTATCAAAGGCCTTATCACTATTGAGCCACCTAATTAACCGTTTGGAAAGTTTTTAAATGCTTGGTCCCTCTGAGAATGCAATCATCTGATTCTCATCTGATGTAGATTGTAAGGTAATGAAGATAGCTGGCCCAATATTTTCAAAGTCTGATTATTAAACGTGATCATAGAAACTCCAAGCTCATTCTAAAAAACCATTCTAAAATGTTAAATTTCTGGGGCTTCCCTGGCAGTCCAGTAGTTGAGACTCTGTGCTTCCAATGCAAGGGGCACAGCTTCAATCCCCAGCTGAGGAAGATTCTACACGTTGCATGGAGTGGCCAAAAAAATTCCTAAATTGCTGCCCACAAGAAAGAAATGCTAGTTACTCGACACAATGCAGATGTTAGCTAATGCTATGATGGGCATCATTTTGCAGTATCCAAGTGTATCAAATAAGCATGCTGTACAAAATGTTATGTCAGCCATACCTCAATACTGCTGGAAAAAATAAAACAAACCTTAGATTATGTTATCATATGGATAGCATGCTATCCACCTGAAGTCACAGTATAATTAGTTCCTTACTGAAGGGTTTGTAAATGTAAAAACTATTTTGAGGTAAGTACAGCGAGAAGCAAAGAAAGTTAAGATCACATGAAGTTCTATCTGTCATGCGATGTTTAAACTTAACCTCAGTTATAAGCAGTATGAAAAACCCTTAGTACCTGATCAGTTATCATTTTTTCCACAAATCCAACTCTGTTTAACCCACCCTTTCCCCTCCCCAAAACTGCTATCCAGGAGTTAAATAAGGGACTACTGTTCGATTGCAAAGTGTGATAGAGCATTCCCACCCTTCTTCCCAATTGTGCTGGACGGTTTCTGGTCCAGCATGGGAAGAAAAGCCCCTTTCAATCAATCAATCTGAAACAAAATGAGATAGTGGAGTGGAAATGAGCCCTGCCAAGAACAGCTCGGAGGAGTTACACAAGGAAGGACTGAGTGGGAGTTAGGCTTTCCAGCAAGCCTTCAGCGAGAGCCTGGGGTGCATCCAGACCAAAAAAAAAAAAAGGGAGAAAGCTGTCTGATGAAAGAAAAACAATGGTAGAAAAATGTGGGGTCAGGAAACATCCGATGCACGTTCTAGTGACAGAGATTATAGCCCAACGAAGGCAGAGGCCCCAGATGAGGATGGAAGATAGACCCCAGACAGAGGTCCTTGAATATATCCATAGTATACAAAAGAGACAAATACACTTTTAAGAAATACTTCCTATCCCTCAACTGTTGAATCCCTGAGTTACTTGATGTAAATCTCTGATTCCGTATTTTCACATTCAGTCTCTCCTTCACTTATGCTGCGCTGTATTTTTACTTACCACCACCAGTCCTTTGAATTTCAAAAATAGCTCTGACTTCCTGAGGCCAGCTGGAGAGGTTGGCAGTTCTTTTAGATCACACAGAACCTACTACTACAGTACTGGAGAGAACCAGCTGTGCAAAGGTTAATATTTTAATAAACAAGACTGATTTCCCTTCCTCAACACAGGAACATCCCCAGGGAAGCTTTATGCAGAAGGGAGTTAGCTGCTTTTTCGCAAGTTAGCTGCTTGCTCTGGACAGACAAAATCGCAAACAGGGGTGGTTTTGGCTGCCACTGAGCTCTCCACTAACTCTAGTCTATGAGTTTTCCTCATTAGTTTGAGACTTAGAGTTGATCTCTCATTCATTTTCCCCAAAGAAATAGGAGAAGAATAAGGGAATTTGCAGTGTCCCACAGCTGACTCAGGCAAAGGGAACATTGTGTGTGTGTGTGTGTGTGTGTGTGTGTAGGAGAAGAATAAGGGAATTGCAGTGTCCCACAGCTGACTCAGGCAAAGGAACATTGTGTGTGTGTGTGTGTGTGTGTGTGTGTGTGTGTATTTCAACGATCTAAGTTCTTCTTCCACTCTTGGAATTACTGAATTCCAAAGCCTCAATTCCAGTCTGCCTAAGATTCTTGGTACAAAAATCCTACATACAGCTGTGAAAAATCATTGTGTCCATCAAAAAAAAATTTAGCGTAGCACACAATCATCCTTTCCGTCCATTCTTTCCATCTTCCAAAAGGCTTAACGTCTCCTACGTTGAAGAAATATGAAAGTTTGACTGTAGCCATTATACATAACTGCTCATCAGAAGTGTCGTGAACACCATAAACAAACAAACCAAAAACCAGAACACATTACATTCTTTTCAGGTCGAAATCTGGTTTTCTTTAGGTTTGGCCAGGACTCTTTTTGATTTCTGGTTCATGATGGGTGTCCGCCAAACACATCTATGAGCACGGCCAGAAGTGGGCAGCTAGAAGGAACTCTATTCATATTTATATCTTTAACCTATTTATAACCTACCTCATGCTCAAAAGATTTATGGCTTCTAACAAATACCTAAAATATAACAGGATAAAAATAAATAGATGGAAAATTTAGGAAATAAATGCATTTAAAACTTAAAATCCTGAGTTTGTCAGATGTTTCAGCAAGGGCACAGGGAAAGATTTTTCTCCCTGCATGAATGCGTGTGTGCTAAGTCACTTCACTTGTGTCTGATTGTGTCTGCTATGAACTGTAGCCTGCCAGATGCCTCTGTCCATGGGATTCTCCAGGCGAGTATACAGGAGTGGGTTGCCATGCCCTCCCCCAGGAGATCTTCCCAACCCAGGGATCGAACTTGCATTGCCTGCACTGGCAGCAGGGTTCTTTACCACTAGCACCACCTGGGAAGCCCCTTTCTTCCCTATAGGTCCCCAACTACTCCTAATCTTCGAGTAACTCAACAACCTAAATGGAAAAACCTATGAGGAAATGATATCTTGAACTTGGAAGGCATTCGCTCTGCAGATCTAACATGCCTGAAGCACTTTTTCTCCTGAGTAAGGAGAGGCAGAGATCATGATCTCTAACTCAAACGTTAGCACCAGTGTGTCTTGCCTAATGTGGAAAAAGGAGGTCCCCTCCAAGTGCTGCTCCTCCTGTCTAGGAAAAGTTAATTTAGTT
Source organism: Aepyceros melampus (assembly GCA_006408695.1). Lineage (NCBI taxonomy): Eukaryota > Metazoa > Chordata > Mammalia > Artiodactyla > Bovidae > Aepyceros > Aepyceros melampus. The sequence goes on along the minus strand of SJXQ01002445.1, from coordinate 365,844 downwards.
CTTTCCAAAGAGTGAATGGTATTACTCTCAAAGCCAGAAAACTGGGTAACCATCTCAGGACAGGAAGGTGCCTACCCATGGAAACTCACATCTGGAGAGGCTCACTCATTTCAGGTGCAGGAGTCAGGGTACAAAATGTCCACAGTTCAGATTTAGAAGCCTGCCACGTGACCACGGACTTTCTGGGAAAATTAAACCATGGATGTACGTGCGATTAAACATAGAAGAAAAAAAAAAACTGTTTTTTTTTTGTTTGTTTGTTTGTTTGTTTTTTAAGACACAGTAATCCAAGACCAAAAGATCATTACAAGCAAAGTAAATCTTCACTCCTGGAAATTCAATTCATAGAACACTTCTTAAAATCCTCTCTCTCTCTTTACAAACAGAAACTGCCTCACCCCAAGAGAACAACCAGCACACCCAGCCTAGGACAGCTGTGCTCCAGGGGGTAGGACCCAGGTATCAATAATTTGTGTCACTCTCCAGGTGATCCCAGTGTGCAGCCAAGAGTGAGAACCACTGGTCCAGGGGCTTTAGTCAATCTGCCGCTCACTGTGCTGGACTAGGTTTCTTTCTTTCTCCTTCCATACATATATTTAACCATGTTAGCCTGGCAGCTTCCTGAGCAACCTCACAATCCACAGCTTAACATGCTACACGCCAAAATACACTGGCATTTGTTGCTGTGAAGGATTGTTTGAAATTTCACACTTCCCACTGTCTTTTACAGAGAATATTTTTTTTTGCTGCCACAGCCGCTGTCACACTATATTTAAGCTCGACCTTAGCTACACGTGAAGTGTTTTAAAAGGACAAGAAGGATGATGAGGAGAAGTAAGAGAAAACTGACACAGTTTGGAAGGGTCTGACTTTCTCACAGGCCCAACCCCCACACCGTTTTGCCAATTCAAAATATATTCTCTTTCACATTAAAATCATCCTAAATTACCAGGTAGTGAAACTGATAATAACATACAAATGATAACAGACTGGTTCCAAACAGGAAAAGGAGTATGTCAAGGCTGTATATTGTCACCCTGCTTATTTAACTTCTATGCAGAGTACATCATGAGAAANTTTACACTATGTGCCTGCATGCGTGCTAAGTTGCTTCAGTGGTGTCTGACTCTTTGCAACCCTTTGTTTACAATATACTGTAGTCTATTAAGTGTGCAATATACTATAGTCTATTAAGTGTGCAATACTGCAGCCGTGAAATTAAAAGACGCTTACTCCTTGGAAGAAAAGTTATGACCAACCTAGATAGTATATTCAAAAGCAGAGACATTACTTTGCCAACAAAGGTCAGTCTAGTCAAGGCTATGGTTTTTCCTGTGGTCATGTATGGATGTGAGAGTTGGACTGTGAAGAAGGCTGAGCGCCAAAGAATTGATGCTTTTGAACTGTGGTGTTGGAGAAGACTCTTCAGAGTCCCTTGGACTGCAACGAGATCCAACTAGTCCACTCTGAAGGAGATCAGCCCTGGGATTTCTTTGGAAGGAATGATGCTAAAGCTGAAGCTCCAGTACTTTGGCCACCTCGTGTGAAGAGTTGACTCATTGGAAAAGACCCTGATGCTGGGGGCGATTGGGGGCAGGAGGAGAAGGGGACAACAGAGGATGAGATGGCTGGATGGCATCACCGACTCAATAGACGTGAGTCTGAGTGAACTCTGGGAGTTGGTGATGGACAGGGAGGCCTGGCGTGCTGCAATTCATGTGGTCGCAAAGAGTCGGACATGACTGAGTGACTGAACTGAACTGAACATCTTAATGTGGTTCATCTTAATCTTAATGGTGTTGCTAGTAGTAAAGAATCTGCCTGCCAATGCAAGAGACTCGGCTTTGATTCCTGGATCAAGAAGATCCCCTGGAGAAGGAAATGGCAACCCACTCCAGTATCCTTGCCTGGAAAATTCCATGGATAGAGGAGCCTAGAAGGCTACAGTCAATGGGGTCACAAAGAGTTGGACAAGACTGAGCGACTGAGCACAGATACCACATTCCAATGGAAGTAGCTTGGAGCCTCATTATCCTATCCAGACAGTAGATCTGCATTTTACTAAGGCCTTCTCGAGACATATAATATTATTTCAATCCAAAGGAAGACTCTTAATATTGAAGGGTAGGCACCAAATTAAAACAGGAAGGATGATATAAATTTGGGCTTGCACAAGCACTCCTTAAGTTACACCTCACAGATGGCTGCCCACTCAGAGAAACTGCTGGTTGTAAGTGATGATTCAATTCCACCACAGTGGAATTGCTCAGCCACTGGCCTCACATCTATGGGACTACTCTCTGCCTCACTACTATTTGTCTCTACATGTCAGCCTCTCTTTCCCTAAAATACAGCACCTACTTAAGTAGGTGCTTTATAAATATCCGGTGAAAAACTAGAAACATGAATGCTCTTCATTTTTCTGCTTTCCTCAAACATTCTATACTGTTAATTGAACATTTACCACATTTTTTAAAGACCTCCAGAGAAAAATATTCTACTTGCTGAATCAGGAACCCATTCCAATATTAGATGGAGGCTTCTGGAAAAAAAAAAAAAAAGTGAAGACAGCTATAATTCTGCACTTAACTAATTAATGGAATCTGGAAGCCTTATCTATTCAGAAAGTGAAAGTGAGTGAAGTCACTCAGTCGTGTCTGACACTTTGCAACAGTGGACTGTAGCCCACCAAGCTCCTCCGTCCATGGGAATCTCCAGGCAAGAATACTGGAGTGGGTTGCCAAACCATAAAGTGGCCCAAAATGATCTCTTCTTGGAACAATACCATCCTCAGGCCGTCATCCAGAACTCATGAATACAAAACATAGTTAGGGAAATTCCCTGGTGGTCCAGTGCTTAAGAATTCGTCTGCCAATACAGAGGACACGGGTTTGATCCCTGGTCCTGACTGTTCCAGAGCAACTAAGCCCTGTGCACTGCAACTACTGAAGTCCACATGCGTAGAGCCCTTGCTCCACAACAATAGAAACCATCACAGTGTGAAGTCCAAGCACTGAAACAAAGAGTAACCCCTAATGCTGCAACTAGAAAAGGACCAAGTGCAGCAATGAAGACCTAGAACAATCAAAAGTATAAAAAAATAAATAAAACAGACACAAAAACGCAATGTGTAACTTTAAAAAAATTTTTTAACATATTTAAAATAAATATATTAATTTAACCAGATTGGTCATAGGAGTCTTAGAAGAAACATGGATAAGAATCAGCCACAAGAGAAGTGAACAGAAAAACACAGAAATCATAGATGATAGGTATGGTGACTGACATGCAGCCTCATGGTTCCACCAGCCATGTGATCACATTCCACTTGCCAATGACTGTCTAGAAACTAGCATGTGACCTAATTTCAACCAATCAAAAGTGAGTATTCTACTGGGGGATTCTTGGAAATGCTTCCTCTCTCCTGAGAAAGAAACACAATAAAAAGACAGTCTTCTTTGAACAATGTCTTGTCTAGGTGTGACACCTGAAACTGCTTCAAGCAATTATAATTGTAAGGAGACCAGCCTGGGGCCAAAGTCAACATCCCAAAGGAGGACAGTGCAGTAAGATGGAAAAACTGAGTCACCAATGACAGCTGAGCTACTCAAGTCAACTGACCCAGAAGCTCTATCTCTGGACTTCTTGTTTTCAGAGAAAATACATTTCTTTACTCTTTAAATCTATTTAAGGTTCTGCTACCTGTAGCTAAAGGCATCCTAGCAGATATACAATGCACAAAGTAAAGAATCACCACATATTAATTACATTGGAAATGTTTAAATGTCAGAATGGATACATTGACTCAACTTCGGCCATATTGATTTTATAGTTTTAAAAGAATAATCATGTGATTTATTATTACAAAAGGATAAGAAGTAGTGTTGGTCACAGTATCTGCTCTCTACAGGTTCCTACCAATAAATCTGAAAATGATCTTGTTAGATCAGAAAATAAATTGATTCTGCATATGTAAGTAAAGAACTTCCTCTACACTACAATCAGTGCACCTCAGCCCTAACATGGAACCTTCGCTCCTGATTCTTTATCCTGACAGCCTAAGTTCAGTCTACAATCACACCTCCCAAGAGCAAGATCAAGAAACTGGGCTCTTTCCCTCCTCCAAAGCTTTAGAGGCACTGTGTATGTGGCAACAGAAAACAGATGTGCAGAGAATTAAGGCATGAATCTACTGCTTTGCCTTAGAAAGTAATCTAAGTTTTCTCCTCTTGTTTCTTCACAGAAAATGAAATGCTAATCTATTCAAAGAGTGTATATTATTTTTAGCCAATTCCAACTACCCACTTCAATCTGTTCATTTTTAAAGGTGTCTATGGGTTTTAGCACTTGCTTTGGAATACCATTCATATTGTAAAAGAGGATGTGATCATCTATAAATAAAACAACCCACTTACAACTAGAAATGAATAAGATGGTCAATTAAAGTAAAATTGTTTTAAATTAGATTACTTTTTAGAGGCCTCCATCTTTGCATTTTTAGTGATTCATTAAGAAAAAAACTATAGTTAAGTTTACAACACTCACACTCAGCCTACAGCTGCCACGCAGTTCTGCTTTCTAAAATGAAGCTGCACATGAAATACTTATTGAAATCTGTATTAGTTTCCTATTTCTGCTGTAACAAATTACCACTAAGTTAGGGGGTCAAAACAATACAAACTTATTATCGTATAGTTTTGCAGGTCAAAAGTCTAAATGGGTCTCGAGGGACTAAAATCAAGGTGCCAGTAGGATTGTGTTCCTTCTAGAAGCTCAAGAAGAGAATTCTTCTCTTTGCCTCTTTCAGCTTGTGGAGGCCGCCAGAACTCCTTGCTTCTGGCCACATCATTCTGACCTCGGCCTCTGTCATCACATCCACTTTTCTGACTCTGACCTGTCTTCTTCCTGCTTATAAGGACACTTATGAACACACGTGTGTGACTTTTGCAGAAAATCCAGGATAACCATTCCATCTCAAGATCCTGAACCTAATCATCAGCAAAGCTTTTTGCCAGGTAAGACAATGTAATCATAGGTTCCAAAGATTAGGACATAAACATATTTGAAAAAAGTGCAAGTGTCAGTAGCTCAGTCGTGTCAGACTCTTTATGACCCTGTGGACTGCAGCCCGCCAGGCTCCTCTGTCCATGAAATTCTCCAGACAAGAATACTGGAGTGAGTAGTCTTTCCCTTCTCCAAGGGTCTTCCTGACCCAGGGATCAATCCTGGGTCTCCCACTTTGTGGGCAGATTCTTTACTGTCTGAGCCAACTGGGGAGCCACTATTCTTGGTACCACAAAATCCATCACAAACAGGGGAGGGGTCCCTCTTTATCATGTGATCTGAGAGCATTTAGGAAACTATATCGATTAATACTGACCCAGAAGTTGTCAGTGGTTTTGAGTTACTAGTAAATACTCCTGTCCCCCCAAGAAAAAGATGGTGAGCTAATAAAATCTTAGACACAAGCACTACTAACCCAACCCAGTCTTTCCACAGTAGAAAACTGTACTTCCTTGTTTGGGTTCCCATGAAAATGAGAATGCTAAAAACATGTTGGCAAGTTGAATTTTTCAGGAAAAGAAGTGGCAACAAAAGGTAAGAGAGATCCAGGGAAATGGTAAATTTTGTAAAAAGAAAAAATCTGATATAAAACAAAATGTCAAGACTTGGGAAAATCACTTTAAAAAAAAGACTGATTAATTGACTTACTTAGTCTATTTATTTTTTGACTGTGTGGGTCTCTGTTGCTGCACATGGGCTTTCCCTAGTAGCAGCAAGCCAGGGCATCTCTTTCTTGCATTGTGAGGGTTTCTCATTGCAGTGGCTACTCTTTTTGAGAAGCACAGGCTCTAGGCACAAAGGCTTCGGTAGTTGCAGCTCATGGGCTCAGCAGTTGTGGCACACAGGCTCAGTTGCTCCAAGGCATGTGGGATCTTCCCAGACCAGAGATTGAACCACTCCTTTGCATGGAAAGGCAAATTCTTAGCCACTGAACCACCAGGGAAGTCCAAAATCACTTTTTAAAGTGACAAATCACCTAAGTGATAACAAATCACTAAATTGGTATTACTAATCTAAGAAACTTTAGCCATGCATGGAGCCTAGAATCAGGAGGCAAGACAAGGGGACAATTGGGCTATTCACCCTCCACCTCATGCCCTACACACCTTAAAATGTAACTGCTATTAACCAAAAACTGGAGAAAACCCAAATGTTCGTCAACAGGTGATGAGATAAACAAGACGTAGCGTATCCATACAGGTGAGTACTACACAGCTATAAAACCAGAACAAATCAGGGACTTTCTTGGTGGTCCAGTGATTGACAATCCGTCTTCCAACACAGGGAAGGCAGGTTTGATCCCTGGGTGGGGAACTAAGATTCCACATGCCTCAGGGCAACTAAGCCTACGTGCATGCTGCAACTAGAGAAAAGACTACACATCACAATGAAGAGCTCGCATGCTGCAACTATGACATGATGCTGCCAAATAAATATAAATTTTTTTAATTTTAAAAAGGGGGAACAAATTACTGATACAAACAACAACATGGTTGAATCTCAAAACCATTATGCTAAGTGAGAGAAGCTAGACACATGAGTATTTATTATATGATTCTATGTATATAAAATTCTAGAAAATGCAACCTAACCTGTAGTAATAAAAGTAGATCAGTGGCTACCTGGGATTGAGGACTGAGAGAGGGATGGACTGCATAGGACATGAGGAATAACTGGGGGGACGAAGGGAAAGTGTGGAAATTCTGCATTTTCAATGAGATGGAGGCTGTATGGATGTGTACAAGACTCGAACTGCATACTCTGAGGGCAGTTTATTGTATATAGTTTATACCTCAATAAAGTTGATTTCTTAAAAATTTGGCTCCTTTACAGTGGTAAATTTGTGTTGAGGAACATGGTAAGGCTAGAGCTCAAATGATCATGTTAGCCTGGAACTGTAGCCTCTACAAATCTTTCTAAGATTCACAGTTCCTCCAATTGCTTATCATTATCATAGATGGTATGCCAACTTTCTAAGTGGTGGAAATTGGCTTCCTAGACCACAATCCAGGAATAGAGGCCATATGATCTCCCTGCAGTACTTCTCCCTACAGAGAGGGTACAAAAACAACCCTCTCTCCAGGAATGGGGTACAGTCTCTGAATATTCACCCAATCCATATTTAAAAGACTGTTCAACTGTCCATGATCCTTTCATGTTATAAATCTACTGAGGAGTCACTTGACATGTAGATTTTTGTGTTTAACCTCTGTAATAAGTTACATTGGTATTTTGCATTTTATTTCATTCATTTCAACCAGTTGTGGAACTGGTGCATTTCAGGCCTGCTCAGGCACCCCACTCCAGTACTCCTGCCTGGAAAATCCCATGGATGGAGGAGCCTGGAAGGTTGCAGTCCATGGGGTCACTGAGGGTCGACACGACTGAGCGACTTCACTTTCACTTTTCACTTTCATGCATTGGAGAAGGAAATGGCAACCCACTCCAGTGTTCTTGCCTGGAGAATCCCAGGGACGGGGGAGCCTGGTGGGCTGCCGTCTATGGGGTCACACAGAGTCGGACACGACTGAAGCGACTTAGCCATCAGGCCTAAATAAAGAGACCAAATATTTATTCACATGTCTCCAGGTCAGTGTTTGTGTTTGTTTTGTGATACTTTGATATTTTGATATACTTAAGAGGTTTTAGCAGTTTCATTTGGTATATTTTTAAAGTAATTACTGCCCAATTACATGCCAAATTTGTTCAGAAAATAATTAGTAAATATAGCATTGTTCAGTTCAGTTCAGTCGTGCAGTCGTGTCCGACTCTCCGTGACCCCATGAATCACAGTATGCCAGGCCTCCCTGTCCATCACCAACTCCCGGAGTTCACTCAGACTCACGTCCATTGAGTCCATGATGCCATCCAGCCATCTCATCCTCGGTCATCCCTTTCTCCTCCTGCCCCCAATCCCTCCCAGCATCAGGGTCTTTTCCAATGAGTCAACTCTTCGCATGAGGTGCCCAAAGTACTGGAGCTTCAGTTTTAGCATCATTCCTTCCAAAGAAATCCCAGGGTTGATCTCCCTCAGAATGGACTGGTACACATAGCATTGTACACATACTAATACCATCTGCCTGCCCAGTGGAAACACATCCTTTATCACTTCGTCTCTCTACCATAAGCACATTTCATAGGATATCCCAGCTACATTTCAACTACAACCTTTATGCCAACCTAGAGGGTGATAAACCCAGAATAACTTCGCAGTCCCAGTCCTCTTCCCTGAATTCAAGAAACAAAATCTAAGACCCTCCTGGACACCTCACAGGCTCCTCATATTCAACATGCCCAGAACTAGCTCATCATCTCCCTAAAATGCCAAGTTCACATTGCTCCCTTTATTCCCATTTTTCACCAGAGGCATCACTCTCCACCTGTTCACCCAATCTAAAAACCTAGAAATCATCCTCAACTCTCCCTCTATTTTTCCTCAATCCCCTAAATCCATTAGTACCTATGACAAAAGCTCTCAGGTTGACTCTTTTCCATTCATCCCACTTCCTCTGCCTTACTTCATGTCCTTTATGTCTCTCATAGACATTTCACGATCTCAGAAGTGGCTTTTTCTCTCTCCCCAATCTCATGCTCCTCCCCTCCTCCTCTACCACACTATCACCAGAACAGTTTTCATAAAGGACACGTGAAAACCTCTTGGCCGTCAAAGCTCTTCATGATGCATCCTTGCTTACCTTTCCAGCCTTGTCTGCTGTTATATCTCCTAGAACTTCTTTTTCCCACTTAACAACATTCTTTGCCAGCCCATCTGTATTATGCTCTTTCACCCCTCCAATGCCTTTGTGTATGTTATTTCTTTGGTCTCTTTGCCTTGCAAGCTATCTCCTATTTATATATCCTTCAGGTGACAGCTCTGAACTCTCCAAGAGACTCTAGATGGCCTCCTTCTACACTTCTACTCTGCCCTCCTATAACCTATTTTTATCATAGAATTCACCCACCCTGCACTGAAACCTTTACGAATGGGCTCTGCTCTAATCAAGAAAAAGCACTGCCTTGTTTTTTTCTGTGTTTACAACACCTTACAAAGGAACACAGTAGGGGTTCTGCTTTTTGGACAAATTAATTAACCATATCAAAAGGACGGCTCACAAAAAAACTATAAGGGAAGAGAAGATGACATTAAAGATCCTTAGACATGTTCCCTTAGTTTTAGAGATTATGGAAAGAATTCCTCCTTAGACTGCAAATCTTTAAAGGTTTTACCAACTTCAGTTTGAGCTTCTAAAAAAGCAAGAGAGCTTGTTTTAAACTACTCAATCCTGTGATAAACAGACAATGCAATTTTTCCCCACTCCATATTCACAATAATGCACTTACCCTTTCTCACTGCTAATCTGAAAGGGTTTTCATGGGAGGAGAGAAGGACAATCTTTAAGAAATCATATGTAATAAGATTCTAAATTGAAAGTTTCAACCAAGGCACCAAGAAACACTAGTATGATATTCCAGAGCAAAATCTGAGATTAACATCCAAATTTTCAATGAAATACTCTAAACACTGGTTATACGACTGTTAAATCAAACCTCTGCTGTACTGAAGGTATCCTCAGGCCTTTTAAAGACCAAGAGAGCTTCAGGGAGGATATTTCTTTGGAGCAGAGGTCACTTCCCCTCAGGTCAAGAGAGTGAGGCATCCAACAACCACCCAGAGCTAAACAGCATCTCTCCAGAAAAAGTTAAGAGATAGAGAAACAGCCTTGCTAACCAAAAGAGAGTGTCAGCCTGCCTCCAGGGACTTCTCACCAAAACTCCAGGCCATGCCCAAGAGAGAGTAAGCCTGGGGTTGTCTGGACACCAAGTGATAAAAAGATTATATTTGATGATGAAACTCAACCACAATAATGAGCAGAAGCGTATTGGGATGGCTAAAAGCTCACCCAAAAGTGAAGGAAGAACTTCCCCAGGGAAGAAATTCTAAAACAAGGGGATGACAAAATAGATTTGCTTTCTGACTCCAGTGCATCCATGCCACTTTGGGCAGCTGACTGGTTATACCCAATTCTGCCCCAATTCAAAGTCCTCCCAGAGCCAACAGCTGTCCTCCAGCTGGGAAGGAATGATGGAATTCTTTCCAAAAATTAAGGTAACTGTGCTCTTCAGGCAGATGGAGACTGGAACCTGGCTACTGAAGAGCATAAATATAAACATATTGGAGAAAGAAGTGAGAACTACTTCCCAAATGAAACATCCATAAAAAGAAAATCCATTTTGCTCCATAATCAATGCCAGTGAAAGAAAGTTGTCACCTAAGAAAAGTAAGCTGAGGGGAGGGAGGAAGAGAGAAACACACATGACTTACCCAGGCCCTGATTCTGCTGTTCCCACTGGATGGCATCTGGCACCTGGAAGGTGACTCCCTCCAGAGAGACCACGTTTTCCTGCTCTAAGCCAGGTTCCTGAGACGTGATGCCAGGGAGCGTGAACCCAGGCAGCTCGGTGTCACCCAAGGTCTCGTCCAGGGAGTCGGCATCTTTATCTTCCTCATCTTCATCCTCATCTTCTTCCTCTTCATCTTCTTCTTCTTCATCTTCTTCATCTTCATCATCTTCTCCTTCTAGGAAAGAAGAAAGCAAAGGGAACATGAAGAAATACAGGCAGTACACACAAATGAATCTTTTCAAATGACCCAAACACTACAAAATAAACATGACTGGCCTTTTAAAATATATTTTATCATTAAAGTTGAGCAAGAAGAGCTTTGCAGGATTGCATGCCCACCCTATGCCTACAGTTTAAACTTTCAAAACCACAGTTATGTCGATAATTATCATGCATCATGTTTATTGGGAGTGAAAGTTCAGGTAATAGGGATTTCGTTAATATCATATTTATATTTAAAAGGGTAGCAAACATCATCTTGCTGTTTTCTGGAGATCATTACAGATCTGTCTGTTAGAAAGCTCACTGAAATACTAACAGAATTTAAAAGAAGTATTCCAGTCTCTTTCTATCTCATAATACTAAACAAAGAATTCATTATGTTGACATAGTTTTCTTTCTGCTCTTCTTCTACATCAGTGAATAGAACTCACAACAGTGTTAACTGAGAGGTACATTAATCCACTCCTGCATCTGTTCTCCTTACAGAGGAGGGACCCAAGAAACAGGGAAATGTCACATGAGTGTCCTCAGTCCAAAAAGGGGATCGGGCATTGATCAAGGACAGTCAGAAAGGAAACATGTGAGAAAAAATCACTATCATTACCATCATCATATGAGTTAAACACATAATGTCCATCTGTGATGCTTCAAGAGGTGTAGGTTTAAGGAACACAAGATCCCCAATTTCATTTTATTTCACGAATGTTAATTTTCTAGGAATACTCTGAACTCCCATCCACACCGTGAAGGCACCCCTGAAGCCCCCAAGAAGGGCCCACAAAATCCACTGAAGGCCTTTTCCTTGGTCTCCCTCTTGGCTCTGAACACAGTGGTGACCGTAACATGGAACTCTCTTTGAAGGCTGAAGAGAAGACAGAGGATTATTGTCCATCTGTGATGCTTCAAGAGGTGTAGGTTTAAGGAACACAAGATCCCCAATTTCATTTTATTTCACGAATGTTAATTTTCTAGGAATACTCTGAACTCCCATCCACACCGTGAAGGCACCCCTGAAGCCCCCAAGAAGGGCCCACAAAATCCACTGAAGGCCTTTTCCTTGGTCTCCCTCTTGGCTCTGAACACAGTGGTGACCGTAACATGGAACTCTCTTTGAAGGCTGAAGAGAAGACAGAGGATTAAAGCCACCTAAGAATTTGGAGACTCTCCTTTTTCCAGACAATTTTCTCCTTTTCAGCTATCATTTACAGATTTTCTTAACTTAAAAATATTACTTCTAATCTTTTTCATTCTTATATATCTTTTAACTTCATAGGATTTAATACCTGCCCCTATTCCAAAAATTAAACAATTTATCAAGCACCTAGTTCCAGGCACTAGGATTACCACAATAATGTCTCTGCCTTCATGGAGCTGAAACATCACTCAGGAGACATACAGCAAACAAAGAGATATATAAATAGACATGCAATATACTGCACTCTGATTAAAACCAGCAAGAAGCCAGAAAATGCCAGGTGCTACTATTTTAGATGGCAAGATCAAGGAAAGTTTTTCTAATAAGGTAAAGTTTGAACAGAGATCATACCAAAATAATGAATTCTTTTGTTTAATTTAGATCATTAAAGATTCCCAGCAGAGGAGGATGGGGGAACAGTAAAGGCAAAGCCCTGAGGCATATGTCTGCTTACTGTGTTCAAAGAATGGCAAAGAAGATTGGGCTGAGAGGCAGTGAGTGACAGAGAGAATATATGAAACAAGGAAATCAAGGGTAAGCAGCTGCTGCTGCTACTAAGTTGCTTCAATCATGTCCAACTCTGTGCAACCCCACAGACGGCAGCCCACCAGGCTTCCCCGCCCCTGGGATTCTCCAGGCAAGAACACTCGAGTGGGTTGCCATTTCCTTCTCCAATGCATGAAAATAAAAAGTGAAAGTGAAGTAGCTCAGTCCTATCCGACTCTTAGTGACCCATGGACTGCAGCCTACCAGGCTCCTCTGTCCATGGATTTTCCAGGAAAGAGTACTGGAGTCAGGTGCCATTGTCTTCTCCGGGGGTAAGCAGAGGCCACTTCTAAAACAGATTTGTAAAGAATGACTGGCTACAGGGTGGAGAACAGGTTATCTTAGAGCAAGAGACAAAGCAAGGAGACTCATAGGAGGCTATTGCAAAAATCCAGGGAATAGAGGACGATGCTTCGGATGAGGGTGCAGTCCTGGAAAAAGAGAGAGGTGATCAGGCCTGAGATGTAATTTGAAGGTAGAGCCCTGCTGATAATTACAATATGTGATGTGAGAAGAAGATCTCACTTTATTAAAAATGAGAACTAAAGAGCCAAAAATGAGAACTAAAGCGCCAAATCAAGAATTTTATGTGAAATACATTAATTGGGTGATGCTTGTGCCTATGATAGCCAAATGGGAATGCTGGAAGTCTAAGGAAGGTCAAAGCTAGAAATAAAAACCTGGGAGTCATCAACTTATAAATTATATTTAAGGCCTTGACACTGACTGAGATCAAGAGAAAGGGAGTGGATGAAAGGGAAGTAAGTGGGCCAGCCCAAGCCCTGGACAATCAAACATTTAGAGGTTGGCCAGCAGGGGGAGATCCAGCAAAGGAGACAGAGAAGTGACCGCAGGAGAAAACCAAAACAAGAGAAGAAAACATTTCTGAGTACGGGGCTGAGTAAGAAACAACGACCGTCCCTCTGGTTTAGACATTTGGGTAGTCATTCATGACCTTGACAAAAGTTGCATTCCTGGAATGGTAGGGAGAAAAGTCAGACTGAAGTGCTTCCAAAGTAAATTGGGGAAAAGGAAGCAGATATAGGTAGAGAAAACACAAGAAATTTGAAGAAGAGAACAGGGACATTAGGGGATAGCTGGAGGGACATATGGGCTCAAGGGTAGGTTCTGAAAGCAGAAACTGTTAGAATTTGCCTGTAATTAATAAGTAAGATCTGGTAGAAAGGAGGGAACTGGTGACACAGGAGAAAGAGCAGCAGGAGAAATGTCCTGAGAGATGAGGTGTGATAGAGAGATGACACACATGGACGCTGGAGCCACTTACTATGGCTGAGTGGTTTCAGACAAATTACTGAATTCTGCTGTGTCTCAGCTGCCTCATTGTAAAACTGGTGTGAGTCCTACCACACAGGGCTGGTGTAAGGATTACATTAGTTAATATATCAGGTACTTAGAACTAAGCCTGGCACATAGTGTCCACCATATAAGATTGGCTTCTCTGCTATTACGGAGCGGGGAGGGAAGGCAGTGCATGGCCAGCTTGCACACATCCACCTCTGCAGGGTCACAGGCGCAGGCCGGTGGCTAGATCTGGGGCAGGGAGCATGTGAACGCTGTCATATTTCTTTCCCTGGTCAAATACAAAACTGGTGGATGTGGTCAGATTGCCAGGCAACCCTATGAGTCCACGTGAGTCCATCTGTAATGTTATAAATTTAAAGCAAAGCATACTGAGATGATCAGTGTGCTTTTCTTCAGCCACACTACTGAATGGGTGGGTGGAGAAGTGGAGTAGGCAGAGACATTTAGCCAGGGCCAAGTTTTGCGAGGAGAGCTCAGCTAAGGAAGGAGCAGTAGATTGTGTGTGAAGAGAATGATTATAAAGATGAACCAGAAAAGGATACAGACTCCCAACAATATGATGTGTAATTTCTGGGGATCTAACCTAAAGCATGGTGACTATGATTAACAACACTGTATTATGTACTTGAAAGTTATTAAGATAATAGATCTTAAATAGTATCACCAAATCAAAAAATGGTAATTACTTGAGGGGATGGAAGTGTAAACTAACCTTACTGCAGAAATAATTTTACAATATATATACATATATGTGTGGGTATCAAATCATCACCTTATACATCTTAAACTTATATATGTTATATGTCATTAATATCTCAATAAAGCTGGAGGGGGAAAAAAGATGGGCCAGGGACTCCAGTTAAAGAGAAGCTGAGAAGGAAGGTGGATAGGAAAAAGTAAGAGTCACGGATTACGGAGAAAACTATTAGGAATCATTAAGGCTTTTTGACAATTTTACTGACCATCCTCCTGCAGACAGAAATTGATGAGCTAAAAAGAAAATTTCTTTATTTTTAAACTTTGTAAAATCACTTTTAGTTACTTTTCCTCTCCAGAAACCTAGAGGGTTGTTCTTGATAGGAAAATCATGACAATATGATTCTGACCCCCTGAGAATGGAAAGGCAAAGCCAGAGCTCTGAGCCCTCCATTTCCAGCTTGTATCACTGAACCATTGCCCTCTGACCACCACCAACCACCAAGGATAACTTATACTTGGTCCTCAGTGTGTTCAGTTAGCTCCTCCTCTTTAAAATACAAAAATAAAACAAATATCATATATTAATGCATATATGTGGAATCTAGAAAAATGGTATAGATGGTATTATTTGCAGAGCAGAAACAGAGACACAAACAGAGGGGACACGATACCAAGTAGAAAGGGGTGGGTGGAACGAATTGGGAGACAGAGACTGACGCATACATACACTATGGAAGTGGAGAGTGTTAGTCACACAGTCGTGTCCAACTCTTTGTGACCCCATGTAATATGGCCCACCAGGCTCCTCTGTCTACGAGATTTCTCAGGCAAGAATACTGGAGAGGGTTGCCATTCCCTTCTCCAGGGCATTTTCCTGACCCAGGGATCGAACCTGGGTCTCCAGCATTGCAGGCAGGTTCTTTACCATCTAAGCCACCATGGAAGACAGCATATATACACTGCTGCTGCTGCTAAGTCATTTCAGTCGTGTCCAACTCTGTGCGACCCCATAGTCGGCAGCCCACCAGGCTCCTCCATCCATGGGGTTTTCCAGGCAAGAGTACTGGTGTGGGGTGCCATTGCCTTCTCCGATATATACACCACAATATATAAAATAGATAACTAATGTGAAAGTGAAAGTGAGGTCGCTCAGTCGTGTCCGACTCTTTGCGACCCCACGGACTGTAGCCTACCAGGCTCCTCCCTCCATGGGATTCTCCAGGAAAGAGTCTGGAATGGGTTGCCATTTCCTTCTCCAGGGGATCTTCCCGACCCAGGAATCGAACCCAGGTCTCCCGCATTCCAGGCAGACACTTTAACCTCTGAGCCACCAGGGAAGCCTACCATAAAGGTAGATTGGTAGTTACTAGTCCTCATTTTACAGATGGGAACACTGAGGCTCAACAAGGCAAAGTCATTGCCCAGAGTCACATAGCTAATAAGTAGAGGAGCTAAGGTTTGAACCTAATCTGTCTTCAGTCTGTGCCTCACCTCTATGCTATCCACTAATATAGTTACTAACCACATGGGGCTGCTGCTGCTGCTAAGTCGCTTCAGTCATGTCCGACTCTGTGCGACCCCAGAGATGGCAGCCCACCAGGCTCCCCCAACCCTGGGATTCTCCAGGCAAGAACGATGGAGTGGGCTGCCATTGCCTTCTCCAATGCATGAAAGTGAGAAGTCAAAGTGAAGTTGCTCAGTCGTGTCCGACTCCTAGCAACCCCATGGACTGCAGCCCACCAGGCTCCTCCGTCCATGGGATTTGCCAGGCAAGAGTACTGGAGTGGGTTGCCATTGCCTTCTCCAAGATAACTAATGAAAACTTACTATATAGCACAGAGAACTCTCCCCAGTGTTCTGTGTTAACCTAAATGGAAAGGAAATCCAAAAAAGACGAGATAAAGGTATACACATGGCTGATTCACTTTGCTATACAGAAGGAACTGACATAGCAATGCAAAGTAACCATACTCTAAAAATAGCCAGCTAACCAGAGCTGGTTAGCTCTTTTTATCATTATAATTTTTTTTTAAATTGGAGTATAGTTCCTTCACACTGCTACATCAGTTCCTGCTGTATGACCAAGTGACTCAGCCATACATATACATGCATGCGTACTAAGTCACTTCAGTCGTGTCTGACTCTTTGTGACCCTATGGACCATAGCCCGTTAAGACCCTCTGTCTATAGGATTCTCCAAGCAAGAAAACAGGAGTGGGTTGCCATGCCCATCTCCAGGGGATCTTCCCAATCAGGGATCAAACCTACATCTCTTCTGTCTCCTGCATCGTCAAGCAAGCTCTTGACTACTAGAGCCACCTGGGAAGCCCATGTTGTCATTCACTTGCTCAGTCATGTCCGACTCTTTGTGAGCCCATGGAATGCTGCACACAAGGCTTCCCTGTCCTTCACTGTCACCCAGACTTTGCTCAAACTCATGTCCATTGAGTTGGTGATGCCATACAACCATCTCATCCTCTGTCTTCTCCTCCTCTTTCTTGCCCTCAGTCTTTCCCAGCATCAGGGTCTTTTCCAAAGAGTTGGCTCTTTGCATCAGGTGGCCAAACTATTGGAGCATCAGCTTCAGCATCAGTCCTTCCAGTGAGTATTCAGGGTTGATTTCCTCTAGGATTGACTGGTTTGATCTCCATTCTTCCAAAGGATTTCAAAAGTCTTCTCCAGCACCACAATTCAAAACCATCAATTCTTTAGCCCTCAGCCTTCCTTATGGTCCAACTATCACTACATACATGACTACTGGAAAAACCATAGCTTTGACCATAAGGACTTTTATCTGCAAAATGATGTCTCTGCTTTTAAATACACTGTCTAGGTTTGTCGTAGCTTTTCTTCCAAGGAACAAGAGTCTTTGCATTTCATGGCTGCAGTCATTGCAGTGATTTTAGAGCCCAGGAAACTGAAGTCTGTCACTGTTTCCATTGTTTCCCCATCTATTTGCAATGAAGTGATGGGACTGGATGCCATGATCTTTTTTTTTTTTGAATGTTGAGTTTTAAGGCAACTATTTCACTCTCCTCTTTCACTTTCATCAAGAGACTCTCTAGTTCCTCTTCGCTCTCTGCCATTAGAGTGGTGTCATCTGCATATCTGAGGTTATTGATATTTTTCCTGGCAATCTTGATTCCAGCTTGTGCTTCATCCAGCCCACAATGTACTCTGTATATAACTTAAATAAGCAGGGTGACAATATACAGCTTTGAGGTACTCCTTTTCCAATTTTGAACCAGTCCATTGTTCTATATCCAGTTCTAATGTTGCTTCTTGACCTGCATACAAGCTTCTCAGAGGCAGGTAAAATGGTCTGGTATTACCATCTCTTTGAGAATTTTCCACAGTTTGTTGTGATCCACACAGTCAAAAGCTTTAGCATAGCCAATGAAGTAGATTTTTTCTGGAATTCTCTTGCTGCTTCTATGATCTCTTTTTCTTGATCTCTGGTTCCTCTGCCTTTTTAAAATCCAGCTTGTATATCTGGAAGTTCTTGGTTCACAGACTGTTGAAGTCTAGCCTGAATGATTTTGAGCATTACCTTCCTAGCATGTGAAATGAGCACAACTGTATTTGAACATTCTATGGCACTGCCCTTCTTTGGGGCTGCAATGAAAACTAACCTTTACCAGTCCACTGCTGAGTTTGCTGGCATATTGGGTGCACCACTTTAACAGCATCACCTTTTAGCATTTGAAACAGCTCAGCTGGAATTCCATCACCTCTACTGGCTTTGTTCACAGTAATGCTTCCTAAGGCCCACTTGACTTCATGCTCCAGGATTTGTGGTTCTAGGTGAGTGACTATACCCTCATGGTTACCTGGGTCATTTAGTTCAGTTCAGTTGCTCATTTGTGTCCAATTCTTTGCAACCTCATGGACTGCAACATGCCAGGCCTTCCTGTCCATCACCAACTCCTGGAGTTTACTCAGACTCATGTCCATTGAGTCGGTGATGCCATCCAACCATCTCATCCTCTGTCATCCCCTTCTCCTCCTGCCTTCAATCTTTCCCAGCATCAGGGTCTTTAAATGAGTCAGCTTTTCGCATCAGGTGGCCAGAATATTGGAGTTTCAGCTTCAGCATCAGTCCTTTCAATGAATATACAGGACTAATTTCCTTTAGGATGGACCGGTTGGATCTCCTTGCAGTCCAAGGGACTCTCAAGAGTCTTCTCCAACATCACAGCTCAAAGCATCAACTATTCAGTGCTCAGCTTTCTTCACAGTCCAACTCTCACATCCATACATGACTACTGGAAAAACCATAGCTTTGACTAGATGGACTTTGTTGGCAAAGTAATGTCTCTGCTTTTTAATATGCTGTCCAAGTTGGTCATAACCTTTCTTCCAAGGAGTAAGCGCCTTTTAATTTCATGGCTGCAGTCACCATCTGCAGTTATTTCAGAGTCCAAAAAACTAAGGTCTGTTACTGCTTCCATCGCTTCCCCATCTATTTGCCATGAAGTGATGGGACAAGATGCCATGACTTTAGTTTTCTGAATGCTGAGTTTTAAGCCAACTTTTTCACTCTCCTCTTTCACTTTCATCAAGAGGCTCTTTAGTTCTTCTTCGCTTTCTGCCATAAGGGTGGTGTCATCTGCATAGGGATGCAGGTTGCTGCTGCTGCTGCTAAGTCACATCAGTCGTGTCTGACTCTGTGCGACCCCATAGAAGGTAGCCCACCAGGTTCCTCCATCCCTGAGATTCTCCAGGCAAGAACGCTGGAGTGGGTTGTCATTTCCTTCTCCAAAGCATGAAAGTGAAAAGTGAAAGTCAAGTCACTCAGTCGTGTCTGACTCTTAGCGACCCCATGGACTGCAGCCTACAAGGCTCCTCTGTCCATGGGATTTTCCAGGCAAGAGTACGGGAGTGGGTCGCCAGTGCCTTCTCCGAAGGATGCAGGTTAGGGAAAGAGAAAACCATTAGATGATTCAGGTATGACCTAAATCAAATCCCTTATGATTTACAGAAGTGACAAATAGATTCAAGGGATTAGATCTGATAGACAGAGTGCCTGAAGAAATATTGATGGAGGTTCATGACATTATACAGGAGGCAGGGATCAAGACTGTCTCCAAGAAAAAGAAATGCAAAAAGGCAAAACGGTTATCTAAGGAGGCCTTACAAATACCTGTGAAAAGAAAAAAAGCAAAAGGCAAAGGAGAAAAGGAAAGACATACCCATTTGAATGCAGGGTTCCAAAGAATAGCAAGAAGAGATAAGAAAGCCTTCCTTAGTGATCAATGCAATGAAATAGAGGAAAACAATAGAATGGGAAGGACTAGAGATCTCTTCAAGAAAATGAGGATACCAAGGGAAAATTTCATGCAAAGACAGGCTTGATAAGGGACAGAAATGGTATGGACCTAAGAGAAGCAGAAGATATTAAGAAGAGGTGGCAAGAATACACGGAAGAACTGTACAAAAAAAGATCTTCATGACCCAGATAATCATGATGGTGTGATCACTCATCTAGAGCCAGACATCCTGGAGTGTGAAGTCAAGTGGGCCTTAGGAAGCATCACTACAAACAAAGCTAGTGGAGGTGATGGAATTCCAGTTGAGCTATTTCAAATCCTGAAAGATGATGCTGTGAAAGTGCTGCACTCAGTATGCAGCAAATCTGGAAAACTCAGCAGTGGCCACAGGACTGGAAAAGGTCAGTTTTCATTCCAATTCCAAAGAAAGGCAATGCCAAAGAATGCTCAAACTACCACACAATTGCAGTCATCTCACACGCTAGCAAAGTAATGCGCAAAATTCTCCAAGCCAGCCTTTGACAGTATGTGAACGATAAACTTCCAGGTGTTCAAGCTGGAGAGGAACCAGAGATCAAACCGCCAACATCTGTTGGATCATGGAAAAAGCAAGAGAGTTCCAGAAAAACATCTACTTCTGCTTTATTGACTATGCAAAAGCCTTTGACTGTGTGGATCACAACAAACTGTGGGAAATTCTGAAAGAAATGGAAATACCAGACCACCTGACTTGCCTCTTGAGAAACCTGTATGCAGGTCAGGAAGCAACAGTTAAAACTGGACATGGAACAACAGACTGGTTCCAAATAGGAAAAGGAGTATGTCAAGGCTGTATGTTGTCACCCTGCTTATTTAACTTCTATGCAGAGTACATCATGAGAAACGCTGGGCTGGAGGAAGCACAAGCTGGAATCAAGATTGTAGCAAGAAATATCAATAACTTCAGATCTGGGTTATTAAACCCACACATATACATATATCTCCTCTTTTTTAGATTTCCTTCCCATTTAGGTATAGAGTTAGGTATGGAGTTCTCTGCTATACAGTAGGTTTTCATTCATTATCTTAGAAGAGCTAACTATATGATCCAAGGGGATTCCCTGGTGACTCAGACGATAAAGAACCTGCCTGCAATGTGAGAGACCCGAGTTCAGTCCCTGGGTTGAAAAGGGAATGGCTACCTGCTCGAGTATTCTTGCCTGGAGAATTCCATGGACAGAAGAGCCTGGTGGACCCTTTGACAGTATGTGAACGATAAACTTCCAGGTGTTCAAGCTGGAGAGGAACCAGAGATCAAACCGCCAACATCTGTTGGATCATGGAAAAAGCAAGAGAGTTCCAGAAAAACATCTACTTCTGCTTTATTGACTATGCAAAAGCCTTTGACTGTGTGGATCACAACAAACTGTGGGAAATTCTGAAAGAAATGGAAATACCAGACCACCTGACTTGCCTCTTGAGAAACCTGTATGCAGGTCAGGAAGCAACAGTTAAAACTGGACATGGAACAACAGACTGGTTCCAAATAGGAAAAGGAGTATGTCAAGGCTGTATGTTGTCACCCTGCTTATTTAACTTCTATGCAGAGTACATCATGAGAAACGCTGGGCTGGAGGAAGCACAAGCTGGAATCAAGATTGTAGCAAGAAATATCAATAACTTCAGATCTGGGTTATTAAACCCACACATATACATATATCTCCTCTTTTTTAGATTTCCTTCCCATTTAGGTATAGAGTTAGGTATGGAGTTCTCTGCTATACAGTAGGTTTTCATTCATTATCTTAGAAAGAGCTAACTATATGATCCAAGGGGATTCCCTGGTGACTCAGACGATAAAGAACCTGCCTGCAATGTGAGAGACCCGAGTTCAGTCCCTGGGTTGAAAAGGGAATGGCTACCTGCTCGAGTATTCTTGCCTGGAGAATTCCATGGACAGAAGAGCCTGGTGGACCCCAGCCCACAGGGTCACAAAGAGTCAGACACGACTGAGTGACTAACACTTTCACACAAAAGAAATCCCACTTCTGGGTATGTATCCAAAGGAAATGAAACCTTCAACCCAAAGAGATCTCTGCACTTCCAAGTTCACAGCAGCATTATCCACAACAGCCACAGTATGGAAACAACCTAAGTGTCGGCCAATGGATGAATGGATAAAGATGTAGTGTATATTTATAAATATTTTTATGTATGGGGTATTATTTATATTATGCAATTTATATTATACATACAGGTATGTATGTGTGTGCGTGCGTGGTATATATATAAATGAAATATTATTTAAGCCTTCAAAAAAAGAGAAATCCTGTCCCTGGCAACATGGATAAACCTCGAGGACATTATGCTAAGTGAAATAAGTCAGAGAAAGACAAATACTACATGGTATCACTTACATGTGGAATTAAAAGTCTAATTCATAGAAACAAAGAATAGAAAAGTAATTGCCAGGGTCTATGAATGGAGGTAAAAATAGGAAGAATTGGTAAAAGGATACAAACTTTCAGTTATAAGATGAATAAAGTTTGAGGACCTAATGTATAATATGGTCACTACAGCTAATAACACCATATTGTACAACTGAAATTTGCTATGAGAAGAGAACTTAAAATTTTCTCACCAAAAATTAAAAAGATAAACATGTGAGATGATGAATGTGTTAATTAATCTAAAGGTGGAAATTCTTTCACAATGTATGTGTATATCAAATCACCATGGTGTACACATTAAATATCCTACAGTTTATCAATTATACATCAATAAAGCTGTGGGAGGAGGAACACAGAGCTATAAAAATAATGAGCAGGACCTCAAAAGTCATCTTCCTCCATCCTTTTGTATCCTGAAAAGAGAGGTGCATCTATGCAAATCTAAGCCACGGTTACTGCCTTCACAATGCACTTTAGAGGACCTTGCTTAGGTCAAGGTATCTCGATCTCTCCTGTACTCACCCACTCTGGTAAAGTCTTCCTTCTCCTCCCTCACCTGAAATGCCTGACATGACACATCTAACTCCAAGTCAGACAATAAAACCGAAGAGCACTTTCTTCAGAAACACCAGATTGAGTAGTCTACAGTTTTTACACCATCAGAAAGGAAGGGCCCTGATTGAAAGAGATGGGATGAAAAGAAAAATCTTCTTTTACCACCAACTCTGCCCTTCAACACAGACATTTATAAGGTTTCACTTTTAATACCTGAGTTTATCTGAGGACATAGCAATAGAAAAGAAAGTGTCAGAGACTGTGTAGAGAAAAGAAGAGGAATACAAGCCTTACAGGATGAGAGTCCTCCTTCAGTTCAGTTCAGCTGTTTAGTCGTGTCCGACTCTTTGTGACCCCATGCACTGCAGCACACCAGGCGTCCCTGTCCATCACCAACTCCCGGAGTTTACTCAAACTCATGTCCATTGAGTCAGTGGTGCCACCCAACCATCTCATCCTCTGTCGTCCCCTTCTCCCCCCGCCTTCAATCTTTCCAGCATTGGGGTCTTTTCAAATGAGTCAGCTCTATGCATCAGGTGGCCAAATTATTAAGAGTTTCAGCTTCAACATCAGTCCATCCAATGAATATTCAGGACTGATTTCCTTTAGGATGGACTGGATCTCCACTGGAGAAGGGAACGGCAAACCACTTCAGTATTCTTGCCTTGAGAACCCCATGAACCATATGAACAGAATGAGTTCTCCTTCAGTCTAGCCTTATTCCCTCATTATTGATTTCTGCCAGGGAATTCTCTTATTTTTAGAAGGTTACGATCATTCTGTAGCTGTTAAATATCTTTAATAGTATATCATCTGTACCCTGCCACAATTTTCAGTGGACTGTTGACTACTATTACAGATCAGTAACAAAAAGGTATGATCACCTTTCTAACATTAGCAAAATAATGTATTTTATAGCAGCTTGACCCAAAAAGGTGGGCAACTATTGAATAAAGGAAGGATAACCTTGTCCTCTGTTGTATCACCAAAGACTAACCCAGCGCCTGGCAAAAGTCACGACTCAGTATTTGTTGAATGGATGGATGGATGGATGGGTGAATGCATAGTCAGGGAACTAGATCTATGATTTTAACAACTGGCTGGATCTAAGGAAACACTGAGTAGCATTTAATAAGCAATGGGTAACACATTCCTCAGAGTAATCCTGCAGTAAGCACAAAGGCAACATATTGAATGGACAGGTACAAAATAACCCAGAGTTGTATGCATTCATCGTTCGCTCATAAAAACTGAAGAAAAACTCATCTGTACTTAGCCAGTCTTTCAATAGATGCACCCAAGAGAAATAATGATGTCATAACACTTCTGAAAACAAAGGACAACAAAATGAAATAAGCATTCAGCAAACTGTGCCAGAAACAATAACGAAATCTCTGATTTAAAGAAGTGAAACTAAATGAAGAACTCATTCAAATAACACTATCAGGTTATGTTATCGGTTATAGGGTAATGCTTTCTGGATTCTGTAATTTTGTTAAAATAAACTCCAAGTTTTACTTTCATTTATCTGAATCGCAAAGAAGCATGTGGATCAACATAAAACACACATGCATAATTATTCTATCTAAAGGTAGGACCAAAAACTGGAAAAAGAAAAAAAAAAGAACCTGTAGAAAGAAGCATTGCTTGGGGCTTCTCTAGTGTCTCACTGGTAAAGAATCTGCCTGCCATAGGAGACGCAGGTTTGATCCCTCGTCTGGGAAGATCCCACATGCCATGGAGCAGCTAAACCTGTGACCCACCACTATTGATCCTGTGCTCTAGAGTCCAGGAGCCACAAGTACTGAAGTCTGTGAGCCCTAGAGCCCGTGCTCCACAAGAGAAGCCACTGCAGTGAGAAGCCTGTGCCAGCATTATCCTCCAAATGTACATACTTGACTAAGCAGAGCAAGTTTTATAAATTCTGTATTACTTACAGACTACTTTACTGGTGATATACTGCCTTGGGTGTTCAAATATTACAGCAGAGCCTCAAAGGAGTTTGTGAAACCCCAAATTTTTGACTCTCTAGGTCAGGCCTCTTTTCTTTATTTATTGCAAACATTTCTACCTCTGGTTACCAAAACTAAAAGTTTTCACTCCTTTCAGGGCCAGGGCCATGATTCCCCCAACAAATTCAATAGAAGATATTGGAGAAAGTTTGTCTTGTGGTCCTGGCCTGAGTAATCTGATTCTACTGCAAAGTCCAGTTGCCATTTAATAAGCAGTTCCCACCAAAGATGCTCCATTTCTCTCATTCCATTTGTATCACAGTTTAGACAATTTTACAACTCTAGAAGATAGAGACATAGCTAGCATTTCCAGAGTACTACTGATGAGTCAAGGGGAACCCTTGGTTGAGAATTTGTCATCCCAATAATAGGAGTAGGAAGAACCCCACCAGTAACACTTGAAACCCAACATGACCTGGCTCTCCTTGACCTACAGTAAGAATAGACTCCTACCTGAACTTTCTGTCTCTTTGGAATTCTTGTTTATTTTTCAGTTGCTAAGTCTCATCCAACTCTTTGCCACCCCATGGACTGCAACACACCAGGCTTCCCTGTTCTTCATTATCTCCCAGAGTCTGCTCAAATTCATGTTCATTGAGTTGGTGATACTATCTAACTGTCTCATCCTCTGTCATCCTTTTCTCCTTTTGCTTTCAATCTTTCCCAGGATCAAGGTCTTTTCCAATACACACACATGAGTTGGCTCCTTGCATCTGGTGGCCAAAGTTGGGAAGATCCCCTGGAAAAGAGAATGGTAGCCCACTCCAGTATTCTTGCCTGGAGAATTTCATGGACAGAGGAGCCTGGTGGGTTATAGTCCATGGAGTCGCAAAGAGTCAGAGACAGCTGAGCAACTAAAACTCTTTGGAACAGCTAGTGATTAATTTGAATCCTTATCTTTTGCCTATTTATTCATTAGATTTAAGAGTCAAACTTCTCTTTCTCTTTATGAAGTTTAAAATCAAAACTAAGCCACATAAATTAGGGCACATGAAGATGAAGGATACAATGAAAAGAAACAGGGTGAATTCTCTGGGTGGAAGTTAAGCATGTATGAGTCTTTCTCCCATTTCCCCTATAAAAGGAATGGCTCTGACATATCCCAGTGCCAGACTTTTAAAAGAAGAAATGTTCGTTGCCACGTGTCTTCCTGGGAGCCCCTATACAATATAATCAAAAGCCACTGTAGCAGAATGGTTTCCACACATAAAGAGCAAATAAAGCACTAGGGATGGTACTGCTTAATTTTCCATTGTATTTTTATTTTCCAACTTATTTATTTAGTCTTACAATATTCCTTTATTATATAGATGCAAAATCTGTTTTATGTATAATACTTGTACATAAAAACTGTACAATATTTATTACTTGGTCCTACCAAATAATCTTACCAAGGCATTCTACTGGTAATCTTCCCCCCAAAGATTCAGGTAAAATAAGATATTATGCACTTCACGACTACCCAAATCAATAGAGACTTCACTACTGATTTCAGTTTTGGGGTCATACACACAAATCATACACGCGAGGTTAAGGTGATGAAAGTGAGCTGCAAGAAACCAGAGGGTTCAGAACAACTAGGCTGCGTATTCTGCTTGAGTTAGAGCCACAAGGTAAGCATCAGGGTACGTATCTCAGAGCTCATTTACTGTAGTGCGAGGGCTTCTGAACACCTTTGTGTGCATGGCTGGGAGGCTGGCAGCCTGTGGGACCTTCGAGGCATCACCAGGGGCTCATTTCTTCTCGGCCTCTTCTGTTTGGGGTTCTGTTTTCAGTTTGTAATCAGCCAGGGTGGCCTTGGCGTCTTCAGCCAGCATGGAGCAGTGCAGTTTCACAGGCTGGAGGCACAGCTCCTCGGCGAGATCTGTGTTTTTGATGGTCAAGGCTTCCTTCACCATCTTCCCCTTTACCCATTCGGTGGCTAGCTGGAGGTAATAGCAGAACCACAGCCGGATGTTTTAAACCTGGTGTCCACGATCTTCCCCTTTTCATCCACTTGAACCTGTGATTTCATGACATCACTACACGCTGAAGCCCCCACCAGTCCAGTCCCAACATTTTTAGATGTCTTGTCAAGGGACCCCACGTTTTGGGGATTTTCATAATGATCAACAACCTTCTTATGATAGAGCTGAGCAGGAGCTGACAGCTCCTGGGCGGGCAGGCGTGGGCCGGGAGCAGCAGGGCCAAGGCCACCAGCCTCAGATGGCCCTCCAGCCGCCGCCATCTTGCGGGCTTGCACCTGCCTCCAATTTATTTTTAATTTGAGCATCAAACTGGGTGCAAAACTTAACGTCAGAAAAGAAAATGAATCTCATTTTAAGGAGTTGAAGCAACTCTCCAGCAGATGGCTCCCTGGGATTGGAAGGGGTTAAGAACCCCAGAAACTACTGAAATACTGACCACAAAATTCAGCAGCTCACAATGTTAAGCTGACTTAGACATTATAGAATTTCATTACATGTCTTAAAACTTAAGCATTTCTGCCATTTTCACATTTTTACCATGTAATATTAGACATATACAAGAGAATATAGATCATATTTATGCTGTTAAGCTTAGTAATGAACTAAATCCCAGAAAACTCACATTCAGCTTAAAAAAATGGAATATTACTAATTTGTGGCATCTATTTGCATATTCCTCTATCATCTTAACCACCTACTTCCCCTGTCATAAAAAATTACTGAATGATGAATTACTTTGCCATACACCTGAAACACTGTAAATCAATTATACTTCAATTTTTAAAAATGTTTTGGAAAAACAAGAAGCATGTAATGGAGAAAAAAATTACTGAATGTTTTACTTCAGGATCTCTTTTTCCACTCAAAATTATGATTTTAAGTTTCACACATCTAACAAAATACCAGTTTGTAAATTTCACCAATTTATGGTATTGCAAGCATGTCACTATTTATGGTATTGCAAGCATGTCACTATTTATCGGAGAAGGAAATGGCAACCCACTCCAGTATTCTTGCCTAGAGAATCCTGTGCATGGAGGAGCCTGGTGGGCTGCCGTCCATAGGGTCGCAGAGAGTTGGACACGACTGAAGCGACTTAGCATGCATGCATGCATTGGAGAAGGAAATGGCAACCCACTCCAGTATTCTTGCCTGGAGAATCCCAGGGACAGAGGAAGCCTGGTGGGCTGCCATCTATGGGGTCACACAGAGTCAGACACGACTGAAGCAACTTAGCACTATTTATTTAGCCTTATGTGAATAAACTTTTGAGTTATTTAGTTGTTGCCAATTTTTTGCTGTTATGCATAGTACTGTTATGAACATTCATACATGATCTCTAATAGATCTATTCAAAGGGGTTTCCTTAGGGCATGTTCCTGAAAGTAGACTTGCTCGGTCAAAGGAATAGAAGTGTTCAACATTCTAATAATGTCTCGATATACTTCCTTAGCTCCACATCCTCACCAACCTTTGTTATTGTCACACTTTTTTTTTTAAACCCACTGTATATAAAATGGTATGTCACTGTGGAGGTAATTTGCATTTTTGTAATTAAATTATTTCTGAGGTTGTATATTGATCGTGTTTGGGTATGTCTGCCTAATCATGTTTGCTCCTTTTTCTTTTGGGTTGTCTGTCATTTCCCTATTGATTTTTTGGAGTTCTCAATATTCTAGACACAATCCTTTATCAGTTACATGTATTACAAAAGTATATATATTACAAACACTTACCCTAGTTTTTTGTTGTTGTTCTGGCCACGTGGCTTGTGGGATCTTAGTTCCTCCGCCACAGACTGAACCCATACCCACAGCAGTGAAAGACCAGCGCCTTAACCATCAGACCACCAGGGAACTCCCAACCTTCCCCAGTTTTAGAAGTTGTACATTCACTGCCTCTCTAGTTAACGTCTTATAAAAGTTTTCATTTTCAGCTGAATTTATCAACATTTTCCTTGTGGTGAGCAATTTTTGTGTCATGACTTCAAAAAATCCTTCTGTATCATTAGTGCAGTGAGATATTCTATAATTTTTCTCAAGTTTTTGAATTTCATGTTTCACATCAGTTTCTATATATCAGGTTATATTCACTCTGATTTAATTTTTTCTATATGGACAATCAATTGTCCCAGAACTTTTATGGGGAAAAAAATAAATGCTTTCCCCACGGCTCTGTAAAACCATCTCTCTCCTACATCAAGAACCCCGGTAGAACTGTGTCTGTTTCAATGCTCTCTATTCTGTTCCACTAGTTATTTTAATTATCCTTGTCCGTGACCACGTTGCCTAAATATATACAGATATAGTCAGAGTTCTATAAGTCCTAATATCTGATAGATCAAGTGTCTCTCTCCTCTAATCCTTTTATTTAGCAAGTGCACTGGCTGGCAATTATTTCCTGAACTCTTGTTCTTCCATACAAATTTTACAAAATCTTAGTCAAGCTGTATGGATCAGTGAAATGGAAAAGTAAAATAATGAAATCTTATTTTTTTATTACTTCATTCCTTCTATTTTCTTTGGGGTTCTTTTGTTCTTATGGCTTAAAGTAGAGGCTGCCTGGGACATTAATTCTCAGACTTTCTTCTTTTCTAATAGAAGCTTTAAAGGCTATTTAAATGTGCTATTCGAAATCATTTCAGTTGTGTCTGACTCTCTGCAACTCCATGGTCTGTAGCCTGCCAGGCTCCTCTGTCCATGGGATTCTCCAGGCAAGAATACTGGAGTGCGGGACTTCCCTGGTGGTCCAGTGGCAAAGACACTGCAAGGGGCCTGTGTTCAGTCCCTCATCAGGGAACTAAATCCCACATGCCGCAATGAAGAGTACACATTCCAAACCTAAGACTCAGGGCAGCCAAATAAATAAATAGATTAAAAAGAAAAAAAAAAGAATACTGGAGTGGGTTGCCAAGGTCAGTTTTCATTCCAATTCCAAAGAAAGGCAATGCCAAAGAATGCTCAAACTACCGCACAATTGCACTCATCTCACATGCTAGTAAAGTAATGCTCAAAATTCTCCGAGCCAGACTTTAGCAATACATGAACCATGAACTCCCTGATGTTCAAGCTGGTTTTAGAAAAGGCAGAGGAACCAGAGATCAAATTGCCAACATCCGCTGGATCATGGAAAAAGCAAGAGAGTTCCAGAAAAACGTCTATTTCTGCTTTATTGACTATGCCAAAGCCTTTGACTGTGTGGATCACAAGAAACTGTGGAAAATTCTGAAAGAGATGGAAATACCAAACCACCTGACCTGCTTCTTGAGAAATCTGTATGCAGGTCAGGAAGCAACAGTTAGAACTGGACATGGAACAACAGACTGGTCCAAATAAGAAAAGGAGTACGTCAAGGCTGTATATTGTCACCCTGCTTATTTAACTTCTATGCAGAGTACATCATGAGAAATGCTGGACTGGAAGAAACACAAGCTGGAATCAAGATTGCTGGGAGAAATATCAATAACCTCAGAATGCAGATGACACCACCCTTATGGCAGAAAGTGAGGAGGAGCTAAAAAGCCTCTTGTTGAAAGTGAAAGAGGAGAGTGAAAAAGTTGGCTTAAAGCTCAACATTCAGAAAACGAAGATCATGGCATCTGGCCCCATCACTTCATGGGAAATAGATGGGGAAACAGTAGAAACAGTGTCAGACTTTGTTTTTTTGGGCTCCAAAATCACTGCAGATGGTGACTGCAGCCATGAAATTAAAAGGCGCTTACTCCTTGGAAGAAAAGTTATGACCAACCTAGATAGTATATTCAAAAGCAGAGACATTACTTTGCCGACTAAGGTCCGTCTAGTCAAGGCTATGGTTTTTCCTGTGGTCATGTATGGATGTGAGAGTTGGACTGTGAAGAAGGCTGAGCGCAGAAGAATTGATGCTTTTGAACTGTGGTGTTGGAGAAGACTCTTGAGAGTCCCTTGGACTGCAAGGAGATCCAACCAGTCCATTCTGAAGGAGATCAACCCTGGGATTTCTTTGGAAGGAATGATGCTAAAACTGAAGCTCCAGTACTTTGGGCACCTTATGCGAAGAGTTGACTCATTGGAAAAGACCCTGATGCTGGGAGGGATTGGGGGCAGGAGGAGAAAGGGACGACCGAGGATGAGATGGCTGGATGGCATCACAGACTCAATGGACGTGAGTCTGAGTGAACTCCGGGAGTTGGTGATGGACAGGGAGGCCTGGCGTGCTGCGATTCATGGGGTCGCAAAGAGTCGGACACGGCTGAGCGACTGAACTGAACTCCATAAAGGCTATTTCCCTTTAAATACCCATTTATCTTCATCTTACAAATTTTGAAAGAATATTTCGCTAGGATTCATTTTTAATTACTCTTATTTTATACTATGGGCTTCCCTGGTAGCTCAGAGGGTAAAGCGTCTACTGCAATGCGGGAGACCCAGGTTCAATCCCTGGGTCGGGAAGATCCCCTAGAGAAGGCAATGGCAACCCACTCCAGCTCTCTTGCCTGGAAAATCCCATGGACAGGCAGCCTGGCAGGCTATAGTCCATGGAGTTGCAAAATGATACATAAATTATTTAGAAGTTTTTTTTTTAATTTTCAAAGATATAGGACAGTTTATCTTTTTATTTTAAATGTCTAAATTGAGCAGACATCAGAGAATTGGCCTGCATGGTATCAATTCTTGAAATTTGTCAAGATGGCTTTATGGTCTAGCACATGATCAGTTTCTATAAATATTTACTGTGTACTTTAAGGTATTAAGTATTCTCTAATAGTTTGGTACAGTATTTTTTATGTTATGCATTTTGTCTTAAATTTTATTTTGTTCAAAAACTTTAGCAAATTGAAACCAACACATTAAAAGGATGATACAGTTGGGCTTATTTCCAAAATACAAAGTTGTCTTAGCATTCAAAAAACAATCAGTATAACTCAGCATATTAACATAAAAACCACATCATCATCTCAATAGGTACAGAAACACAGATTCAGAAAAAGCACTTGATAAAATCGAATATCCATTAATGACCAAAAACAAACAAACAAAAACAGAAGCCTCAGCAAACTAGGAAAAGGCAGAAACTTTCTCAACCTGATAAAAGACATCTATAAAAATCCCACAGCTAACTGTGATTACAGCCATGAAATTAAAAGATGCTTACTCCCTGGAAGGAAAGTTATGACCAACCTAGATAGCTATTCAAAAGCAGAGACATTACTTCACCAACAGAGGTCCATCTAGTCAAGGCTATGGTTTTTCCAGTGGTCATGTATAGATGTGAGAGTTGGACTGTGAAAAAAACTGAGTGCAGAAGAATTGATGCTTTTGAACTGTGGTGTTGCGGAAGACTCTTGAGAGTCCCCTGAACTGCAAGGAGGTCCAACCAGTCCATCCTAAAGGAGATCAGTCCTGGGTGTTCTTTGGAAGGACTGATGCTGAGGCTGAAACTCCAGTACTTTGGCCACCTCATGTGAAGAGTTGACTCATTGGAAAAGACTCTGATGCTGGGAGGGATTGGGAGCAGGAGAAGGGGACAACAGAGGAGAGATGGGTGGATGGCATCACTGACTCGATAGACTTAAGTTTGGGTGAACTCCAGAGGTTGGTGATCGACAGGGAGGCCTGGCGTGCGCAATTCATGGGGTCGCAAAGAGTCGGACATGACTAAGGGAGTGAACTAAACTGAACACCATATTTAGTTCCCTTGTATTTACTGTCAATATTGACATATTTGAATTTGCTCTTCTATGTGTCCCACTTTTTCTGTGCTTTTCCCTCTTGTTGTCTCATTTGCTGTCTCTTGGTACTACACTGTTTGTAATATCTTTAAACTGATCTTCCTATTCACTAACTCTCTTATTGCATATTTAACCATTTAATTATCAAGAGTTTTCCCCAAACAGTTTTATTTTTATTTCTAAATGCTTTATTTGTTCTTTAAAAAAAATCTGCTGGGTCATTTTTGTCAGTTTCTTACTATTGACAATTTTTTTGATTTCATCTTTTCTTTTAATCTTTTTATATATGGTTATTTCACACTCTATTCTGATCATTTTAGTACCTAAGGTCCTGGATAAGGAGTAGGTCAATCGATTATTTCACTTTTCTGCTGACTCTCAGTCATGGCTGTTTGTTTCCTTGACAGTTTATTGATCTTTTATTATGAGACTACATTTGCTTGATATTAATCTGTGGGAAAAAAATGCATTTCAACTGGGCATGCTCTTCTCCAGCAAAGATTTACCTCTGCTTCTGTAGGGATTCAGGCTGTGATACAAACCTGGAACTGCGCTATTCCCCTCTTAAAGACACAGTCTTAATGTTGGAATTTCAGCCTGAGTTCCTCTTCCTGCTACAAGTCCAATGTTGACTCCTAGTATTACTATTGTCCTAGAGTGCCTTTCCCTTTCCAATTTGCTTACTCCTTACAGCTCACTTGCTAGGTTTCAGCTCACTTTGGGATGGACTGAGCTAAAAAGTACAATCCTTGAAGATTTTTTCTGACTGCAATGTCATTAATGTACTAAAGTGTGTGTTTTATGCAAGACCTAGTCCTTTTGCTATGGTGGGTCTGTGAGAGTCTTCATCAGAAACTGAAATCCAAAGAGTGAGTTTCCAAAAGTATCCATATCATCTACATTTAAAGTAGGTCTAGTAAGTTAAATGAGAGTTTATTGGCTTTTCAAACACCATTTTCAAATTCCAGATTTCACTCATAAGAGCATCTGTAATTTGCAGTACACTTTTAAATTATATAAAATCTCAAATGTTATTGCTTATTAAACATTCTGCTTTAAATGTTTCTGTTAATTGCTTTAATTCTCTTTTTAAAATCCCCTCACAGTGATTTTTTTAAACCTCCCATATTAATCGATACAAATTTCTTGAAAACATTTTACTAAAGTTCAAACTTTCCATTAACTCTGTAATAATGAACATAATCATTAGTAATTTCCTCCATTCTAACTTCTACAATAGTTAAAAGGTACATACATGAAAAAATTTTATATCTTGTTTGAGACAAGATAATTTGTGCACTTCAAACACCCCCTTGATAGATATTCTGGATTCAACCCATATTTCATAAAGATGTTTAAACATTTTCTTATTTAATTTAACATTACTTTCTTTAGAGGATTCTGCTCTTGATAATGTCATCTCCTATATCTGGTTAGCAAGCTAAAAAGATCAGTCTACATAACTAACCTCACATTTTCTGGTCAGTACATAAACCCTTTTCAGCCTTGACCCCATATAATTGGTGTTCTCTATTATCTTGTACAGATCCTTCCCCTAATTAAATTGAGTTATCTTAATAGAGCACTGAAACAAGTTATGTAAGTTCTTAAATCTAGCTTCTATTCATTAAACAACTCGTTTTGGATTCAGATGACAGACTCTTAAGTATTTCCCTTTGGAAAGTGAGACTATAGCAATATTGTTCTATTTATCAAGGGTGCTATAAAGAGAAACAGAGAAGCTTTAATATTGTATCTATAAATTCTGAGCCATCCAGAATAAAACCTTTCTCCACAGTAATTTAGTAAAGAAATATTAAGCAAACATATACAAAACTTATGCATAATGACCACATAGGAACTTGGTACAGGGATGGGAATCCACCAGCCAGTGTAGGTGACATGGGTTAATAGAGCACTGAAACAAGTTATGTAAGTTCTTAAATCTAGCTTCTATTCATTAAACAACTCGTTTTGGATTCAGATGACAGACTCTTAAGTATTTCCCTTTGGAAAGTGAGACTATAGCAATATTGTTCTATTTATCAAGGGTGCTATAAAGAGAAACAGAGAAGCTTTAATATTGTATCTATAAATTCTGAGCCATCCAGAATAAAACCTTTCTCCACGGTAATTTAGTAAAGAAATATTAAGCAAACATATACAAAACTTATGCATAATGATCCACATAGGAACTTGGTACAGGGATGGGAATCCACCGGCCAGCGTAGGTGACATGGGTGTGATCCCTGGTCCAGGAGGATTCCAATGCAGCAGAGCAACTAAGCCCATGTGCCACAATTTCTGAGCCCGTGTGCTGCAACTGCTAAAGCCTGCACACTCTAGGACTCGTGAGCCACATTAATGAGTCCCTGTGCCATGACTACTGAAGTCTGCACACCCTAGAGCCAGCAAGCCACAATTACTAAGCCCACATGCTGCAAATACTGAAGCCCATGCACCTAGAGACTGGCTTCAAGAAGCCACTGCAATGAGAAGCCTGTGCACCCAAGAAAGAGGAGCTCCGGCTCTCTGCAACTAGTGAAAGCCGGCATGCAACAACGAAGACCTAGTGCAACCAAAAATTTTAAAAAATAAAAAATACGTTTAAAATAATAATCCACGTACACTCAAAAGATAAATCATGGGTTGGTTAAGTTGATTATTAATTTTGCAAAAGTATCTATGAATGTAGATTTCCCTTCAAACTTTAAAACATGACTTAACTCATTCAAAATGAGGTTTACAAATTAATTAGTGGAAATGTGTTTGTTTTATCATACCTGTGCATATTTACCTCTTGAAACCAGAGATTCTGTCTTACTCTTCTTTGTGTCCTACCCACAGAATCAAGCATTGTGCCTTGCACAAAATAAGCCCTTAACATATGGTGATTGAAAAAAATTGAACAGAACTCTAATTCATTATCTTCCTCTTCAAAATAATGTCATCAAAGGACTACAATATAATTTTTATTAATTTATATTATGCATATACTTCAAATGAATATGATATCAAATTTTTAAGGAAAATCCATCTACATGCTTTTGTCACCCCCAGGTGGCAACTGAGAGTGACCCATGAGGGGAAATGATTTTTGAACAAATTAACTCCAGTAACGTTTCTAGGTTCAGACAGTAAAGAATTCACCTGTGAAGTGGAAGACCTGGGTTCAACCCCTGGGTGTAGAAGATCCCCTGGAGGAGGGCATGGTAACGCATTGCAGTATTCTTGCCTGGAGATCCCATGGACAGAGGAGCCTGGCGGCCTACAGTCCATGGGGTGGCAGAGTCGGACACACGACTGAGCAACTTTTTTTTTCATTTTTCTAGATCGGATCTCCCTCCTCTCCCCTTACCATTTTTTTCCCCTCCCTTCCACTCTGGCTGCTCTTAAAGAATCATTTATGGGGCTTCCCTGGTGGTTCAGGTCCAGTTAAGAATCTACCTTGCAATGCAGGGAATGCAGGCTCAATTCCTGGTCAGGGAACTAAGATCCCACATGCCGTGGGGCAACTAAGCCCTCATGCCACAGCTAGAGAGCCAGCGCCCCACAACGACTGCTCCCGTGCACTTAGAGCCTGAGCACTGCAACAAGAAAAGCCCAAGGTCCACGAGAAGCTGTCACACCACAACAAAGATCCGACGCAGCCAAAGTAATTAATTATTTTAAAAAGAATCATTTACATTGAGTTCCCCTTACCTGAGTCCAGGTATCATTATAGATTCCAATAAGAGAAAATGAAATAATGTTCAACCCCACAATGGAATTCAACAAATCTAAGCAAATTCCTACTAGATTCCCAACAGAAGGTAGTTGGGAGTCACTGCTTCGTTCACATAGAAAATGCTCAACTTCAGATACAAAATAAGCACTGAATTTAAAACAACAACCACCAACAGAGTAAGTCAAGTAGAAAGCACATTAATTAAACAAGATAATGGTCCTAAAACCATACACTCCATTGCCGATTATCACTTACCCAGCAACAGGTACCTATAGCCATCGTGCACACAAGACAGAAAGTTCTGACCCTGCCCTTAAAGAGGTTTGGAGAATTAAGTTAAGAGCACAAACTGATGATCAACGGCTGGGGAGATAGATTCACTTTGGGTGTGCATACCAATAAAAAATGAAACAGGATAAGTAAATACTTGAGCTTATTTCCAGCACTTAAAAAATATCGGAATATTTCATACAAAATTGGAATTTTCAGCTTATCTTGGAAAATATCTGAGATCTGGCATCACCAAACTTACATTCTCTCCGGCAACAATTACAAGCAGAATCCACCTAGATCAGAGAAAGCACTTAGTAGAGGAGTGTGCTCTCTACTAGAACACGTTCACCACTCTCTACTGTCCTAGGCACCTTCTTCTTCGTTCACTTACACTATCTACCTGCCCCTAACCTATTGGTTGCATACAGAGGATATGAATATTTCATCATAATAATACATAATATTACATAATCACAATATATAATTTTAATAAATGATATAAAATGTTCATATTTATTAAGCATTTATGTCACGTATGTATTTACTACATACAAGTTCTAATTTTAATCTCAAAAATAAGAGACAGGAACACCAATACCTCTGCTTTACACAGATAGAAAAACTGAAGTCTAAAGAAATTAAACAGTTTGATCAAGATTATGATGCTTATTCATGATGAAACTAAAACTTAAACTCGGATATGTTCATTTGAGACCATAATCAGAGTTAATTGTTTACTAGTCTGTATTATTCCTCAATGAAGGCTGTGTG
This sequence comes from Aepyceros melampus, assembly GCA_006408695.1. Classification (NCBI taxonomy): domain Eukaryota; kingdom Metazoa; phylum Chordata; class Mammalia; order Artiodactyla; family Bovidae; genus Aepyceros; species Aepyceros melampus. The sequence goes on along the minus strand of SJXQ01002445.1, from coordinate 328,678 downwards.
GTCTGAGAAGCTTCATAAAGAAGAGACATACAGATGACCAGAAAGCACATGAAGAGTTGCTCAACATCACTAATTATTAGAGAAATGCAAATCAAAACTACAATGACAGGTCATCTCACACTGGGCAGAACAGCCATCATCCAAAAGTCTACAAATAATCAGTACTGGAGAGGACGTGAAGAAAAGGTAACCCTGTTGGTGGGAAAGTAAGTTGATGTGGCTACTATGGAAAACAATATGGAGGTTTCTTAAAAACCTAAAAATAGAGCTACCACGTGATCCAGCAATCCCATACCAAGAGAAAACCATAATTAAAGAAGATACATGCGCCCCAAAGTTCACTGCAGCACCATGTGCAATAGCCAAGACATGGAAGCAACCTAAGTGACTACCAACAGATGAATGGATAAAGAAGGTGTGGTATATAAATACAATGGAATATTACTCAGCCATAAAAAAGAATGAAACAATGCCATTTGCAGCAACATGGATAGACTTAGAGATTATCACACTAAGGAAGCAGGTCAGAGAAAGACAAATGTCATATGATGTCACTTATACATGGAACCTAAAAAAATGCTACAAATGAAGCTACTTCCCAAACACAGACAGACTCATAGGCTTAGGAAACAAATGTATGGTTACCAAAGGGGAAAGGTTGAGGGGAGAGAGAATTAGGGGATTGGAATTGATATATACATACTACCATTTATAAAATAGTCAACAAGGACCTACTGTATATAGCACAGAGAACTCTACTCCATATTCTGTAATAACTTATATGAGAAAGAATCTACAAAAGAATAGATACATGAATATGTGTAACTACATGACTTTGCTGTAAAGCAGAAATTGACACAACATTGTATATCAACTACACTCCAGTATAAAATATAAAGAAAGATAACTTTAAGCTGAACAGATTCTGTTTCTCCTTCCTGTCTTCTTTTCACTTCATAGCCCTCTGTTTATGGAGTAGCATCATATTGAGTATTATTTGCTATAGGATGTAACAGAATGACCCTATACAAGTGTGCTTCTTATATAGTGAGAACAGTGCGATATTGCCCATACATGAAACATGACATGATTTTAACAGAGATAGGAGTTCCTCTAAAGAGTGGGATGTACATGGTGTCAATCATGATGGTTTTCTGATTATCAACTGCCTAGGGATAGCAGGTGTCTCCTTCACCTTGGAAAGCAGGGCAGATAATATTTAAGTAGGATTGGGGATTCCCTACTTGGTGGTGGGCTCTAGAGGAAATCTGCATCTTTGTCTTGGGTCTCCCACATGGGGGCAGGGATGGGGAAGAGAGAATGAGAAGTTACCCTCTGAACAGGAAACAAGTCAAGAGGTGTGAAGCCAGGAAGTGTAGCAAGGTGCCTGAAAAACTGTTCCAGAGCTTTGGGTAAAGTGAAGTGAAGTGAAGTTGCTCAGTGTCCAACTCTTTGTGACCCCATGGACTGTAGCCCACCAGGCTCCTTCATCCATGGGATTCTCCAGGCAAAAATACTCGAATGGGTTGCCATTTACTCTTCAGGGGATCTTCCCGACCCAGGGATCGAACCCGGGTCTCCCACATTGCTGGCAGCTGCTTTAACCTCTGAGCCACCAGGTACCAAATGTTAAAAACGTTAGAGCATGGAATGAGTCAAGGGCTGGGAGCCCTGGGAGCTCCTTAGATAAGGAAAGATCAGAGAGAAAATTGTACCCTATAAGACTAACGCATTTTGTTTCTTTTATTTTCTTGGTTTATTTGCTTTGTGTTCCTTTAGGTTTGAGCTAAGTATTTTTAAAATTTCTACTAATTTTAGCTGAAACAAGTGAGAGAGTTTTCATCTATGCTTGAGTTGGAATATTAAAAGGAAAGAGGACGCAGAGAGCATGTGAAACAGATACTTTGAGAAAACCCAAAGGGAGCAGTGAGGGGACCTCTGACCACCCGGAGAATCTTTTTCTCATGATAAAACCATGAAGATTCTTTATAATGTTTAAAAGTGGGTTTTTTTTTTTGTTTGTTTGTGGGTGTGTGTGTTTGTTTTGGCCACACCATGCACTGTGCAGGATCTTAGTTCCCCAATGAGGGATCGAACCCACACTCCCTGGACTGTCAGGGAAGTCCCTCTTTACACCATTTTTGTAGAAGTTTCCACAGAATGTTTTGTCTGGAGATGTTAAACAATTAAAAGAAGGAAGAATGGCTAAAAAGAGGAAAAGTAGGTAAATGTAGGCAGAATCAATGTAAATGTTTTAAGATAAATTTAATATTTCCAGGTGTGAACAATTTTTAAAAGCTTGTAAGGCCAGTCAAATCAATGCATTATATTTTCCTTCTAATCTTTTCCCGAAAGGATATGTATTCATTTTAATAAGTAGTCTGATGCTAAAACAGGGTCATGGTTATGAATATAGCCTGATAAATGCAGTTGGTAATATGCTCACATTATTTTATACATTGTTAAGGTTCATAATTATTCGTACTCTGCTGCAATAAAATTCTCAATGATTATACCAGAAAAAGGATAGTTATATCTAGCCTCATATTGAAAAATCATCTTTTAAAAATACCTTGATTTTCTGCAAACATACAAAATGTCTTTGAAATCTCCACATCCCATTGTGTTTGGGATCCCAAGCTGCATGCTTGCTTCAACAACTGCAAAACCCACCATACATGGAAAGCCCTCCTTGGACCACTTCTCACAGGATTGTCAACCCTGGAGTATAAGCCCAGATGAAACACTCAGAACCAATCCTTCTGCCTAGAACTCTGAACAACCTGCTCAGGATAGACCTGGCACTGTTTCCTATAAGTCAGGTACTTGTTAGCCTGAGGCTGAGGACCTGGTTGCCGCCTCTAAAAACTATTCTTAAGAAATAATTCATCTCAATGATGACAAAGTAGCTTTCGCATGGTGACATAACTAGGCTTATCATGGTGATAATTTTGAAATGTATAAAAATATCAAATCAATATGCTGTGCACCAGGAACTAACATAATGTTGTCAGTCAATTGTATTTTAAAAACAAACCCACAGAAAAAGAGATCAGATTTGTGGTTATCAGAGGCAAGAGATAAAAGGAGGAAAAACTGAAGGAAGGCTGACAAAAGATTCAAACTTCCAGTTATAGATAGGTAAGTACTAGGGATGTAATGTGCAACATAATTAATTGTATGGTATATTGTGGAAAAGGAAATGGCAACCCACTCCAATATTCTTGCCTAGAGAATCCCACGGACAGAAGAGCCTGGAGGGCTACAATACATAGGATCACAAAGAGGCGGACATGATTGAAGCAACTTAGTACGTGATATATACAAAAGTTTTTAAAAGAGTAAATCCCAAGAGTTCTCATCACAAGGATAAAAACATTTTCTTTTATTTCATATCTATATAAGATGGTGGATGTTCACTAAATTTATTGTGGCAATCATTTCACAGTATATGTAAGTCAAGTCATCATCCTGTACACCTTAAATTTTCACAGTGCTGTATATCAGTCATCGGAGAAGGCAATGGCACCCCACTCCAGTACTCTTGCCTGGAAAATCCCATGGACGGAGGAGCCTGGTAGCTGCGGTCCGTGGGGTCTCACAGAGTCGGACACGACTGAAGTGACTTAGCAGCAGCAGCAGTTTATCAGTTATATCCCAATAAAACTGGGAGTATAAAAAAGAAAGAATCCATTTAACCAGCAAGCTAAAATTATAGAAATATGCTTGATCATATACCCATAAAATAACTGAATGGCGGAGAAGGCAATGGCACCCCACTCCAGTCCTCTTGCCTGGAAAATCCCATGGACGAAGGAGCCTGGTAGGCTGCAGTCCATGGGGTCGCTAAGAGTCGGACATGACTGAGCGACTTCACTTTCACTTTTCACTTTAATGCATTGGAGAAGGAAATGGCAACCCACTCCAGTGGTCTTGCCTGGAGAATCCCAGGGACGGCAGAGCCTGGTGGGCTGCCATCTGTGGGGCTGAACAGAGTTGGACACAACTGAAGCGATTTAGCTTAGCTTAGCTTAGTGTGCCATGTGTGATATATAAAGGACAATTCACCACCTCTTACAATGTTTTCCATACTTTTGGATCTCCTACCACTTACTTTTCTATAAATATCAAAAGAATGATGAGCATACACACACACACACACACACACACACATACACACACATAAATACACACAAAAACACATACACACAAATCCCAAGCATAAATAGCAATTTTGTATTTCTCTAAGCTTGGACTGCAAGGAGATCCAACCAGTCCATTCTGAAGGAGATCGGCCCTGGGATTTCTTTGGAAGGAATGATGCTAAAGCTGAAACTCCAGTACTTTGGCCACCTCATGTGAAGAGTTGACTCATTGGAAAAGACTCTGATGCTGAGAGGGATTGGGGGCACAAGGAGAAGGGGACGACCGAGGATGAGATGGCTGGATGGCATCACTGACTTGATGGATATGAATCTGAGAGAATTCTGGGAGTTGATGATGGACAGGGAGGCCTGGCGTGCTGTGATTCATGGGGTCACAAACAGTCGGACACGACTGAGCGACTGAACTGAACTGAAGCTAGGGCTAAGTTCTCTCTCCTAATTTTCACAGTCCTTTCTCTATAATTGTTTTGTTGCTGTTGTTGTTTGGTTGCTTTTTGTTTATTTGGCTGCACCTGATCTTGGTTACAGCAAGCAGGATTTTCCATGTTCATGGACCTCTGCATTGGGAGTGCAGAGTCTTAGCCACTGAACCACCAGAAAAGGCCCTTGTAATTTTTTTGTGATCCTTTCCCATTTTCTACCTTGTATATCTGTTATTTATGTATTTATGATAAATCTTCTACTAAAATTTATACAAAATCTACTTATTATTATTACCTGATCATCAAATACTTAAGTATACACATAAATGAATGAATAAACAAAACCTCTGAATATGTACAAAGCTAAATCCTTTTGTCATCACGAACCATTATATGAAATTTCATAAGTGTCTTAAGAATGAGTTTTACCAAGCAGTGTAACTTTCTGGTGCTGAGCAACAAAGATACAAAAAAAAAAAAAAATGGGAAGAATCAATTCTATAACAATGTTTACTTAATTGTGACTATATCAATAAATAAATGCCCTATGATAAGAAAGCATACCAAAAAACTTAAGAGTGAATATTAGCTATCTTTCTTCAACAGCAGAATGTGTAGCAAAGTCTTATGGTAACATATCATAATATTGTGATTTTAACTACTTCTGAAATAACACTGGCTATGTGAACATTAAGAGCAGACATATGTTGACTAATCTGAGTGCTGAGTAATTTACTGTACTAGCTTACAGAGCACACAAGTACTTAAGAACAGAGACCTACCATAAATGCCAGAGAATGTATGACGATTTCAGGACAAGCCAACAAAGTGACTTACCATAACAGGTAATCAGTGATTGAAATTGCCTCTGTTACTGAGGCAAAATTAAATCCAAAGCATTTTCAAGAAGAAAAGCCAAAATTTGTACTCATTCTTAACATGATCAGAGTGAAAAGCAGTATGAACCTCCTTAACCCCATACTACAGTATCACAAGTAACAGTGGACAGTTCAAATTTACAACACTCCACTGGATCTTTAATATTGTACCCACATAACAGCTCCCCAAAACAAGTCACATACACTTGGCTTCATAAACATGGCCTTGAGATGAGATCTTTGACTCCTCTTTGACTTTCTCATTCATCCATTCTAGCTGCCTTCTGAATTGAAAAGTTATTTGAGAATTGAGAAAATAATAAGAAAATATTCTCTGAAAAGAAGTACAAACTGGGAAGACCAAAAAAAAAATGATTTTGTAAATTAAAGTTCAGGTGAAGAGCAAACATTTCTCTCATAAAAATTACATGAGCTCTTAAGAATCCTCAATGGAACTATTAAAGAAAAATATCTCTGAGGTTTCTCCACAATGCCGCTTAAAGAATGCATTTCCTCATTCATTTCTGATTTACCAGTAAAAGAAAGAAACTAAGCATCCTGATTTCAGTATCAATTATGAGGTCCCCCACACTGCCTAAAGATATGTCATCAAACAAAGGCATGCTTTTCAAACATGACTTTCTCCTGAAATTCCTATGCTATTGAAATTCCTATGTTATTGTAGAGAGAATCCTAGGATGAGGCATAACTGAGAATTCCAGATAAGAAAGGAGAGATAATATCACTATCACTTCAGCAGAGGAAATTAAGAGGTGCAGCAAATATATACATGCATATAGGAAATTCCTGCAGAGGACTGTGGAAAAAACATCCATGAAATTAAACACATACACACACAGATGTGTACACACAACTATTCATGAAGGGAGGAAAATGGATTGTCACTGAAACAGATCAAACAACAAGTGACAGAGCAATGACAGCTTTCTGCCCCATGCATGCTGCCTCGCTGGGAAAAGATGTCAAAAATACAATCTTTCAAAACCTAAATATAAGGACAGTCAAAATGGTCTTCAGAAAACAAGGGAAAAGCTGTCAGAAAGAGAAATTTGAAGTTAAATGATATATTTGGTCTCATTTTTTAATCAAGATATTAAAAAATTAAACATGGTTTTCCTGTTGGAAACTAGAATTAAAAACCTCTCTCTATATGTATTTTTTCAAGTAACATGTCATGTGTTTACATATAATATGCATCATACATACAAAGGGGGGAATAATTCATAGATGTCAAAAATACAATCTTTCAAAACCTAAATATAAGGACAGTCAAAATGGTCTTCAGAAAACAAGGGAAAAGCTGTCAGAAAGAGAAATTTGAAGTTAAATGATATATTTGGTCTCATTTTTTAATCAAGATATTAAAAAATTAAACATGGTTTTCCTGTTGGAAACTAGAATTAAAAACCTCTCTCTATATGTATTTTTTCAAGTAACATGTCATGTGTTTACATATAATATGCATCATACATACAAAGGGGGGAATAATTCACCAGCACATCAATTACTATGCTGCTGCTGCTGCTACTAAGTTGCTTCAGTCACGTCCAACTCTGTACGACCTCATAGATGGCAGCCTACCAGACTCCTCCATCCCTGGGATTCTCCAGGCAAGAACACTGGAGTGGGTTGCCATTTCCTTCTCCAATGAATGAAAGTGAAAAGTGAAAGTGAGGATGCTCAGTCGTCTCCGACTCTTAGCAACCCCATGGACTGCAGCCTACCAGGCTCCACTGTCCATGGGATTTTCCAGGCAAGAGTACTGGAGTAGGTTGCCATTGCCTTTTCAGTCAATTACTATGAGTTTGTTCTATAAACTCTATAATAAACAGACATGTTGAAACAGATAAGGAAATGGGAATTGTTTCTTCTCTTGCAGAAAAGCAATAAGCTAAGAGGCTCATCTTGGGAGAGTCCAAGCAAATTCACCATGTTCCCGAGTCTGTCCAGTCCGCACCATGGGGAGCACCAAGCAGTTTCCCATTTCCCACTAGCTGGAAAGCCCAGGTATTGGCTTCCAGACATTACGGGAGGAAGTGCTGGGGATGTGAGGAAGGCCTACCGATACCTTAATCACAACATCTGAGAAACCTTCATTTTTGTTCTCTTATTTCTTACATGTTCTTAAAAAACCTAGTACCTGGTATGAGTAATAGTATTGAACTATTAGAGGCACAATACACTACTATTGTGGTAGTACCCTACAGAACTAGTGTTACAGTTTTACAGCACAGATGAATTTCCCTCTTCCGTGGAAATATAGGAAAGGCCAAAATTAAGTTTTCCAGTAGTCATGTACAGCGGTGAGAGTTGGACCATGAAGAAGGCTGAGCATCAAAGAATTGATGCTTTTGAACTGTGGTGTTGGTGAGAGTCCCGAGGACAGCAGGAAGATCAAACCAGTCAATCCTAAAGGAAATCAACCATGAATATTCATTTTAAGGACTGATGCTGAAGCTGAAGCTCCAATACTTTGGTCACCTGATGCAAAGAGCTGACTTGTTGTCAGCTAGGAAAGACCCTGATGCTAGGAACGATTGAGGGCAGGAAGAGAAGGGGGCAACAGAGGATGACATGGCTGGATGGCATCATTGACTCAATGGACATGAGTCTGAGCAAACTCTGGGACACAGTGAAGGACAGCGAGGCCTGGCGTGCTGCAGTCCATGGGGTTGCAAAGAGTCAGACACGCCTAAATGACTGAACAACAACAAAATAAGTTTGATGTGTTTAGATATCCTCAGTTGGATTTCTAAAATACATAAAGTAGAATTTCTTCTGGTAATAAATATTGAAATTTGATATTAGTCTCATTTGATCCTAGTCTCAAAATATTTTAAAAACAGCTAACCCAAATGAAAATATTCCAAGTAGGTTTTCATAAGCAATCAGAAATCTTAAGCTGCCATTTTGGAGCAGAGAAATATATTAATATTCAACCAAAAAATGGTTTCAACCTAAACAGAGATCATGTTCAAAAATTAGTTTATATATATATATGTGTGTGTGTATGATGCTTTTGAACTGTGGTGTTGGTGAGAGTCCCGAGGACAGCAGGAAGATCAAACCAGTCAATCCTAAAGGAAATCAACCATGAATATTCATTTTAAGGACTGATGCTGAAGCTGAAGCTCCAATACTTTGGTCACCTGATGCAAAGAGCTGACTTGTTGTCAGCTAGGAAAGACCCTGATGCTAGGAACGATTGAGGGCAGGAAGAGAAGGGGGCAACAGAGGATGACATGGCTGGATGGCATCATTGACTCAATGGACATGAGTCTGAGCAAACTCTGGGACACAGTGAAGGACAGCGAGGCCTGGCGTGCTGCAGTCCATGGGGTTGCAAAGAGTCAGACACGCCTAAATGACTGAACAACAACAAAATAAGTTTGATGTGTTTAGATATCCTCAGTTGGATTTCTAAAATACATAAAGTAGAATTTCTTCTGGTAAGAAATATTGAAATTTGATATTAGTCTCATTTGATCCTAGTCTCAAAATATTTTAAAAACAGCTAACCCAAATGAAAATATTCCAAGTAGGTTTTCATAAGCAATCAGAAATTTTAAGCTGCCATTTTGGAGCAGAGAAATATATTAATATTCAACCAAAAAATGGTTTCAACCTAAACAGAGATCATGTTCAAAAATTAGTTTATATATATATATGTGTGTGTGTATATACATATATATATATTATATATATATATATATAATATATATATACTGTGTATGCTGAATTGCTTCAGTCGTGAACTCTTTGTGACCCTATGGACTATAGCCCTCCAGGCTCCTCTGTCCGTGGGATTACCCAGGCAAGAATACTGGAGCTGGTTATCGTGCCCTCCTCCAGGGGATTTTCTGACTCAGGGATCGAATCTGCCTCTCTTAAGTCTCCTGCATTAGCAAGAGTGTTCTTTACCACTAGTACCAACTGGGAGGCTTTGCTATTATCCACTTTTGAATTAAAAGTTAGAACACTTTGTCATGTTTATAGTCCAAAGATGCTGAATACAGCCCTAGTAGAATTATGCCTGAGATAAGTATAATGCATTTTTTATCATCCTGAAAGCATTTATTCCCTTAAAAAATACAGAGAAGTAAAGACAAACTATTATCCTTCAAAAATCAAACTGCATGTATGCTGACAAGGTAAAAGACCTACTGAAATAGGCATAGGGCACTATGCACGTACAGAAGCAGGCTTTCTTCAAAGCTTGAGAAATGTAAAACACGCCAAACCTTCCCACTCTACCAGTGCATACCTCTCAAGGGGGTGTTCTGCCTTCAGAGCAACTGGAAAACTCCTCAGAAGCAGACCTCCTATTACAAGTTGAATTGTACACCCGCCCCCAGCCCCTTCCCCCGCTGCAAATATATGTTTAACTCCTAATCCAAACACTTGTGAATATGATTTTATTTGGAAATAGTGTACCGGCAGATGTAATCAAGTTAAGATGTAATTAGCAGGGCGAGTCCTAACCCAGTGGCTGATGTCCTTATAAGACAAGGGAAATTTAGCCACAGAAACACAAAGGAGGGAGATATGAAGGTAGAGGCAGAAGCTGTAGTTCTGCTGCCACAAGGCAAGGAATGCCTGATGGACCAGAAGCTGGAAGAGGCAAGGATGATGCCCATCCAGAGGCTTTGGAGGGAGCACAGCCCTGCCTACACTTTGATTTCAGGCTTTGAGGCTCCAAAACCGCAAAAGAACAATGTCTGTTGTTTAAACCACCCAGTTTGAGGTACTTTGTTAAAGCGGTCCTAGAAAATGATACACGCCCTTAGTCATCACTTGTAGTGATGTAAGGAAAAGACAAGACAGGCTACCAAGCACAAAGGAATTTTCGGTTCATGTGGGCCATGACTATCCCTTAAAGGGTAAACATTCCAAAATTTCTTTGGAACTTTTTGCTTCTTGGGTGTATGGTGTCTAAAGGGGCAGGTTTCTCGTTATATCTCATTGAGATAAATACCCCATTCTCGGGAGAAGTGTTGTTGTCCCCACGTGGGAAGAAAAGTATTCAAATAACTATAGAGAGAGCTTTTAATAACATAATTAAATAAACACACACCTTAAACTGAAGAATTGTCTGTCATTTATCAACACATCACAGAGATTCAGATTTTAAAGGTAGACAACTTTACCACACACGATCCTGTTCTAGGTAAAAATAAACTATCCTCCCCTGGGCCCATTGCTATGGAAAAATTAAAATGCTTCACCCAGTCAGAGCCTCAAGCTGCACTTATATTCCTGGACAAGGTGGAAAAACATGCATTGAAAATGAAGGCCTCTAGGCATCTATTGATTTATCAATTTAAATAAGTATAGTCACTTATGCCTTCAGAGGGTTTAATAGACCAGCATAAAACTAATGACATTATTAACACATACTAATTAAATATAAAAAACCACACTCCCTTTTACTTAGGGGGAAAGGTGTGCTCATTCAAAATTTTGTCTTAAGCCCAACAATGTAGCAGAAAGAATATTTTAAAACCAAAAACATCTTTCAAAGCCTTGACAAGGATCATAACTTAGATCAAAACTGACAAAATATATTCTCAAAAAGAAGCTGGAACTGAATCGTGTAGAAGAAAAGCACTAAAACTCCAGGACATCTTAGGCAAGTTAAGAAAATTCTCACACATCTTAATACAACTTCCATCATCAACTAAATTTAGAAAATTATTGCAGTTTCACAAGTATGGATTATTCACAAATCCAATTTTTTTCCTCTGATTCAGTGAGCCCTGCCGGGAAAGCTGTCATCTGTAACTCCGGTTAATTTGGGGAAACCTGGTCTTTCCAGAGGCATCAAGGAGGGCAGACAGCTAATATGAGTCTACATTCCAAGTTCTTATCTTAATGTGGAGAGCAAGAGCACTTAGCCTCTGAGCTTGCTTTGATCCATTTCTTAAACCAGCACTCCATGGAATTCACATTTCTCTTAAAATGTCATGTTACTCTGCCAGAAAACTACCAGTATTACCCTGAAAGTCTGCAATAGAGACTGCGAGCCTGCTGAAAACCTGGCTGAACCACCTTCCTTGTTACCGAGTAGACAAAATATAAAATAACAGCACACCCTATGTCTTCAATGCTTCAAACCCATGGCTAATTTAGCACCCAAGAGCTTACCTATCTCCAAGATTAGTTTACAAATCACTGGGCATTTTTCAATCTAGCCAGGAGCTGTTCACCTCCCAAAGTGCTGACTAATTAAACGACCTTTCATTATATCTCCAGTTTTCTCATTTGTGGATGTGCAGCTGCACCCCAAGCATCTTTTTCATGCTCAAAGCCAATGTCTTGCAAAGTAAAATTTGGCATGCATTTCTCAGCCTTAAGAGGTGAGAAGACTGCCCATCTCCAAAAAGTGGAACATCTAACCCAGAGATATAATTAAGGGAGAATGACCCAGCATTAACCACTAGAGCACGGTTACAAAAATACAATCCACATTAAAATTTTTGCCCAAGAAAATCCAGTGGGGAAACTCAAGTTTTCCATTTAAACCAGTTTTTTCAACTCAGCCTGCACACAGAAATCATCTCAAGAAACTCTTGGAAATGCTGATGCCAGATCTCATCCCAACTGAATCAGAATTACTGGCAGAAGGACTCGGGTGTTAGAATCCTTTAAAAACTCCCCAAGGTGATTCTAACATTCAACCATAATTGAGAGTTACTAATGGAGAGCAAGGGTCAGTGAGTTTTTTCAGGCAAGGCCATCCCATAAATATTTTGGGTTTTGTGGGCAGTTAGTCTCTGTCACAGCTACTCAGCTCTGCCATGCTGGCACATAAATAACCACAGACAACACAAATGAACAAATGTGGCTGCATTCCAATACAGCTAGAATTAGGAGCACTGACACTTCGATTTTATAAAAACTTTAACATTTCACGAAATACTATTCTTCTTTTGATTTTTTTCCCCAATCATTTGAAAATGTAAAGATCAATCTGAGCTTGTCATACAAAAATAGATGCCAGCCTGGATTTGGCTGGACCACAGTCTACTGACCCCCTCATCGACACTACAGACGGAATACACTTCTCCTTGATCTTTTATCAAAAACAACATTTGCTCAGTGACTCACTGTCTCTGTCCTAGAAAAGATCCCCTTCAAAGCATGGATACCTTCAGATTCAAGTTGGTCCAGGCCATAGGAGGCAGCTGTGTTAACATAGCTAAAGGATGGAGCCGCAGTTCTTCTTTCAGAAGAAGCCTCAGGATCAGCAAGCGCTGGGGAAGTGCTGGGCGCCTCCTCCGTTATTCCAGGGGGCGTCACTGGAGAACCCAAAATTGGTGTGAACAACTCCTCACTCGGCGCTGTGACTGTGTCCATTAGGTCTGCCAAACACAANGGAACACACCGGGATTCACAGGATTAGGTGGAGAAGAGAAGGGAGAGGGAGGAGAGAGAGACAACCTGCTGGGGAGAAAGAAGAGTCCAAAAGAGGAGAGAGTGATCAAGCCAGTAATCTCACTCTCAGTTTAAATTGGGTAATGAAGATTGGGTTTTAAAATGTAAAAAATTGACAACAAATACCAAAAAGCAAAGATTAAAAATTTAAGAGTCGAGGTTGGATTTTCAAAAATACAATATTAAAGAAAAGAAGAAGAACAAGAAGAAAGAAAAAAAAAAGTCACAGGAATTATTAATGACAAACACCAACAGCCACTCAAAAAAACAACAAAAAATTGTATATATATATGTCTATAGGACATTTGCTTTAAAAATCGGGTCTTTTTATTTTTATTTTTGAAAAGAGTAGGTTAAAATAATTAAAATTAAAAGAATAATAGAGAACTTAAAAATTAAAAAAAGGAGAAAAAAATAGGAAGAAAAAACAATCAAACAAAAACATCTACCAAAAAAAATAATAATACTAAAAAATAACAATAATAATCATAAAAAAAAAGAGAACGGTCGAAAAAATAGTAATGATATTTCTGGGACTTTTTCTGGTGTTGTAGGCGGTGTGGGGTCACTTCCAAGGCGGTTCCCGCTGTTCAGCTTCCTTGTTTGCTGGTCTCTTCAGTGTCCTATTTCCGCCCTACCACAGAGGGGTGGTGGAAGTTACTCTTTTTTTTTTTTTTTTTTAGGCTCACTTGGTCAGTCGCGCTGTGGGGAGGGAGGGATGCTGCTACCAAATAGCTCTGGCATATATTCGCAGTGTCTCAGCCCCGCTGGGCCTGCCCCTACACCCAGCGCACAATGCTCAGTCTCTTAAGTTTCTCTGCTGGGGACTGTCTGAGGCCGGCCCTAGGCTGCACCACCTCCCGGGTTTAAGCCTCTCAGGCTCGGCACCTAGGTAGTCGCAGACTCGATTGGGCCTGCGCCTTGTGCCCTTCCCAGGACCGAGCAGCTCAGGTGTTCGGCGAGTGCTGTCGCATAGCTTATCGCCCTCTCCTGCTGCTCAGTTTTCTGGGTATAACCCGGGACTCCTATCAGGCAAATTGTAACTGTCCAGCACCCTGGGAGTCTCAGTTAGTAAAGAAGCCTGCTTGCAGTTTGATCAGCCAAGTCCCTCCGGGGCTGCAATTGCCATGTTCCAGCCCTTACGGCTCTGGCTGCCTGTCGCCGGCGGGGGCTGCCGGGCAGCCGGCTAGTTCTGTTCCATCCTTTGTTCTGTGCGCGGTCCTGGCGGTGTCTTATGTTCAAGCTTTTCGTGTGGTAACTGTCCCACAGGCTGGTGTGCTAGCCTGAGTTAGTCACTCTGGTTACGCGTGGACGTTCCGGCCCGATTCTTACGAAACGCTGCCACCCGCATCTCCTGCGCCTCCTTGCCCAGACCCCACTTGCTAGTGGTGGATGCACGCATCTGCTCTGCTTCTCCACTGCGGGAATTACCATTGGGCTTGTAACCTGTTGGTCTTAATCACCATTTATTTTTCTTCCCTGTTATGTGCTTTCAAGACTCTCCACAGATTCGGCAGTGAGAGTGTTTCCCGGCGTTTGGAAACTTCTCTCTTTTTAAAATCTTTTCCGGGGACAGGACTCCCTTCCCAGGATGGAGCTCCCTCCCTACCTCCTTTGTTTCTTTTTTCGTCTTCTGTGTTTTTCCTACCTGTTTTTGAAGACAATGTTCTGCTTTTCTGGATGCCTGATGTTCTCTGCTCGCATTCAGAAGTTGCCCTGTAGAATTTACTCAGCGTTGAGATGTTCTTTGATGAATTTGTGTGGGAGAAAGTGGTCTCTCCGTCCTATTCCTCCGCCGTCTTAGGCGCCCCCCCTCCTTCTATTTTTAAACGGAATTAATATGTTAAAAATGATTGAAAAATCTTACACTATTGAAAAATGTTGTTAACATAGTACTTTCTTATGCAAATACATGTGAAGGAAATTTTTTCAATTTAATTTTGTTGAAAATATAAGAGGTGGAATATTAATTTCATTATATGCTCCTCTTTCTCCTAAGATAAATCAATTTTTAATATTCATTAGGTTAGTTTTTTTAATCAAATCTCAGAAACACATTTAGAAGATGCTGACCACACTCATTTTTGAATAATGAAAATCTCAATAAGTAAAGTAGTAGAATGTAAAAAAAAAAAAATCAGAATATTCTGGAAAAGGCCATCTAAAAGTATCTAGTTATTAAAAAACAAATAAAATTTAATCTAGAACTATGAATACTAAGTATACATATTCAATTTTTCCCCTTCACTACAAGGATATATCTAAAGGGATACAAATGCCTAGATTTTTTTGGTTGAAATATTTAACTATAAAAGCTGAAAGAAACTTATAAAAGGAAGAAATTGGTAGCTGACTTCCATCCATCAGTATGTTTATAGTCCCTTTGTGGAACAAATAGTCTATATTTGTATAAGCTGTTATATCAAAAATGTAAATCTAACATGACTAGTATTTGCTTTAAATAATCTACATTAACATTTAAATTCGACTTATAGAGGCAAAGGTACACTTATTTAACATACAATAGATGCAACCTGGCACTATATGATATATCTCTATGAAGAATATTAGATATAATAATAATGACTGACTAAAGAAAACCAGTATTTAGAGACTTCCAGCTGAAGATGGTGTAGAAGGATGTGCGATCATCTCCTCCTATGAGAGCATGCAATCGTAACTAATTGTTGAACACTCATTGACAGGAAGAGGCTGGAACCCACCAAAGATTCCCCATGTTCAAAGACAAAGAAGAAACCACAGCAAGACAGTAGGAGAGGTGTGATCACATTAAAATCAAATCTCCTTCCTGATGGGTAGGTGACCCACAAACTGTAGAACAATAATGATAAAGAAGTTCTTCCGTCTTGTGAAGTTCTGAGCCACATGTCAGGCTTACCAGCCTGGAAATCTGATAAAGGGATTGGGAATCCACAGGTAATCTGACTTTAAAGGTTAGTGGGATTTGAATAGAGGACTTCCACAAGACTAGGGCAAACAGATACTCCAGACTTGAAGGGCACAAAGTTTTGTGCATACCAAGACTGAGAGGAAAGGAGCAGTGACCCCATAGGAGACAGATACAAAACTAACTGGTGGTACTGAAGGATGTCCTGTGAAGGGTAGGTCAACAGGGCCTCACAACAAGGACAGGGGCACTGACAGCAGCAGTCTTGGAAGTAACCCCTCCACACACACACACCCGGCCCTGGCATAAGTCTTCTTAGAGGTCACCATTCAGTTCAGTTCAGTTCAGTCTCTCAGTCATGTCCGACTCTTTGCAACTCCATGGACTGAAGCATGCCAGGCTTCCCTGTCCACTAACTCCCAAAGCTTGTCAAACTCGATTCCATCGAGTCAGTGATGCCATCCAACTGATTCATCCTCTGCCATCCCCTTCTCCTCCTGCCTTTAATCTTTCCCAGCATCAGAATTTTTTCTAAACAGTCAGTTCTTTGCATCAGGTGGTCAAAGTATTGGAGTTTCAGCTTCAGCATCAGTACTTCCAAAGAATATTCATGACTAATTTCCTTGAGGATGGACTGGTTGGATCTCCTTGCAGTCCAAGGAACTCTCAAGAGTCTTCTCCAGCCCACAGTTTAAAAGCATCAATTTTTCAGTGCTCAGCTTTTTTTTTATGGTCCAACTCTCAAATTCATACATGACGACGAGAAAAGCCATAGCATTGAATAGATGGATCTTTGTTGGCAAATTAGTGAAGTCGCTCAGTCGTGTCCGACTCTTTGCGATCCCATGGACTGTAGCCCACCAGGCTCTTCCGTCCATGGGATTATCCAGGCAAGAATACTGGAGTGGGTTGCCATTTCAAATTAAGTCTCTGCTTTTTAATATGCTGTCTAGGTTAGTCCTAGCTTTCCTTCCAAGAAGCAAGTATCTTTTAATTTCATGGACGCAGTCACCATCTGTAGTGATTTTGGAGCCCAAGAAATTAAAATCTGTCACTGTTTTCATTGTTTCTCCATCTATTTGTTAGGAAGTGATGGGACTGGATGCCATGATCTTAGCTTTTTGAATGTTGAGTTTCAGTCCAACTTTCTCACTCTCCTCTTACACTTTCATCAAGAGACTCTTTAGTTCCTCTTCCCTTTCTGCTGTAAGGGTGGTGTCATCTGCATATCTGAGATTATTGATATATCTCCCAGTAATTTTGATTCCAGTTTTTTATTCATCCAGCCCAGAATTTCACATGTTTTACTCTGCATATAGGTTAAATAAGCAGTGTCATAATATATTGCTTTGTCATATGCCTTTCCCAATTTGGAACCACTCTGTTGTTCCATGTCTGGTTTAAGTATTGTTTCTTGACCAACACATAAGTTACTCATGATACAGGTAAGGGGTCTAGTAGTTTCATCACTCTAAGAATTTTCCACAGTTTATTGTGATCCACACAGCCAAAGGCTTTAGTGTAGTCAATGAAGCAGAAACAGATGTTTTTCTGGAATCCCGTTACTTTTTTATGATCCAACAGATGTTGACAATTTGATCTCTGGTTCCTTTGACTTTTCTAAATCCAGATTGTACATCTTTAAGTTGTCAGCTCATGTGATGCTGAAGCCTAGCTTGAAGGATTTTGAGCATAACCTCGATCACATATGAAATAAGCACTACTGTATGATAGTTTGAACATTCTTGGCATTGTCCTTCTTGGAGATCGGAATGAAAGCTGACATTTTCCAGTCCTGTGCTATTGCTGAGTTTTACAAATTGGTTGATATATTGAGTGTAGCAGGTTAACAGCATCATCTTTTAAGACATGAAATATCTCAGATATACAGCACCTTTGATTGTAGTAAAACTTCCTGAGGCCCACTTAACTTCACACTCCAGGATGTCAAGCTCTGCCTGGCTGTGGTTACCTGAGTCATTAAGACCTTTCTTGTTTCTTACTTCTGTGTATTCTTGCCACTTCTTAACATCTTCTCCTTCTGTTAGGTCCTTAACAGTTTCTCTTCTTTATCATGCCCATCATACCATGACATTTCCCTTTTATATTTCCAGTTTTTTTAAAGAGATCTCTCATCTTTCCCATTCTATTGTTTTTCACTGTTTCTCTGTACTGTTTATTTAAGGAGGCTTTCTTATCTATTTTTGCTGTTCTTTGGAACTCAACATTTAGGTGGGTTTAACTTTTTCTTTTTCACTTCACTTTAGCTTCTCTTCTTTACTCAGCTATTTGTAAATTCTCCTCAAACATTTTGCCTTCTTGCATTTCTTTTTCTTTTGGATGGTTTTGGTCACTGCTTCTGGTGCAATATATAAACCATCATCCATACTTCTTCAGGCACTCTGTTTATTCATCCCCTCTACTGTATAATCATAAGGAATTCAATTTTTGTCATACCTGAATGACCTAATGCATTCCCTACTCTCTTCATTTTAATCCTGAATTTTGGAATAAAGGGTTCATGATCTGAGCCACAATCAGCTCCAGGTCTTGCTTTTGCTGACTATATAGAGCTTTTCTATCTTTGGCTGTAAAACACATAATCAATATTATTTCAGTATTGACCATACAAACAGAATTTTGCATGATGTACTCTGCATATGAGTATAAATACAAGAGAAGTAAGGCTTATTTAAACAAGTTAAATTTAATTAGACATGTTCCATTTCAGCCATCAGCCTAATTATCAAAGATAGATTTCAATAAAAAGTTTGATTTTATGCCAGAGTCCAGCTCCAGCAGCCAGGGATTCAACCTGAAGAGATGGACGGTGTCGGCAATGATATGTAGTCTCTGACTCATAGTATGGGAATACATCTGGCAGAAAATGATGTAGGCTCTGACTTAAAGTAGAGGAATACAGGTTTATTTCAAGCTTCAGATACTCTTTTATTTTCATACTTTGACAAAAGCATTAGGTCAGAGGTTTGAGGTTTTAGTTTCCCCCACTCAGATTTACTGTACTTAACTTGTGATTACATTGTATCTCAGGCTACATTCCTCAGTTTATTTATTAACTTTCTAAATCCTGTTTGCCCCTAGCATCTTAAGATCATTATCTCCTAAAAAGGCTTCTAGCTATTCTTCAGTTCAGTTCAGTTCAGTCTCACAGTCGTATCTGACTCTTTATGATTCCATGGATCGCAGCACACCAGGCCTCCCTATCCATCACTAACTCCCGGAATTGACTCAGGCTCACGTCCATCAAGTCAGTGATGCCATCCAGCCATCTCATCCTCAGTCGTCCCCTTCTCTTCCTACCCCCAATCCCTCCTAGCATCAGAGTCTTTGCCAACGAGTCAATTCTTTGCATGAGGTGGTCAAAGTACTGCAGTTTCAGCTTTAGCATCATTCCTTCCATGGAACACCCAGGGCTGATCTCCTTCAGAATGGACTGGTTGGATCTCCTTGCAGTCAAAGGACTCTCAAGAGTCTCTCCAACACCACAGTTCAAAAGCATCAATTCTGCCATGCTCAGCCTTCTTCACAGTCCAACTCTGACATCCATACATGACTACTGGAAAAACCATACCCTTGACTAGATGGACTTTGGTCGGCAAAGTAATGTCTCTGCTTTTGAATATGCTATCTATGTTGGTCATAACTTTTCCTCCAAGGAGTGAGTGTGTTTTAATTTCATGGCTGCAGTCACCATCTGCAGTGATTTTGGACCCAAAAAAATAAAGTCTGACACTGTGTCCACTGTTTCCCTGTCTATTTACCATGAAGTGATGGGATCAGATGCCATGATCTTCATTTTCTGAATGTTGAACTTTAAGCCAACTTTTTCACTCTCCTCTTTCACTTTCATCAAGAGGCTCCTTAGTTCCTCTTCACTTTCTGCCATAAGGGTCGTGTCATCTGCATATCTGAGGTTATTGATATTTCTCCGGCAATCTTGATTCCAGCTTGTGTTTCTTCCAGTCCAGCATTTCTCATGAAGTACTCTGCATAGAAGTTAAATAAGCAGGGTGACAATATACAGCCTTGACATATTCCTTTTCTTATTTGAAACCAGTCTGTTGTTCCATGTCCGGTTCTAACTGTTGCTTCCTGACCTGCATATAAGTTTCTCAAGAGGCAAGTCAAGTGGATTGGTATGCCCATCTCTTTCCGAATTTTCCACAGTTTCTTGTGATCCACACAGTCAAAGGCTTTGGCATAGTCAGTAAAGCAGAAATAGATGTTTTTTCTGGAACTCTCTTGCTTTTTTGATGATCAAGTGGATGTTGGCAATTTGATCTCTGGTTTCTCTGCCTTTTCTAAAACCAGCTTGAACATCAGGAAGTTCATGGTTCACGTATTGCTGAAGACTGGCTTAGAGAATTTTGAGCATTACTTTCCTAGCATGTGAGACAAATGCAATTGTGCAGTAGTTTGAACATTCTTTGGCATTGCCTTTCTTTGGGATTGGAATGAAAACTGAACTTTTCCAGTCTTGTGGCAACTGCTGAGATTCCAGATTTGCTGGCATATTGAGTGCAGCACTTTTATAGCATCATCTTTTCGTATTTTAAATAACTCAACTGGAATTCCATCAACTCCACTAGCTTTGTTCATAGTGATGTTTTCTAAGGCTCACTTGACGTCACATTCCAGGATGTCCGGCTCTAGATGAGTGATCACATCATCGTGATTATCTGGGTCATGAAGATCTTTTTTGTGTAGTTCTTCTGTGTATTCTTGCCACCTCTTCTTAATGTCTTCTGCTTCTGTTAGGTCCATACATTTCTGTCCTTTATTGAGCCCATCTTTGCATGAAATGTTCCCTTGGTGTCTCTAATTTTCTTCAAGAGATCTCTAGTCTTTCCCATTCTGTTCTTTTTTCTCTATTTCTTTGCATTGATCACTGAAGAAGGCTTTCTTATCTCTTCTTGCTATTCTTTGGAACTCTGCATTCAGATGCTTATATCTTTCCTTTTCTCCTTTGCCTTTTGCTTCTCTTCTTTTCACAGCTATTTGTAAGACCTCCCCAGACTGCCATTTTGCTTTTTTGCATTTCTTTTCAACGGAGATTGTCTTGATCCCTGTTTCCTGTACAATGTCACAAACCTCATTCCATAGTTCATCAGTCACTCTATCTATCAGATCTAGGCCCTTAAATCTATTTCTCACTTTCACTGTATAATCATAAAGGATTTGGTTTATGTCATACCTGAATGGTGTAGCAGTTTTCCCTACTTTCTTCAATTTAAGTCTGAATTTGGTAATAAGGAGTTCATGATATGAGCCACAGTCAGCTCTTGTCAGGTCTTGTTTTTGCTGACTGTATAGAGCTTCTCCATCTTTGGCTGCAAAGAATATATAATCAGTCTGATTTTTATGTTGACCATCTGGTGATGTCCATGTGCAGAGTCTTCTCTTGTGTTGTTGGAAGAGGGTGTTTGCTATGACCAGTGCATTTTCTTGGCAGAACTCTATTAGTTTTTGCCCTGCTTCATTCTGCATTCCATGGCCAAATTTGCCTGTTACTCCAGGTTTTCTTGACTTCCTACTTTTGCATTCCAGTCCCCAATAATCAAAATGACATCTTTTTTGGGTGTTAGTTCTAAAAGGTCTTGTAGGTCTTCATAGAACCATTCAACTTCAGCTTCTTCAGCGTTACTGGTTGGGGCATAGACTTGGATTAATATGATATTGAATGGTTTACCTTGGAAATGAACAGAGATCTAGCTATTCTTAATTAATCCTAAACCTTAAACTCAGCAAACTTCTTTTGCCATAAACATTCCCCTCACAAACAGGTCTCAGATAATAATCCTTCCCATGGCCTCAAGCTGTGGCCTGTATGCTCATCCTGGGACATTCTTTGTAAAGATCCTTGCACAAATGTCAATGGTTATTTTATAGATTATTTTCTGGACACAACTGTAGAAAGCTTGTGCTTTCTCATGCTTCTCTCAAGCACCTTAACATTCTTTCTGGGCAACTCAACCAAAGAAAGGAAAGAACATGTCAGAATCACAAGGCCTAACTCCTTCATCCTGGGACCGTGCCTGCAAGATGAGGAGAGAGGGTTGGGGCCGTGCCTCCATTTGGTCAGTAATGCTTAACGCGACTCCCAACAATTTTATATTTGATGTTTGCTGACAAGATTATAGAACCTTCCCTCTAGCTTTCCTCTTGCCCTACACCAATAAGAAAGTTCCATGCTCCACTGACATAAAGTTCAAATAACTCAAGCCTAGCCAGTGTGAAAATCCTGACCCCAGTTGCACAAAGCATGATAAAAGCCAAACCAGTATCTCTTCCCTACTCTCTTAAGATTTTCATATCTGTTTGGGATCTGTCAACAATCTTGCATGGAGGGTTAAAGGCTTTTTTTTTGTTGTTTTGTTTTTAAATAACTTTCTCTAACCCACTTCAAAATTGGACTTCTATACTTCTTTATCTCATTCAATTTTGACTTCTTACAATGTATGTCATTGTCTTTCTTTTATTGATTTTGATTTCCATTTAATACAATACATTTTTAATTACTTTTAAATAACTTTTTCTCTAAAAATGCAGTGTTCACACATTGATTGCCTACAAAATGAAAACACTAAAAACAAATTAAAACTCTTCAATAATTTGATATTTCACAGAATATTTGCATGCATGCTAAGTTGCTTTAGTCGTGTCCAACTCTTTGTGGCCCTATAGACTATAGCCCACCAGGCTCTCCTGTCTATGTGATTCTCCAAGCAAGAATACTGGGGTGGGATGACATGCCCTCTTCCAAGAGATCTTCTGAAGCCAGGGATCAAACCCAGATCCCTTATGTCTCTTCTGCATTGACAGGCAGGTTCTTTACCCCCAGTGCCACCAGGGAAGCCCCCTCAGAATATTTAACCTAGTCATGTTTTTGAAATGTCTTGAAAGTTTCGCTAAATATACTCTGTAGGAATTCTTGTTCTAAACTACAGTTTTCTTAAAAAAAAAATGCATTTTTTCTTCCTATTTTCTTACTTGAAGTCTATTCCATGTTTGCAGTAAACAAAACTTTTATAAATCCCTCAGGAATCAACAAGTCTATCAGAAAATAATTATAATTATAAAATAATAAAATGTATTATTACTTTATTTTTATTTTTCTATTTTCTTCTATTCCCAGTTATCCTGTTACAGAGAAATGTTTAGAGGAGACTTTCTAACTGGAGACTCTTAAGCTGTGATAAATTTAGTGTTAATAATGACCAGAGAAAGAAAAGGAAGTAGGAAAAATTTTGTAAACACATTATTTTTAGTAAAATATAATCTATAAGGGCAAACATGAATTAAGGATTTGAAAAGTTCAGTTCAGTTCAGTCACTCAGGCATGTCTGACTCTTTGCAACCCCATGAATCGCAGCATGCCAGGCCTCCCTGTCCATCACCAACTCCCGGAGTTCACTCAGACTCACGCCCATGGAGTCAGTGACGCCACTGAGCCATCTCATCCTCAGTCATCCCCTTCTCCTCCTGCCCCCAATCCCTCCCATCATCAGAGTCTTTTCCAATGAGTCAACTCTTCGCTTGAGGTGACCAAAGTACTGGAGCTTCAGCTTCAGCATCATTCCTTCCAAAGAAATCCTGGGGCCGATCTCCTTCAGAATGGACTGGTTGGATCTCCTTGCAGTCCAAGGGACTCTCAGGAGACTTCTCCAGCACCACACTTCAAACGCATCAATTCTTCAGTGCTCAGCCTTCTTCACAGTCCAACTCTCACATCCATACATGACCACAGGAAAAACCATAGCCTTGACTAGACGGACCTTAGTCAGCAAAGTAATATCTCTGCTTTTGAATATGCTAACTAGGTTGGTCATAACTTTTCTTTCAAGCGTCTTTTAGTTTCACGGCTGTGGTCACCATCTGCAGTGATTTTGGAGCCCAGAAAAATAAAGTCTGACACTGTTTCTCAGTCTATTTCCCATGAAGAAATTCTTCAGTGCTCAGCCTTCTTCACAGTCCAACCTCACATCCATACATGACCACAGGAAAAACCATAGCCTTGACTAGACGGACCTTAGTCAGCAAAGTAATATCTCTGCTTTTGAATATGCTAACTAGGTTGGTCATAACTTTTCTTTCAAGCGTCTTTTAGTTTCACGGCTGTGGTCACCATCTGCAGTGATTTTGGAGCCCAGAAAAATAAAGTCTGACACTGTTTCTCAGTCTATTTCCCATGAAGTGATGGGACTGGATGCCATGATCTTCGTTTTCCGAATGTTGAGCTTTAAGCCAACTTTTTCACTCTCCTCTTTCACTTTCATCAAGAGGCTCTTTAGTTCCTCTTTACTTTCTGCCATAAGGGTGGTGTCATCTGCATATCTGAGGTTATTTATATTTCTCTCAGCAATCTTGATTCCAGCTTGTGTTTCTTCCAGTCCAGTGTTTCTCATGATGTATTCTACATATAAATTAAATAAGCAGGGTGACAACATACAGCCTTGACATACTCTCCTTCCTATTTGGAACCAGTCCGTTGTCCTATGTCCAGTTCTAACTGTTGCTTCCTGACCTGCATACAGATTTCTCAAGAGGCAGGTCAGGTGGTCTGGTATTCTAGTCTCTCTCAGAATTTTCCACAGTTTGATAAAATATTGATTAAAAATAAATCCTACTGCTTACTTTGTAGAATATAGATTATTATAAGTGATTACTTTACTTTTCATTTTCCCAGTTGGCAAGTTTAGTACAATAAGCCCAAGAGAAAAGTTAATATATTCAAGCTATATTAATATCTGACTTGAATATGCAAATTATTTTAAACAGTAATATTATTAAAATGGAAGTCCTTGCACATATGCAGATAGATCATTTGTCTACCATCTCATATTGAAAATAAATCTTTAAGATTAGAGACATGATAATTTCCCCTAAATCTTCCATAAACATTTTGACTTATTTTTAAACTTCATGATTTTCCTTCTGAACTTTCCCAAGAATAAAAACAAGAAATAAAAATTTAAGCAATGTAAAGCTGTAGTTCAGATCTAAAGTACAAAACATCCTTTTGAAACTATCTTATATTTAATGGATTTGGGAAACTAAATCTTATTGGATTTTTCCCATATGCAATGCTGAGACTTTCAGAGATTATCTCAATGTAACATGTTCTCTTCTAGGAGCCTACAGTCTCTGGTAGATCATGAGCATAACATTTCTTTTGATTTTCCCAGAATTCATTTACGTATTGCTATTCTTATTTATCTGATGTGGAAATTGATGTTTAGAGAAGTTAATCACTCTTACATTCTAAAAATGCATCCCCAAGTAACAAAATTGCAACTAGGCATATGGGTAGTATAATGACAGGAAGTGAGAGCCCCTGAACCCCCTGAGGTCCTTTCAAAGGTTCCTACTTGCTCTATGAGGAACCTAGTTCTCTCTGGTCTAGTTAACAACTAGCTTTGCCTGGATTCATTAGTTTTTTCAATTCCATATTAATTCCCCAATTTATCACACGTTTTACACTGATAAATTACTTATGTGTCTGACCAAGAAACTTCTCCTCTGAACTGTGTGAATAAATTGCTAGATTAGCTATGCCTAAATTTCTTTAGTTTTGCCTATCTCATGCCTGACATTAACTTACTACCAACACATCACAGTAGGCTAGAGTTAGGGCCAAACAGCAGAAGCATGTTGTAACATCATTTCTATTCCATTTGCAAGGAAACTCTATTTTGAAAAAATTAAACTTGGGAAAGTTGCAAACATAGTGTAATGGAAACCCAAGAATTCTTCATCTAGGTTCACAATTTTGCCACATTTATTTTATCTTTCTCTTAATTCCATACAATGTTGACAGAAAACCACAGTTGTGTTATGAAAATACTATATCATTACTCCAAAAAAGTTTCCTTAGTTGAAAAAAATATTAAGCTCTCTTCAAGCAAAATTTTATTCTTATTTACAAATTCTTATAACTATCTGTGATTTTTAAATGTCATAAAAGAAATAGGCAAACTTTGTTTGCAGAGTGTGAAACAGGTGTTAATTATTTAGCTGAGATGTTTTCAATATAAATAAATGTCCCATTGCTTTTATGTCTTTTATATAGCCCTTGGCAATCATTTTGAAAGAAGACACCTTAATCGGTAACAAACTTTTATAGACCTATTCAGAAAGATCTAAATATTAAATTACTACAATAAGATTGACTAATTGAAAATGTTGGTGCACTTGTTTCATTAGTGCTGCTTGGATCCTTTGGGTGATTCTTTTCTTCATAAAGAACATATATTTAACCAGCCTAATGTTGAAAATTAAGCACAACATAAAAAGGAAAATAAAATTAAAAAGTTTTATTTGACTCTCTAAACTACTTATACAACAGCAATCCAAATTTGTTTTCATTTGCGAGTGCATTCAGTTGTATTAAAAATAAACAAAGCAGAATTCATCATGTGGTACGTCTCTCCATATTCCAAGGCAAAAGTTATGAGACTGTAGACTCGAAATTATTCATGACCTTAAAAGTTACGTAGCAAAATAACTCTATGTTAGGGCCAGTTATGAAGAATTTGATTATTACATTGAGGGCAGCAGAAAGTATCAATTCAGTGAGATAGCCTGAAATCTGTCATGAGAATATCTGCAGCAGGGCAGTCAACAAATGCTATAAAATCAGGGATCTTTCCCAGCCCCACCCCTACTCCCACCCTAGGCAGCTGGCTATTAGAAATTTACCAGGACACTAGTGGTTTTATCCAGCCTCTTTATTTTTAGTATGGAAATTGCACTAATTATTTTACTGTTCTGTATATCACATTTCTCAATTGTCAAATGGAAATAGTAGTATTTATCTTAAAGCAATTTGGGGACAACTACAGTAAATGCATTCTTTTAAATCACCTGACATTCACTAGATGCTTAGAATGAATTGATATGTAAATTAAATTGCCTTTACAAAGAGTTCAGAAGTCATTGTTCAATCTTAAAACTATCAAGCATAACATATTGAGAGATAAAACAGGATTTAATTCATAAATCAATACTAAAGATACAGCTGTAGAATATATACACATGAATATAGTTTCTACAATTCTAAGTATTGAACTAAAATGAGTCCAGAGTATTCAAAAACAGAATAAAATATATATTGTGTATTTTAACAGAAAGTCATAATCTAAAGGGGTTAAGTCAGAGACTCTAAGGATTTATTCTAGGGGACTCCAGAAAAGAAAAAAAAAAAAGAAAGAAAGAAAGAAAGAAAGAAATATGTTTTCCTTCATACATTTGCTTCCTATGTATGTACACTTGATGTCTATTACGTATTAGTTATTATTCTGAATGGTGGTAAAATATAAAGCATTAAAGTTCTGTAAAACCAGTGCTATGCATGCTGCTGCTACTGCTGCTAAGTCGCTTCAATCATGTCTGACTCTTAGCGACCCCATGAACTGCAGCCTACCAGGCTCCTCTCGCCATGGGATTTTCTAGGCAAGAGTACTGGAGTACTCTTCTCCAAATGCTATGCATAGCTCTTGGCATATAGAAAAAACAATAATAACTAATAGCTTTGTGTGTGTTCTATTTATGAGATACAACTCTATATATCTTATAACTATTACCCACACTTCACAAGTAAGGGAAATAATGTAGTAGAAAGTTAGTTAGAAGTTGACAAATTCTGGATACCCCATTTAAAGTTAAAGAAGAAAAAAATCTAATATCAAATCTATAAAATAAATGTACAATCAAGCACAAGTTTTCTTGTTTCTGTTTTACTGTGTTCATATGCTATTGTAAGAAATACAATTGCAAGAGAAATTCCATATATCCCTTTCTTAGTGCCCCAATGTAACACCTTGCATTAGTACAGTAAAACACCACAACCAAGAAACTAAGGTTGATACGAGCCATCCACTTTACTCAGATTCCATCAGTTTTACATGCAAATGTGTGAGTGTCTTTGTGTGTATATGTATTTAGTTCTATGCAGTTTTGACCCATAAGCATTTGTGTGACCACCATCACAGTCAACACACAGAATAATTCCAAATATGGTTTGTGTTGTCCTTTCACAGTCACAGCCACATCATTTTTGCCCTCCGCTCTAATCTTCAGCAATCACTAATCTATTCTTTGTCTTTACAATCCTGTTATTTTTAAGAAGTGGACATGAATGCAATCACATATAGGCAAATTTTTGACGTTCTATCTTCACTCAGGATATTTCTCTTTGGATCCATCCAAACTGTATCTTGTAGAAACAGTTTTTATTCCTGAATTGTTTCTTATGTTAGAGATGTATGATAGATTGTTCAAAATCTAGATTGTACAATCTAGTAGATTGTACTCATTCAACTGGACATTTATATTTTTTCCAGTTTGTATACTTCAAATAAAGTTTCTATGTACATTTGTATACAGGATTTTGTGTGAGCATAAGCTTTCATTTCTTTGAAATAAATGTCCCAGAGTGCAATTGCTTGATTTTATGGTAAGTACATTTTTAGTTTTATAAGATGGTCATGGTGGAGAGGTCTGACAGAATGTGGTCCACTGAAGAAGGGAATGGCAAGCCACTTCAGTATTCTTGCCTTGAGAACCCCATGAACAGTATGAAAAGGCAAAATGACAGGATACCAAAAGAGAAACTCCCCAGATCATTAGGTGCCCAATATGCTACTGGAGATCAGTGGAGAAACAACCCCAGAAAGAATGAAAGGATGGAGCCTAAGCAAAAACAATACCCAGTTATGGATATGACTGGTGATAGAAGCAAGATCTGATGCTTTAAAGAGCAGTATTGCATAAGAACCTGGAATATCAGGTCCATGAATCAAGGCAAATTGGAAATGGTCAAACAAGAGATGGCAAAGGTGAAAGACGACATTCTAGGAATCAGAGAACTAAAATGGGCTGGAATGGGTGAATTTAACTCAGATAACTATTATATCTACTACTGCAGGCAGGAATCCCTCAGAAGAAATGGAATAGCCATCATGGTCAACAAAAGAGTCTGAAATGCAGTATTTGGATGCAATCTCAAAAACGACAGAATGATCTCTGTTCATCTCCAAGGCAAACCATTCAATATCACAGTTATCCAAGTCTATGCCCCAACCAGTAAGCTGAAGAAACTGAAATTGAACAGTTTTATGAAGACCTATAAGATCTTTTAGAAGTAACACCCCAAAAAAGATGTCCTTTCATTATAGGGGACTGGAATGCAAAAGTAGGAAGTCAAGAAACACCTGGAGTAACAGGCAAATTTGGCCTTGGAATGCAGAATGAAGCAGGGCAAAGACTAATAGAATTTTGCCAAGAAAATGCACTGGTCATAGCAAACACCCTCTTTCAACAACACAAGAGAAGACTCTGCACATGGACATCACCAGATGGTCAACACCAAAATCAGATGGATTATATTCTCTGCAGCCAAAGATGGAGAAGCTCTATATGGTCAACCAAAATAAGACCAGGAGCGGACTGTGGCTCAGATCATGAGCTCCTTATTGCCAAATTCAGACTTAAATTGAAGAAAATGGGCAACACCACTAGACAATTCAAGTATGACCTAAATCAAATCCCTTATGATTATGCAGTGGAAGTGAGAAATAGATTTAAGTTTCTAGATCTGATAGATAGAGTGCCTGATGAACTACGGAATGAAGTTCCTGACATTGTACAAGAGACAGAGATCAAGACCATTCCCATGGCAAAGAAATGCAAAAAAGCAAAATGGCTGTCTGGGGAGGCCTTACTAATAGCTGTGAAAAGAAGAGAGGCGAAGAGCAAAGGAGAAAAGGAAAGATATAAGCATCTGAATGCAGAGTTCCAAAGAATAGCAAGAGATAAGAAAGTCTTCTTCAGCGATCAATGCAAAGAAATAGAGGAAAAGAACAGAATGGGAAAGACTAGAGATCTCTTCAAGAAAATTAGAGATACCAAGGGAATATTTCATGCAAAGATGGGCTCGATAAAGGACAGAAATGATATGGACCTAACAGAAGCAGAAGATAAGAAGAAGAGGTGGCAAGAATACACAGGAGAACTGTACAAAAAAGATCTTCACGACCCAGATAAGTTCAGTTCAGTTCAGTTCAGTCGCTCAGTCATGTCCGACTCTTTGTGACCCCATGAATTGCAGCAGCCAGGCCTACCTGTCCATCACCAACTCCTGGAGTTCACCCAGACCCATGCCCATGGAGTCAGTGATGCCATCCAGCCATCTCATCCTTGGTCGTCCCCTTCTCCTCCTGCCACCAATCCCTCCCAGCATCAGAGTCTTTTCCAACGAGTCAACCCTTCACATGAGGTGGCCAAAGTACTGGAGCTTCAGCTTCAGCATCATTCCTTCCAAAGAAATCCTGGGGCCGATCTCCTTCAGAATGGACTGGTTGGATCTCCTTGCAGTCCAAGGGACTCTCAGGAGACTTCTCCAGCACCACACTTCAAACGCATCAATTCTTCAGTGCTCAGCCTTCTTCACAGTCCAACTCTCACATCCATACATGACCAAAGGAAAAACCATAGCCTTGACTAGATGGACCTTAGTCAGCAAAGTAATATCTCTGCTTTTGAATATGCTATCTAGATTGGTCATAACTTTTCTTCCAAGAAGTAAACATCTTTTAATTTCATGACTGCAGTCACCATCTGCAGTGATTTTTGGAGCCCAGAAAAGTAAAGTCTGACACTGTTTCCACTGTTTTCCTGTCTATTTCCCATGAAGTGATGAGACCAGATGCCATGATCTTCATTTTCTGAATGTTGAGCTTTAAGCCAACTTTTTCACTCTCCCGGCTCAATTCCTGGGTAGAGGAGATCCCCTGGAAAAGGGATAGGCTACTCACTCCAGTATTTTTAGGTTTCTCTTGTGGCTCAGCTGGTAGAGAATCATTTGTGATGTGGGAGACTCAGTTCAGTCCCCTCTTTGCAACCATATGGACTATAGCATGCTAGGCTTCCCTGTCCTTTACCAACTACTAGAGTTTGCTCAAACTCATGTCCATTGAGTTGATGATGACATCCAAATATCACATCCTCTATTGTCCCTTTCTCCTCCTGCCCTCAATCTTTCCCAGCATCGATATTTTCCAATGAGTCCTCTTTTTGCATCAGGTGGTTAAAGTATTGGAGCTTTAGCCTTCCCTGGTGGCTCAGAGGTTAAACATCTGCCTCCAATGCGGGAGACCCGGGTTCAATCCTTGGGTCAGGAAGATTCCCTGGAGAAGGAAATGGCAATCCACTCCAGTATTCTTGCCTAGAGAATCCTGTGGACAGAGAAGCCTAGTAGGCTACAGTCCACGGGGTCACAAAGAGTCGGACACGACTGAGTGACTTTACCTTACCTTCCAATGAATATTCAGAGTTGATTTCCTTTAGAATTGACTGGTTTGATATCCTTGCTGTCCAAGGGACTTTCAAGAGTCTTTTCCAGCACAAGAGTTTGAAAGTCTCATTTCTTCAGTGCCCAGTCTTCTTTATGCACAAACTCTCACATCTGTACGTGACTACTGTAAAAGCAATAGCTTTGACTATATGCACATTTGTAGGCAAAGTGATGTCTCTGCTTTATAATATGCCTTCTAGGTTTGTCATGACTTTTCTTCCAAGGAGAAAGTGTCTTTTAACTTCAAGGTGGCAGTCACCATCTGCATTGATTTTGGAGCCTGAGAAAATAAAATCTGTCACTGTTTTCTCATCTATGCACCATGAAGTGATGAGACCAGATGCTATGATCTTGGTTTTTTGAATGTTGAGTTTTGAGCCAGCTCTTTCACCTCCTTCACCTTCAAAAAGAGGCTTTTTAATTTATTCTTCACTTTCTGCTATAAGAGTGGTGTCACTGCATATCTGAGGTTACTGATATTTTCCCAAGCAACCTTGATTCCAGCTTGTAATTCATCCATGCTGGCATTTCACATGATGTACTCTGCCTGTAAGTTACATAAGCAGGGTGACAATATACAGCCTTGACGTACTCCTTTCCCAGTTTGGAATCAGTCTGTTCTTCCATGTCTGGTTCTAACTGTTGCTTCGTGACCTGCATACAGGTTTCTCTGGAGGCAGATAAGGTGCTCTGGTATTCCCATCTCTTTAAGAATTTTCCATAGTTTGTTGTGATCTACACAGTCAAAGGCTTTAGTGTAGTCAATGAAACAGAAGTAGATTTTTTTTCCCTGGAATTTTCACGCTTTTCTATGATCCAGCAGATTTGGCAATTTGACCTCTGGTTCTTCTGCCTTTTCTAAATTTAGCTTGGACTTCTGGAATTTCTCAGTTAACATAGTTTTGAAGCATAGTTTGAAGAATTTTGAGCATCACTTTGCTGGCTTGTGAAATAAGTGCAATTATTTGGTACTTTGAACATTGTTTGACATTGTCCTTCTTTGGGATTGGAACGAAAACTAACATTTTCCAGTCCTGTGGCCACTGCTGAGTTTTCCAAGTTTGCTGGCATATTGAGTGCAGCACTTTCACAGTATCACATTTTAGGATTTGAAATAGATCAGCTGGAATTCCATCACCTCCACTAGTTTTTTTCAGTAATGATGCTTCCTAAACCCCACTTGATTTGCATTCTAGGATGTCGGGCTTTAGGAGAGTGTTCACACCATTGTGGTTAGCCAAGTCATTAGGAATTTTTTTTTTTTGTATAAATCTGTATATTCTTGCCACCTCTTCTTAATATCTTCTGCTTCTGTTAGGTCCATACCGTTTCTGTCCTTTGTTGTGTCTATATTTGCATGAAATGCTCTTGTGGTATCTCTAAATTTCTCAAAGAAATTTAGAAAAAATTTGCTAGTTGGGTACATAGATTAACTTTGTCAGCCTTACAACAAATTGGACTTAATAACTTGCTATTAGAATGGAACTCATTCATATGCAGCAGTCTTACAGTATTGACAAGAGTTTTTGTTGTTAGGACACCATTTTCTGAGTCTTGTGACTAAGAATAACTGTCTTCTTTTGAAGCTCCTTTTGTCTCTACCTTTTTGCAAATCTGGATTGGAAGCTTTTGCTGAACCATGGTCAGTGTATATAGAAACTAAGATATTCAACCCCATGACATTTCTTAAATCCTAAAGTCCATAAGCTGTTCTCCTTTACAGTCTACACTTTATAGACTTCTATGCTGTGCTATACCTAGCAATTTTACTTCATTTTGTCAGCTGTAAAAATAATGGAGTTGGAAAAATTTCAGCCATATTGCTGAAATCCACACAAGTTTATGTTGATTAATGAGAAAAAAAAATCCATTTTAAAGAATAATACCAATACCATATTTTCTTTTAAAATTAACTACTTTTCAATATCATAGTTTGTAGTCTACATTTCCTTAGATATAAAATCCTTTTTTTCTGTGTATCAAAGGCATTTTATATAATTTTACTGTAAAAAGTATCTACATAAATGACTCACGTCCACACAATAGTTGCTGAATAAGAACAGGAATATTCTACCTCTATAAAGACATTTTAAAGAATACTTTAAAATTTAGTTGAGCTAATTCACTTAATGTTTTATAGTTTGTTATGCATTTAATTGGAGAAGGCAATGGCATCCCACTCCAGCACTCTTGTCTGGAAAATCCCAGGGACAGAAGAGCCTGGTGGGCCACAGTCCATGAGGTCGCTAAGAGTTGGACATGACTGAGCGACTTCACTTTCACTTTTCACTTTCATGCACTGGAGAAGGAAATGGCAGCCCACTCCAGTGTTCTTGCCTGGAGAATCCCAGGGGCGGGGGAGCCTGGTGGGCTGCCGTCTATGGGGTCACACAGAGTCGGCCACAACTGAAGTGACTTAGCAGCACCACCACCAGCAGCATACATTTAATACGTTTCACAAATACATAGCTGTATAACTATTTTCATTTTTGAAAGCCCCAGATATTACTAATTATCTAACTTCCTTAATATTTTACTAAAAGCCTCTCTTAGTAGGCTAAAAGATTAATCAACACAGTTCAATGAAGTGTCAAATGATGAGAGACTTATGATAATCTGAAATTATTTACCCTGGAGAATGGTTATTATTAAAAGTACAACATAAGATTTGACATCAATTTTCAATATTAATCTAAATATATCATAATATTTGAAGAACTAGTAAATGTAAAATTTATGTTTTTATAAATATCTTAGCATTTTTTTTTATTAATTATATACTAAGCTTGACCTGGAACTTTACTAAAAATTATAAATCAAAATAGTATGTTTTAACATTTAATTAATATCTTAAAAAGTTATTTTACTATATAACAACAGATGATTTAATAATATTTGTTGAAAATATTTGTAGTAGTAATATACAAATTTGGGGAGAGGCAAAACAATTCAATGAAAAAAGTTAGCATTATTATTGAATACTAAAGTTATTGTTGTACATATTTCCTAATTCAAATTTCCTTAAAGGAACCATATACCATCTAGTGATCTAGTGGTAAAATTACAACTTTTAATTCAGTGTTTTTTTGCAAATATCATCATTATCAGACTGTGATGAACAGCAACAACAGCCAAAAACAACGTAAGTTTAATTGTACATCTTACTTTAGAAAAATAAATTTCTGGAAAATTTTTCAAATACTCAGTTATTCCTATTAACTTGCTGCACCTTAACAAATAAGGAGAACTAACAAAACAGGGAGATGTTACTGTGAACTCTTGTGATTTTGTTATTTATGAGAAATACTTGTATAAATGCCATAACACACGGTCATTTTTTTGTCCCCGAGAAATAAATATTATATTTTATGTTTGATATATTATCATACTATATAAATATATATTTGACTTGCTTTTGAGTTTGTATCTCATTTAAGTATATATTGGATATGAGATTTTCTAATCAAATAGAAGGAAATAGAAAGAGGTTGATATTCAAAACATAACTGGAATAATGTGGGAAATAAGGCAAATTAGTATATTATTACTTCCACATTTCTTTTTTTTTTTTTTTTTTCAGTTTAAGTAGTCTACATTGGTTTCCAGAAATACACAGTTTCGGGTCTTCTTGTTTATTTCAAAAATGTCTAGAACTTGAATATTCTTTTTTTTTCCCATCTTACTTATAAAATATCCTTGCATCGACATACATTTCACATTTCTCAACTTCAAATTTAAGCTCCCATTTCCTCACTTGCAATATGTTATTAAAAAAAATATGGTTCTTCTCACAAGGATGATTACTCAGTTCCTAAACTTTCCACCTCAATATGACTTTTTGTCTTTATTCTTTGTCTCCATTGTAACTGAAGGGGAAGCATAATTTCTTCTCCTCCTTTACCAAAGTTACTATGTTCCTTAACTATATTCTCTATTTCTCTGAATCTTATCTCTATCAAATTCCCCAATCCACTTAATAGCATCAAGCTCTGTCTATAGTGCCTTCATTTGGATTTAATTTTTATAGAATGACAATAGTGGAAAATACACTCTCCTTAATACTTGTACCCACTGGTTTCTCTATTTCATTCTAATCCATCAGACACACTTTTCTTAGATAAATTATTTCTGATAAGCAAAATCTAACATATAATACAACCACTCAATCTTGAATTTTTATTTCAATTTTTAGGAGATTGTTCTTTTTACACACATAAATGAAATAAATTACTATTCAGAGAATTCTAGATTTGTGCTTATTTTTGCATCCTATTCCCTCCCTGAAACTCAACCTTTAATTTCTTTTATTTTAATTTATAAATTGCCTTTTTAAAATTTGTTTTCAGTTTATTTTGGTTTTTCTAAATAGACATTTACATCCGTAAACAATACAATTTTTGTTTCAGCCCCTTATTACTTTCAAAGTGTATATTATCTACATGCAATACATACTATTCTCATTATTCTCTCCCACGATATTTTTCACTTAAAAGTTTTATTCCAGTGTTAATGCCATAATAAATACTGACATTTGGTGTTGTATACTTCTTTGCTTTGGGGGGCTGTTTTGTACATGGTGAGATGATAAATAACATCCCTTGCCTCTAACCAACCAATGTCAGTAGGAACTCAAGTTGTAATAATCAAAAGTGTTTTCAGAGATGTCTTGGACATGTGAAAAATTACTACCAGTTAAAAGCCACTGACAAAGCAGTATGTAAAAGATATATACTGCAGTATGTAAAAGAAGCAGTATGTAAAAGAAGAGCATTTGTTTTTTATAGCACTCATTCTTGAGGATTCCTTGTTGTTTGCTGACTAGTCCATTATTCGTGAACATTTTGGTTCACTTCTCATCTTTGCTAATAGTACTACAATTAATTAGCTTACATATCTTAAGACGTTTTTAGAATTAATTTTTAGAAGAAATCCTACTAAATGAAAACAAAAATGTAACCATATAAAGTCACTAGATGCTGCTTAAGTATCGTTCATTTACATTTGCATTCCTACCAGACACGTATGGATTAGTTAACATAGATGCCATAACCTCACTGAGAAAACAATCATCTATTTCATATTTAACTGTTTCATATTAAACAATCCATCCTTTGCCCTGATTAACTTCCTTCCTTTCTTGTCACACAATTGGTGAATATAATGCTTATTTCCATATTTTTCTATATTCATTATTAATATTTCAATATGGTTAACTACTGAAAATATGTGGTTAGAGACTATATTAATTATAAAATAAGAGAGTTTAGTTCCACAAGGCAAAAAACAAAATTAGGAAAACTAAGGAAGATAAAAAGTACTCATAAAAATTGCACTTCCTGTAGATTTAAAACTGACAAATATACAGCATACAATTCATTTTGGAATCACTTATCTATTACCTCACTTATCTTTCCCTTTATTCCTTTTGTCACAAAGACAGAAATATACTGAATGCCAAAATTGTAAACAATGAATAAATAAGGGGGTCCAGATAGAATTTGTACCCTAGAACACTTATAAAACTATGATTGAAATATATTTCAATTTAGAATGTGTCCTCATGCTTTAAGTTTTTCATTATAGTCAAAATGGTATAAAATAATGTTTCTGTTTGAAAGTTCTTGGGATTTCCCTCACAAGATTCTGTTTAATGAAAATTTCACTAACCCATTTACACAGGGTTATTGTAATATGGCTAGCATTCTGTGGTAGCAAGTAACATTTACTATTACCAAAGACATTTGAAAAGAAATGAGAAATTCTTATTTACACTTTAAAACAAAATGAAGCAAAGTATTAAAACTCTAACAATAGAAAAAAATTATGAATCACTTTTACTCTTCAAGTTTTCATAAGTATCAGTATTTTAACTAATATAAATTTAGATTGAATCAGAAAAAGAGAAAAAAACNTTTTATAAGATGTTATGGAAAAACCCAAATGAATTTTTTTGCCAATCCAATACTTAGGCCGATGATGAAACAGAGACATGAAGCCCAAACATAATTAATAAATAATAATAATAATTTTTGTAATTCTCAGGTGATTCTGATGATCACTCAGATTCAAAAACTTCACGGTCCTTAAGATCTCAGAGCATCTGAGGGTCTCCTATATATTAATAGAAAGTTCTCTGTATACATTTGTTAAAACCCTGAAAATTATCTATAAGACAGGTAGGCATTATTTAAAGATGAACAAACCAAGTCTTGGAGATATTAAGAAACTTTCTTGAAGCCACAATACTAGTGAGGGCCAACGCTGGGATACACACCGAGGTCTTTTCTGGTTTCATTCCCCAGGTTCTTACTGGTTTTACCCCCAGGCCATTTGCCTCATTCATTCTATTCCTTATCAACTCAGAAAAGATCCACCCCCAAAACGCGAGTTCAATTGCCTCTGTTACAGACCTTCAACAGCAGGAGTAACTTCGAAAGAGACAGGGATGGGTGTCATTGAAACCACAGTGGCCAGAGGCTCCCATCTTCTTGACAGCTGAGTAACACGAGGAGCATCCGCTGTGGCAGAGGGCAACTCCCTCCCTCCCTCGGTCTCGTCCTCGCCTCTGGTGACCTCGAGGGTGGCAACCTGCTGTTCCTGCGCCACCAAAGACACAGTGGCTTCTGCTGCTTGAACAGCTGTTGTCATCTCTTGAGTGATGACGTCTTAAAAGGGAAGAAACAACATTTTAAAATAGACTAAATCCCTGTACCTGAAAAAGTCACTATATAATTAATAGTTTAAAGAAAAGCAGACTGTCATTTCAGGGAATGAGAAGGCAGAGGGATGGCTCAGAAATGAACTGCCAGTAAATAGAAGTCTCCAGTGTTGCTGTTTTCAGGAGTGGTGAATCAATCTAAGAAGTGGTGAATCAATATAAGACAGAGATAAAGACAATAATACAAAACATGTAAAATAAAATTTAAAATAAGAAATCAACAGTTAAGTTTCCCTTTATGAATATCAACATAATCAGTTTATTTAGAAAGACATTATACAGAACTAAGTTCAAAAACTCTCAGAAGCATTTATATTATTAATATCCACATTTGCATCCCTGAAGGGGACAGAAAGTTGGCATTTTGAATTAAAGGAATACTAGTCACAATAACTAATGTTTACTGAGTTTCTATTATGTGCCATACACACATACTTCTAAGCACACGATGGGCGCTATCTTATCCTTCCATATGTAAGGGGAGGAAGGTACTAACATCATTCCATGGAAGCCATGTATCATAGTGGCCAAGAACACAGGCTCCAGATCCAATCCGCCTGAGTATCAATTCAGATTCAGCCATCTTCTATCTGTGTGACTCTGAATGAATTACTTAATGTTTCTGGACCTTGAGCTTCCTTAAGTTGTAAAGTGGAAATAATAATAGTATCTTCCCCACAGAGTTTTTACAAAAATTAAACAATACATGTAAAACACTTAGTACACACCCAGTGCTTGGTAAGTATTCAATAAATGTCAGCTAGTATTACCTCATTTTACAAATGACTTAGGTGTAGAGAAGCTAGGGAACCTAAGTTTACATACTTAGCCCTCTTAACCACTGTGCTAACTGCACTTATCCCTCAACAGATGAATGGATAAAGAAGATGAGATACACACACACACACACACACACACAGGACATCGTTCAGTGATTGAAAAGAAATGGCCAAGAAAAGAAATCTTGCCATTGCCCAAGGAACAACTTAGAGACGCCTGTGTAGAAGATCTGCATTTGCTTTCAACGTGAAAAAGAATGAAATACACCTGTGGGGTAAGATGTATCTATTGCAGGTCCACTTTCTTTACAGCATTATAATCCCCCCAAATACATTATTAAAGACTATTTATAGTTATTTAGATTATAGACTACTTATAAGGGTTAATATTCAACACACAACACAGGACATTGTTCAGCGATTGAAAAGAAATGGCCAAGAAAAGAAATCTTGCCATTGCCCAAGGAACAACTTAGAGGGGCCTGTGTAGAAGATCTGCATTTGCTTTCAACATGAAAAAGAATGAAATACACCTGTGGGGTAAGATGTATCTATTGCAGGTCCACTTTCTTTACAGCATTATAATCCCCCCAAATACATTATTAAAGACTATTTATAGTTATTTAGATTATAGACTACTTATAAGGGTTAATATTCATAAGGGTTAATATTCGCCCCCTTCTTAGGGAGAGGTTATGCTGGAAATTTCAAATACTGAGCCACTAGGAAAACATAATTTCTAGAAGACTTTACCATCTCTCTTTTTTCAAACAGTAATTCTAGATACTCAGCACATTACCATGTGTAATAAAAAATAGCCTTCTTAAAAGCAGCTGAGAGGTTTTTTCATAGTTTTTATTAATGGCATCACTGTCTTTCCTATTACTTAAAAACATTTCTCCTCAGAAATTATTTGCCTTAAAATAGTGTTTGTATGTTTTTTTAGTACAAGCATTTCCATTTCTTGGTCCCCAATCAGTTTAGGCTAGTTTTTCTTTGAGCTGGAAATTTTTGTATCTGAAGGACTGACATACCTGGCTATAAGACAACCTTACATGTGCTTCATATTTTCTCTCTGTGCCACTATTTTTTTTTTTTCTGAAATAATACTAGTATCTTCAGCACCTAGGACAATGCTCTATTTGCCATAAAAATACATAGTTTTACCATTTAAAGCAGTATGCATTCTCCATGTTGCCCTCATTTTTGAAGGCATAATGAACACTTCTAAGGAAAAAATATGTCAAAATAAATGTTCACTCTATGGTCACAGTTTCACGAAATAGTAAGAAATATAAAAAGGGCATAGCACTTCAAATAAGAGACTGCTGTTAAAGACAGAGTGAGAGCTAGAAATAGTAATGGGAATTTTTAAAGTAACATTCAAAATTTCTCCACATCTCTATTCTTTTCAGTTCCCATAGAAAAAAATATATACACAATAATATATACACAATAATTATTATAGATTACTTTTAAAACCTGATCTTTTTTTCTGGCCACACCACACAGCATGTGGGATCTTAGTTCCCCAACCAGGGGTCAAACCCATGCCGCCTGGAATCTCAACCACTGGACCACCAGGGAAGTCCCCTAAAACCTGACCTCCGAGTGAACAGGTGAAGAAGCAGATAAATCAGAGGACTGACTCTAACCTAACTCAGGATCCTCATCAATTCATAATATGCAAAAACTCCAAGTAATCATTGTGTTCCCTGAAGAAGAGAATGTGCTAAGTAGTCCCTGGGCACTTGAATGGCTGACTTCTGAAAAGTACTTGTAATCACCAGGAAATGGGCAGACAAACTTTTGACTATTTTCTCACTACTGTCATCAATAATTTCAATTTTTCACATTATTTTTAACACTACGAAACAACCGAAGAAGTAAAAATTGAAAGGAATTATTTGACATTCCTCTCTCTCTCTCTACCAAGAATACTTAGAAGCTTTTTGATTAATTTGGACAAGGCAGGCAGGCAGATTGGATGATTCTAGTCTGGATGGTTCTCTATCTTCATTTACTCATTCAAAAAGATATACTTGAGTACCTACTATGTGCCATATATTGTTCTATGTGCTAGAAATAAAAAGAAGCTGCCTATTAAAATATTGTAGTTCAGTTCTAATGAGGTGGATGACGCTGGAGCCGATTATACAGAGTGAAGTAAGCCAGAAAGAAAAACACCAATACAGTATACTTACACATATATATGGAATTTAGAATGATGGTAATGATAAACCTGTACGCAAGACAGCAAAAGAGACACAGATGTATAGAACGGCCTTTTGGACTCTGTAGGAGAGGGAGAGGGTGGGATGGGTTGGCAGAGTGGCAGTGTAACATGTGTGATATCATAAGTGAAACGAATCGCCAGTCCAGGTTTGATGCAGGATGCAGGATGCTTGGGACTGATGCACGGGGATAATCCAGAGAGAGGGTGTGGGGAGGTGTGGGGCGGGAGGGGGGAGGTGGGGGTCGGGATTGGGAGTTCATGTACACTCGTGGCTGATTCATGTCGATGTGTAGCAAAACGAATACAGTATTGTAAAGCAAAACAAACTAAAAAAATAAAAATTAATTAAAATAAATAAAATAAAATAAAATATTGTAGTTAAGTGAGGCAATTATGACTAAGTAAGGAGTATATTCGGTAATTTTTTAAAAAAGCATATAACTGCCAAATTTATTTTCAAGTTACATTAGTAGAAGTTAAGGCAAATCCAGTATGTTAAGAAGCATGGATTCAACTGTGTAGTAAATTATCTGGGACTACGTGATTTAATGCTCCAGGAATACCTTAAAGTATTATGGGGAACTGAAGTAAACTTGTTTGGTCATATCTAATATCATCTTGGTCATTTGGACCCAACTTTTTAAATGAAATTTAAAAACCAACTTTCAAAATAGTTTTGGGAAGCTTCTATGAAAACTTCCAGTATACTAGGTCTTACAGTCCTTAAAAAAAAATAGATTGGATATGTAAAATTCAATTTTTTATCATTTTAATTCAATCTCCATAACACTTTATAAAACATGTTACTAATTTTACATTTTCCATTAATTAGGCTACTTAGCTGAAGTAACAGCTGTACATATTCCAAAACAATTTGGAATGAGCATATGCCCATTACACTAAGTTTTTCCTTCCCCATGCTGTTGTCTGACCAACTACACACAATCAAAGAAAAACATTTATCAGCAACAAATGCAAGGACTGACATCTCATAACATTCACAGATGGAGAGGCCAAGAGGAAGTATAAAGTACAGAATCAAGCCAGCAGAGAGGATTTATCTGTATTGGGGGTGGTTTTCCCTCTTATTTCTAGATGAGTTTCTTTTTGGGAAAACAAAGTCAAAGAACTCACATAGTTAATACTAGGAGATAAATATTTACCTAAGGCTTTTTGGTAATATCAGGGATGTATTTTTTACAACAATGTGTAAATAAATATCTGACATTGTTGATACACCATTTAAACATATAGCTATTTTTTCACATTTTCTTATATATATTTATACATTTTCATAATAAAAGGTTTGAAAAATATTAATCTATACCAGAGTTTCTCAGAGCTACTGACACTTTGGCTCAGATAAACCTTTGTGGGGGTCTGTGCTATGCTATGTAGAGTATTAGCAGCATCTTGGCCTCTACCTACTAGATGTCCTCTGTTGTGACAACCAAAAATGTCTCCAGAAATAGGTAATGGAGATTAAGAGGTACGAACTTCCAGTTGCAAAATAAATGAGTCAAGGATATGAAGTGTAAACGGTGAGGAATACCGTCAATATATATGTAACATCTTTGTATGGTGACAAGTGGTAACTAGACTCACCATGATGATCATTTTGTAATGTACAAAATATCAAATCCCTAGGAACTAACACAGTATTGTAGGTCAGTTATCTTCAAAAACAAAACAAACACCCATAGAAAAAGAGATCAGATTTGTGGTAAAAATTATCAGATTTGTGGCAGGGGGTGGTGGAAGGGGGAACTCCATGAAGGTAATCAAAAGGTACAAATAAGTACTAAAGATGTTCAACATGACAGATACGGTGAATACTGCCATATGTTACATATGAAAATTAAGAGAGTAAATCCTGAAAACTCTCATCACAAGGAAAAAAAGTTTTTCTATTTATTTAGTTTTGTATCTATATGAGATGATGATGTTCAGTAAACTTACTGTGGTGATCACTTCATGCTGTATGTAAGTCAAATTATGGGGGTAAGGGGATGACAAATTATTCCCTGTTAAACA
Source organism: Aepyceros melampus (assembly GCA_006408695.1). NCBI lineage: Eukaryota > Metazoa > Chordata > Mammalia > Artiodactyla > Bovidae > Aepyceros > Aepyceros melampus. The sequence goes on along the minus strand of SJXQ01002445.1, from coordinate 285,709 downwards.
CCACTGGTCTACATACAGGAGTTATAATTGAATGTATTTTATACAAATACATTGATACAAGATGTATTTTTATTTACTTTTGTTTTTCTTTAAAACTTAATTTACTTCTAAATTGTCACTTAAAGAAACATAAACCACCTAAAACTTAATACCATGTTATATCTCAATTAAAAAAAAATTAAACAGAAACATTCCAAATTAAACAAAGCTTACTTTTCTTTCTTTACCTTTAAATCTATTTCCCAATGGTTGATGCACCTCAGACTCATATTCGGAGATGGAAACAGTGGTCTCTAAGAACATGGCACCGTTCTCCTTGGTAGATTTCACAAAGTCCTCAGTATCCTGGACCAGGTTCACGACGGAGACTTTCGTATCTCCCATTGGACTTGTGGGAGTAAAGGAACTCTGATCAGATGCTCTCTCACCCCCACGTGCCATGGGCAGGGTGGTTTCCACGTGTGTTTCCATTTCAGGCAGCTTCAGACTCACATCCGCAGCCTCTGTCAAAGCTTTGCCCTCTTCGATGCCTTCCATACTGATTTCGGGTGCTTGGGTTATCTGAGATATTTCTATTCTCACCTGTGTCTCTGTATTGTCTCCAAGTTTTGGGGTCTTTATCTGGCTTACACTCTCTAATTTGGTGTCATCCCACTCATCACTTATGACAGGAGCAGCTGCAACAGCTGTGCTGACACTCATCGTGACTTCTGGAGCTCCCAGCAGGCTGTCAGTTTCTGGTTCAACACTCAGGATGGACTCAGAGGTTGGGAGCCAGTGCTTAGTGGCGGCAGTAGCCTGGGTATTATCAGCTGTCACCTGGGAAGGCTCAGTGCCTGCTGTGGGCTTAGAACCAGGAAAATAAGTGGTCTTATGCTCTGGGTTTGCTTCAAATTTCTCAGTCCTTGGACTGGTGGTTAGCATTTCTTTAGTATTCACAAGGGATAAAGGTGAATGCCCCAGACTAAGTCCTTCCGGGCTTTCAGCTGCAAACAACTGATCATCCACATAGCTCAGAAAGCCTTGTGTTGCTTCAGTGGTTCCTTCCACAGTGGGCTGAATGATGGTATCACGGGAGGGTTCCTCCCCCTCATCAATATTCAGAGAAGCAGCTGGCGAGACACGGTTGGTTAATGTGGCCTTGGAAGGTCGGCTTTTGGGAGACATTCTCTCTGGCTGGCTAGAACCGAACACTTCTTCCCCTGCTGGGACCTCTGGCTCAGTAGCAGTGTAAATGTTAGAACCTCAGCCTGCATGAGCACAGCTCCTACAGGAGGGGTTTCTTTGTTACTAGGCAATACTTTATTTAAAGACATTGTTGATGGTCCTGCTAACACTATCATTGGATCTCCAGAGACTGGAGTGTACTTTGAAGTAACAGAGTCATTTTCTAGGTCAGCTGTGTTTAGCCTCTCAGACTGTCCTTTTTCTGCATGAACAAGTACCATCTCCCTTCTTTCCACGTTGGGGAAAGCCAGACATTGTGCGGCAAAGTTGAGAAGTAGAAGGCTACAGAAAGCCAGACAAATGTGTAATACAATTGGTCTGCTCATAGTGGAAGAGAAATGTGCACATAAATTGGTAGAGCTGACAATTCCAGTAATTGAGTCCTGCAGAAAAATAAAGCATATCAAACCATCATATAAATATATGTTGTAAATAGCCCCTTTAAATTAAACCATAAGTAAAATAATCTCCTTGACTTCTGTTCAGAGATAGTACATAGGAGAAGAATGTTCTATTTCTTTGTACCTTTGAGACTTGGATAACCCAGTTCATTTTTCCCTATTGAATTTTCAGCTGATTTAACTTGCAGCTCTCTAGCAAAGGGTACACATAGTTCATGCACTAAGTTCATTGTTTTTAAAATATCTACTTGAAATAAACTACCCTTGAAATCACATTTGCAATATTCTTCCCAATTCTTCTATTAATCATGGAGTCAAATGACTGTAGAAATAGCAACACGTCCAGGGAAATAAAAAGCAAACCTTAACATTTATTTATATTACATTCACAGAAACTTTTAAGTATGTTTTAAAACTTATTAAATATCATCATAAAATACTGAATACCAGTTTCATTCAAGAGTTTTTAAAGTATATAAATGATTCACAATAAAAATGTATCTTTAAAATACTTAAAGCATTTGTTTTCTCTGCAACAACTATAAAAATTATAGGCAAAATCTTCATGTCTCAAAAAAATTAGAAAAAGTAAAATAGTTAATGTAAACGAGTGCATATTTTGAGAGAAAAAAAAAGCTCTTCAGAGAACCAAACACATTTTAAATTATCAATGTTTACTGAATACACATTTATTGTAAGATTAAGATTTATTAAAAAAAAAAACTACTTACACTGTCATTACAACTAAAATTATACTGAAACTGCTAATTTCCCCCCAACTTTAAGAGTTTTACATCTTTTTATCTATCCCATCATCAGAAAGTTCTTAGACACTACAGTTTTTCTAGAAAATTAAACCTAGGAATGAAAATTCTAAATCTAAAAATAAAAACCTTATCTTTATAAAAGTTATACTTTTCCTTTCTCCTATGTCTAATCATTAAACAATCAGGGTTAATTAAGCTTATAATGTGCACACACAAAATATAAAAATTTATATTTTCATAGGGTCTTCTTCCCTTAAGAAGTTGAACCTTCCACATGTTAATCCAGTTAGTCTTCCAGGCCTCTGTGAGACAGAGAAAAGGTCAAGCACTAAGGGCAAGATTTAGATAGCTGAAGAGAAAAAGAAGGTTGAATTTATCCATATGAGGAAAGAGGAATCCATGAATTCAGAGCTGAGGCCTCTTGCTGAACTACCAGCACCCACTTGAATGAATTATCTTGGAAGCAACTCCTCCAGCCCCAGTCAAGCCTTCAGATGACTTCAGCCTCAGCTGCCATCTTGACTGCAACTTCTTGAGAGACTTGGAGTCAAAACCACTCAACTAATCTACTGCCAAGTTCCTAGTACACAAACCTGGGATGAGACCATAAATATTTATTGCCACCAATAATTTTTTACCCGAAAAAATTACTTTGGGAGAATATAGGAATGGAAAGATGCCATGAGATGCCATATGCAAAAAAGGAACAGAATATCAAGGACCACAAATTCAGAAGCAAAAGAAAACTGAATCCAGAGATGACTAGAAGAAATGTAAGCCATCCTACCCAAGAATCTTCAGATAGTGAGTGAAGTTTCAATGAAAGTCACTCAGTTGTGTCCAACTCTTTGCGACTCCATGGGCTCTACAGTCCATGGGATTTTCCAGGCCAGAACTGGAGTGGGTAGCTATTCCCTTCTCCAGGGGTTCTTCCCAACCCAGGGGTAGAACTCAGGTCTCCTGCACTGCAGGCAGATTCTTTACCATCTGAGCGACCAGGGACACCTTCAGATAGTGAAGGGGATGCTAAATTTCCTCATCTGTAGGATGAGGGGTTGAAGCACTTATATTTAAATATTAAATTACAAACAGGTAGCATACATTGTTTAAACACATTGTTTTAAAAGGAAAGAATCCAGGAAAGATATTTTTAAAAGAGGGAATAATATGTGAACATTCTGGGAATTAGTTATCTCCATACTTCAGATGAGCCATAATTCAGCCCAGTTCATAGCCAGGTAACAGAATTGGTAGTAGTATTTGGCCTGTGGCTTCTATTTTCCTTCCTTGAAACAAAAACATATAACAGCTGTATAACAAGAGTGCTCACAGCTGATGACACTACACCTTTGATTTCTGAACATACAGGCTGAACTATAAATTATATAGTCAAAGATACATAAAAGCTATAGAACTCTCTGGTTCATTTGTGACCTGTTCAGAGATCTGCTCTTTCCTAAACAAATATTTTTCCAGTTCAATGAAATATTACCTCAGGAGACTGAGGATGTGGCCTAAAAGTGGGGTCTCCATGGCACAGCTTGTGGGACCTTACTTAGTTCCCTGACTAGGGATCGAACCTGTACCCCCTGCAGTCAACAGAGGCATGGAGTTCTAACCACTGGACCACCAGGGAATTCCCAGCAGCAGAGTTTAGAAGGACATAGACTGGCATGAGAAAAATGAATCATAGCTTTATTGTTGATAATACATGCCATGTGATACTAGACAAATACCCTCAGTCTCTCCTTTGACAGAATAAGGAGTTAAAAAAAATAATCTTTGAAATCCCTCTATCTCCATGATTCCATTTTCTTATCTATAAAACACCCAAGAAAAATGCAGATGTTTTCATATTCCCACAACTTTGTCATCAAGCAAGCAGGGCACCCAAATGATTGTATGAATGCTTCACATTTATTCATATGTTCTGGAGTCATGTGAACTGAGAGGAGAATTTTATGAACAAATCAGATTTGGAGGGTGGTAGGGACAAACGAAAAAGATGTAATATAATCTCTATTGCCTTTCCAAAAGAGATTTTTCCTTCAAGGTTTCATTTTCATCTAGACCTTAAGCTTTAGAATTTTTATGTGAAAGGAATTCTGCCATGGGTCTAAAAGACCTTCCTTCTGTAATTAAGTGTAAGCCACCTGCTTTCTAAATTCAATTACAACAAGAAAAAGTGGGGTGAACTGCACGCCTATTCTGTCTGTGTATTGCAGCCATATGCTCCTTCTCCCTACTATTCAAAGTGACGCCTGAACTTTAAGAGAGGCAGGAAAGACAGCCTGTTGGAACGGCAGTAGGGAACACATCTGCAACTCAGATAAATTGGTAGATGACCTTCAAGTTCCAGATTTTTCTCTGTCTTTCCAAGCACAGCACAGGTTCACATAGCCACTCCCATGAGTTTGGAGTCCTTCACTGGGAGCTGCATGATGGTAGAGAATAAATAAGGAAAGACTAACTCTTGTCAATTCAGTGACAATATTTCCAAATCTAAGTAACCATCTGTAATCATAAGGCTCTAGGCCTTTCCTTTTTTTCCACAACATTGTCTCCTTTCCCTGGCAAAGTGCCTGGTACAGAGGAAATCCTTAGTAAATACTGGCTGAACAAACAGATGAATGTCTATAGCCCGCTTTGCTGAAGGAGAGAGAGATTTCACTGCTTATTAGAAACTATGTCTTAATTATCTTAAATTAACTCAAATATCAGAATATTTAACAAATAAAACAAAATATTTCTCTAACTTTTCCTTTTACACTGTGACTTTAGAGGCTCCTTTCTTTTCACTCTATCAATCAGTGCAAATTAATTCAGATACATGAACTCTAACCCAGTTGCTCACTGATAGTGGATATTAGCTTCTAATAGCTTAAAAAGCATCCTTTTCCGAGCCAGTCATAGCACTTTATCTGTCATTCGCTATCAAGTATCCTAATGGCTTGGCAGTCCTCTGAACAATTTACTGCATTTCTGCCACCAGTGAGCAGATAAGCTGTTCTGTCAAGCATTATCTTCGACAATCTTAAATAGATACAGTCCAGAATCTCTTTGTCAAGTCTAGGCATATTCAAGTTTCAAAGACAAATGAAAGACAACATAAAAAAATAGAGCCTTAGCCATCTTGTTAGACTTACTAATCAGGTGTTTTCAAACACTTGGTCAATATTTTTCCAACTAAACAGTATGCGGCTTATTGTTCAGTGTGTTACTGAAACGCAGACACAAAAGGGAACCAGCGTGTTCAATCATTTCATCAGTGACAAAGCTAATTTTTTCAAAGCAAATTGAGTTTCATGTATAATATATAAGGAACATGAGCATTGCCCTAAGGGCCCTCAAGACACAGGAGGCCTGTAGAGTATGCCCCCCCCCAAAAAAACTGGTGACAATCCGCCTGATATTTTCCTTTTGCAAGATAAACACAAATACCATAAACAGCTGGTGTAGGGTTTTGGGGAAAAGATTGCCCTTGATTTCCATCATCTACTGGTTGTTACTTGGGTGCTACTTCAAACACACTATCTTCATCTAAACTGTGGTGTCATCTTGAACCCTTCTCTCCTATACATTCTAGATTCACAATTTCTGCAGGTCCTTCCCTCATAATATCTCTTAGAATTGTCCCTTCTTAGGAACAATGGATTGTCATTATTTTACCTGCCTCTTAATTTATTATCCTGATCAGATTCTCTTCTCTCCAATCCACTGTATACAATCTAGATGGTTTAGTCTTAAGGAAAGAAATGACAATAATAAATCAAAAACGGCATGGCTACCATCAAGCGTTTTAAGTGCCTTATATAAATTATTTTATTTAATCCTTTACAACAACCTAATGATACAGGCATTATCATTATCCTTCTCTCTCTCTCTCTCTCTTTTTGGTGAGAAAACTACCAGCTTACAGAGGTTAATTAACTTACCTGCGTAATCATGTCTGTTAGTCATAAGTTTCCTGTCTCTGTGACTGCAACTCTACCTTCCCAAAACACATCATTTAATGTCCCCAAACATATAACTGCCAACCTCCATATCTATAACACAATTTCATATCATCAGTGCCCAGTACAAACCCATTGCCAGCTGGACACATTGCCCTCTTATGTGCCTTACTCATTTCAGCTTCCTGAGTTTTTCTCATGGCACTGCACTAGCCAGAATGCTCTCTCCTTCCCTGCCCCTGGTATCCAATCCATGGTCCACCAGGTCATGTCCTATTTACTGACGGTTATCACAGAACTGCCTGGTCCCATCCTCTTCCTGCCCCTCTCCTAGCTTCTCCAGCATAAATCATCACTTGCCTAAGTCTCGTCACCTCAAATTAGGTTACCTTCTTTGCATGAAAACACTAGTCTCTCAGCTTCCTTTGCCATATAATTGCTAATAATGGTAGACACATAGGCGAGGTATTCATTTTTTAGTGGTGTGAAGTGAATATAAATAACCATTTGAAAGTGAAAGTCACTCAGTCGTGTCCGACTCTTTGGGACCCCACGGACTACACAGTCCCTGGAATTCTCCAGGCCAGAACACTGGAGTAGGTAGCCTTTCCCTTCTCCTGGGGATCTTCCCAACCCAGGGATTGAACCCATGTCTCCCGCATTACAGGCAGATTCTTTACCAGCTGAGCCACAAGGGAAGTCCAAGAATACGGGAGTGGGTAGCCTATCCCTTCTCCAGTGAATCTTCCCAATATTCAGGGAATCTTCCCAACTCAGGGATCGAACTGGGGTCTCCTGCATTGCAGGCAGATTCTTTACCAACTGAGCTATCAGAAATAACCATTTAAGAATGTGAAAAAGAAGGTTCGGAATCTCTTTACACTGTAAGATTTTCAATAACATTTCATGGCTTATGTTTTGTTCATCACCTAGTCAATTTTGGCTACTTATTCAATGTGTGATTTTAATAATGGTAGTAATTTGTGTATTCTCATTTCTCCTGTACTTCAGGTTTTTCCAGAGTTTATTCGTTAAAAAGAGACAGAGAGAATACAGAGGAACAAGTTTCAGAGCTTCGGGTCAACTTGCTTCCCAATTACCCCTTCACCTTTCAAAATCCAATTAAGTAACTAATTCTTTGATTGATAATGGAAGAAGAAAACTCGTTCCCTTCTTTGTCTTAATATCTCCATTTTGTGTTTTTCCTGCTCCTTAATGATTATTTGTCATTGTCTTACTTTCCTTTAATTGTTAAAGTTCTCATTGCCAACACTATCCTGTTGGTCTGAAGTGGAGCTTATCAAGACTCTGACCGTATTAACCCAGCTGTGGGACACAGCATTAAGGTACTCCATCTCTGATTTACTGTGCTTTAGATGACTGTTACTGGACTGATTTATTGGCTTGAAGATGATCTGACCCCACTCATCCTTCACTATAAATTAAGTGGCTAGGATGACAGATGATCCTTTCAGTAGCATGTTCAACCACAGTGGAAGGAGAGAGAACAGAGTAACCACAAAGTAACCCACAGGAGGAAAAAGGCATCCTGCTGGCAGGGAAGAGGAAAGTAGGCTGGGGTCACGGTGGTTACTCTGGCAACTGCCAGCAAAGTGCTTTACCATTCCTGCAGACCACAACTAAGTTCTACACATCAAGCCCACAAGCTTTATTCTCTACAATTTAGCAACACAGACAAAGGAAGATGCCGGTGTGTATCACCCTAGAGCATCACCCTATTCCTGGTAAAAGAAGTTGGACTTGAAGATTTAAAAGTTGGCTTCGACTTCCAGCTCCACCTTGGGGAAATCACTGAAACTCAGTTTGTTCTTTGCAAAATGGAGATAATAATGTTCATTCTGTTTTCTACAAAGATGGAAGAGGGACCAAATCAGTGATAACAAACATAAAAATGGTTTGAAAAAAATGTTTAAGTATCAGGCAATTTAAGACATATCGTTGTTGTTCAGTCGCTCAGTCATGTCTGACTCTTTGCAACCCCATGGACTGCACAACACTAGGCTTCCCCCTCCTTCACCATCTCCCAGAGTTGCTCAAACTCATGTCCATTGAGTCAGTGATGTCATCCAATCATCTCATCCTCTGACGTCCCCGTCTCCTCCCACCTTCAATCTTTGCAGTACTACCATACACTCCCCTCAAAATACAGAAATGTGAGCAGTCGGAAAGATCCATAACACTCTTTTCCCCTCAAGCTATTTCCATGGAGCTTCCCCTTTCAACTTTTCATGTAGACAAAGTGACCTTGGAATTGTCTGATGTCTGCAGAATTCCATCCTAATCAATCTTGATCAACAAGCTCCTGTCCATCCATTATACAGTTCCTTTCAACAAACCAATGTGACACTTCATTTCTGTTCTTTGTAGTTCACAAACCTCATTTGCCTAAAAAGATCTCTAAATACTAGCTGGCAGGAGAAAGTAATCCCCAGGTAGACATTTCAGGGAATAAACATAATATCTAACATTTCAAGCTGAAACTTGACTCAGATACTTTTCTTATAATCACCAAGTAAACACTAAGTGAAAAAACAGGACTGACTACACATCTTAATTAGAGAATAAGCTTTCATTTTACAGAGATCAAACTCAGATTATTCTCTCTGAATAGCCAGCTTCCCTACGTGAGACTAAACAGAATTCAATGAAAAAAAAAAAAAAACAATTCCTTACACAAGTTTTCAGGCAAACACCTGCTGAATAAATAGTGAAAACGACCTTTAGTTGATGAGTAGAAATTTTCCATAACAGGTAAGCCCATCCTCCACATTTTGATCCTATACTTATGTTTAGCATCAAACTACTTCTGTTAAACCAAATGATGACATTGAAAGGTCTAGCAAGAAATGCCGAATATAATGTTAAGAACCTTCCATGAAAACAAAGACATCCACATCTTCTTAATTGGCCCTGTTACTGTAGCTACCTTAGACTTGCTGAGTCTTGGGAGTTCTGTGAATAAACACAATCAATATCAAGTCTGTTGCATAAGTGCTTGGTTCCTTAATATGACAAATATAACTGTACCTTATGCATAAGAGTAAGTCAGGCTTCCTTAAATTTCTATTGTGTGTAAATGTTCTGATACTGTGAAATCTCACCCAGTTTTGAGTTTCTTCCAGTAGGTGCTACAGTGGGATTCTGCTGGCAAGTAAGCAGAAAGTGGGTCAGCGACTGACTCTGTAGGTGTTTAAACAAGACTCCTTGGAGCCCAACAGTATCACTTGTGATCAAGAAAATTCACAAAGGAGGGGAGACATGCAAATTCTGGCCACACACTTTGCTCCCTACGGAAAAAAATCCCTCAGAGTTTTTTGGATGGTCTTGTGAGCCACTCCCGCATTCCCTGAAGATGCAGGCTAAAACTTCCATAGAAAGAAGGCAGACTCTTTAAATCAGCCTTTAAATCCTCTCCTCCACAGCTCTACACTACAGTGAGGAGCCAAGATCCTGGCCGATCCTTGGCATCAGCTTGGGAAGGCAAAGATTTCTTTGAGAACTCCAAACTCTTGTGGGTCCTCTATTTTGAGCGCCTGGCAGATTTTTCGCCAGCCAGATTCTTCGCTCTACATGTTCGGAATGTACGCAAGTCGGGTTCTGTCAGTGACCCGGACGCACAGGAGGCATCTGGGCACATCCATGTAGCACCTTACAATCATTCTGGAGTCTAACCCGCAGGCCCTCTTTCTAATCAAGTGACCTTTCAAAGGAGCATCCTCTTACCGTGTCCTGGGGGACCGGTCAGGGTCTGAGCAAGGAGGTTCTGTGACATTCCTGCGCTAAACACTCAACTGTTTGTTCTCTGCAAAGTAACACATTTCGGTGACCACTGCAGCCCCCACTCGCTCCTCGGCTGTTGACCACTGACTGGCATCGGGGACACTGTAATCAAAGCTTTCAAAGGAGCAGATCTTAGTCTTCGGGAACTTCTCTACCACCGCTGTGAGACCGAGAGGGGAGGGAGAGAAGAAAGAAAAGCCCACACAAAAGCAGCCAGCCCTGCAAGCTCCGGCAGCACAAAGGCCCGCTCGCTGGTGCGGAGCCGTGAGGCTGGGCTGGAGCGAGGAGTGAGGCAGTCTTCGGAGGCCTGCGCGCCGCGCCCCACGCTCTCGGAGCTGCCCCCGCGCACCCCGAGCCGGGGCACCGCGTTCTGGCAGATGCGCGGGGCGCACGCTTGGCGCGCCCGGGGCTGCCGAGCTCCCCCGACCGCACAGCTCCCGGGGCGGCCCCGTGCCGCCAGGGACTCCGGTTCCGTCTCTGCCGGCCGCCCCGTCTGCAGCCACGGCCGCCCGAGTGGCGGAAGCCGAGCCCGTCCTCACCTGTGAACCTTCAGCAGAGCAGCGCGCAGAAGAGAGCAGCGGCGCCCGCGCTCGGCATCCCCGCGGCGGCCCCTGCAGCGGCGGCGGCTCCCTCCGCCGTCTGGGACGCCAGGGGGAGGGCGCTTCGCTTTGTTGCTTATTCATGAGGCCGCGAATAAGGCTGGGGATTGGGCGGCAAGAAGATGCGCCCGCCCCGGCTCGGCGGGCACGGACAACCCGAGCCGTCGCCCCACGCCCCTCCGCGCCCACTTCCCCGCCTCCGCTCGGGCGCCGGGGGCCGAGCCGCGGGGGCGGGTCTTAGCCGCGTCCCGGCTCACGAGACCCCTTTGAGACACCCAGCCCTTCTGCCTCTCTTCGCTCTCTGGGCTTCCGCGGCAGTTCTTCCTTATTCCCTACAGAGAAGAGACCAGGGCACTGTTTTTTCTAAAAGAGCCCGAATTTCTCTGGTCCTTGGGGCGAGGGGCGCAAGTCCGAGGCCGCAGGTTGTTTCTGGTGGAAACTAAGGTTTTAGTCTCTTAGCCGTGCCCATAAGTAGGAACCAGTGCAGTAGCCCCACACAAAGTGTTCCTTTCTCAGTCAGATAAGTAGTAATAAGCACAGTTTATTGAGCCCGTGCTTCTGCCAGGCGCAATGCTAGAAGCTTCACTATTTGCAGTTGTTTGTGACTCTGTAACACCATGAACTGTAGACCACTAGGTTCCTCTGTCCATGGAATTCTCCAGGAAAGAATTCTCCTGGAGTGGGTTGCCATTTCCTTCTCCAGGGGATCTTCCCGACCAGGGAACCAACCTGCGTCTCCTTCATTGGCAGGCAGATTCTTTACCGCTGAGCCGTAAGGGAATCGGCTTTTATTAATCATTTCCTCGGTAACCCTAAAAGATAGATATTGGTAAACCCCACTTAACAAGGAGAGAGTTGAGGCTGAAGGCTGTGAACTTGCCCAAGGTTTTATGGCTAACGTGGGCCCCGGGGATTCATGACTTACCTTCTTGAGTTCCTGAAGGATTCAATTAATTTCTTTTACCTGATATTCCTAATATTGGATAGAAGGAGGTGTCAGGAATCCAAAAGCCATTCTAGAACCCTGGTAGCACTTTATGTTTGCAATCCACATGAACATCTCTTCTTCTTATTAACTCTCTGCTTTATAATAGCTTAGTTCGTTTTGTAGTTATTTGTAAACATCCTGAAGTCAGAGCAAGGTCTTGTAACTTTGACCTCCATACCTAACACTGCACAGGTCTGCGCTATCTTCCCTGTTCCACCTCTCTTTAAAGTATTTTGTTTGTACTTCCAGAAAGGTAGTCAAAGAGTTGATGAACGTGATTGAATTGAATCTGTAAGATCTGGTTTTGATATGTATTCAGTGTAATACAATATAATATATTGTACTGTGTGACCAGGCCTTCTACCTGAATTCAAGACCCACCAGGTGGATACGCTACACATGCAGCCTGACCAGGAAGTGTTTTAACATTTTGTTTTTATGTCAGCTGTCTGAAATTCAGACCACATCTCCTAGAAATAATGTTATATGGTGAGATTCTCAGCTGGACCACAAAATTGATTCTATTTACCCAAATGCAGTTAAATAATAGCACTAATTAAAAAAAAAATCAATCAGGTGGACCAAAGGATACAGGAAAATAGGAGAAGCAAGCAGGAGAAAGGGATTCCAGCTCCCCATGTAGGGAGAGTCAGCCCTACACACAAACTCGAAATGTTCAGTTTCTCTGACATCTTCCTGGCTCCCTTTCTGCATCCCTCTCAAGCATCCTAGTGTTTTTCTAAAACACCTGTGATTTTCTTAAGTCCCAGCTACAGAACTCCGCTTCCCAGGCTGCCTTATTCTCAAAGTTTTCCATTTTCCAAAATTACCAATTTACCCAAATACAGTTAAATAATAGCACTAATCAAAAAAAAAAAAAACAAACAATCAATCAGGTGGACCAAAGGATACAGGAGAATAGGAGAAGCAAGCAGGAGAAAGGGATTCCAGCTCCCCATGCAGGGAGAGTCAGCCTTACATACAAACTCGAAATGTTCAGTTTCTCTGACATCTTCCTGGCTCCCTTTCTGCATCCCTCTCAAGCATCCTAGTGTTTTTCTAAAACACCTGTGATTTTCTTAAGTCCCAGCTACAGAACTCCGCTTCCCAGGCTGCCTTATTCTCAAAGTTTTCCATTTTCCAAAATTACCTTTCTCCCATAGTAGAATTCCTATTCTCCTTTTCCTTGATAAAAATTATTTCAGCTTACTTTACAGTGATCTTATTGGAACCCATTTATACTCCTCCTTTAGCCTCCCCTCAGTGGTTCGTATTGCTTTAAACAACTCTGATGAATGCAATTTATCTCAGCTGCTGTGGGTACATGGCAGTGATAGTAAGATCCTTTCTTCCACTCCAGCACACACACAAACTATAAATCAGGGAAACTTACATTCTAATCAGTAAATCCACATACAATGAATGTTGTTAGTCTTTTACTAGTAAAGCAAGAAATTATATGTGTACATTAGAAGAGTTTGGCAATACCCAAAACACCAATCAAGGTAACAAGAAAGGAAGCTCAGGAAGACAATTTTGGGGTTGCCAGACTTAGTAAATTAAAATAGAGAATCTCCATTCTATATTTGGAACATACTTATGCTAAAATGATTTGTTTATCCAAAATTCAAATTTAACTATTTTATCTGATCATCTTTGCTGTATTAGGTCATCACCTGGTTCTGATTGATAAAAAACCTCTGTGTCAGAGAGGATCTGGTCACATGAAGAGCTGGATAACCAACCCCAAGAGCCAGAAGTGGACAATATCCATGTAAATACCACCCAGAAGTGAGTCTTTGCAATAGGATCTGAGCATTGTGGTGTCCTTGGTAAGATTATCAGTAAATTGAGTAGAAATGCTCCATAGTACACCACCTAATTTTCTTTACCAAGTAGCAAGTACTCTGACAGCTTGATCCCTCATGTATGTTGCCCATAAGGCGCTGCTGAAGTGAGTGTATGTGAGCTGGATGGTGTGTGTCTGTAACCAAGGTAACATCATCAAGGGAAGTACCACTTAAGGGCTCGCATTAAGGGCTCTTGAAAACCAGCTGCAAGACTTCCCCAGACTCTGCACCACTGTTTGATGAGGACGTTTTTTGTTTGTGTATTTTTGTTTTGTTTTCATTTGAAATTACACCAGTGACAACCAGGTGAGGCAACAGAACAAAATGAAAGAGGCACATGAAAAACAAATTCTTCTTGGAAGGCTGTGTTTCCCCAGAATCGCCTCAAAACATTTCCCTCAACTTTCTGCAAGTTCTTATTTTTCAGTGATTTTCCCTTCCTTTATTTTTGACACCTTTAAAACTCCTTCCTTGGATTTTGTTGTTCTTATAAGTCTCCCAAGGCAGTCAACAAAGAGATCCAGCCACAGAAGAAGGACAGGAGCTGCTAGAGTTGCAGTCATGTGCATATTGGATATTCTCCTTCTCACTGTAGAAGCCTGTCTTTTCTTCCTGGCTTTCCTAAGTGTTTATCAACACAAGTTTTGCAGCATCTTGCAGTGTTCTTCTCCTCAGGTCCTCCCTGACTCAAATTCTCTGTCAAGTGCTTTCTGTTTGCTTTTAATTTCTTCAGTTGAAATTCCTAGGAATAGACTTCCATATGCTAAGTATAATCAACTCACTCTGGGTATTCAATATTTGATGGTTGTGGTGATGAGGTGATGATGTACTAAATAATGGTAATGACATTAGAATAAGGTTAGAATGATGTTAGAATAAGCTGTTGAAATTCTGATACATGTTTTCATTGCATTCAAAACCTTCAAACACTTGACAGTATCTGTTTCAGGACTAATGAGCTTAGATTTCTACCTTGTACTAAATTATGTTTTTAATATGAAGTTTATTGGGAAGACAAGTCAGTAGAATAAATCCAATAAAATGATTTTCTTTAACCAAAGTTTTGGAGTGGCAATTTTTTTTAAGTATAGTTGATTTACAATGTTGTGTTAGTTCTGGTATACAGCAAAGTGATTCAGTTTTACACATATATATATATTCATATTCTTTTCCATTATTGTTTATTGAAAGATATTCAATGTGTTATACAGTAAGACTTTGTTGTCTATCTATTTTATATATAGTAGTTAGTATCTGCTAATCTCAAATTCCTAATTGATCCCTCTCCCACTCCCTTTCCCCTTTGGTAACCATAAGTTTGTTTTCTATGTCTATGAGTCTGTTTCTGTAAATTTTTGTACACTGTAATTTCTTTAACTGTCAACACAAAGTCCATAATAGTTACCTATCTTTATTGTTTAACTCTTATTATGCAAACACACAGATGAATCCTCTTGTTTTTCTGCTTTCCCCTAAGAAACCTATTATAATTGTTGAAGCAGAGTATTATATGTTTTATAGTCCCTTCTTTTTAAAATCTGTTATTTTCTATATTCCCTTATTAAGTGTTATATTTCTTTAGGCCTTGAACTTTCTGATTCTGTTCTAACAAATGGAATTTTGACTGTTGCCTTGAAAAAGCAAAATAAGAGAGGAAAGAGCTACTGATGTAGGTACAAAAGCAAAGTGTTCAGTACAGCTCTTTAAAAAGAAACTTTTTAGATAAAGTCATGGGTAAAAACATTTATAAGAAATAAATCTTCCTTTTTTCAGCCATAAATAATGTCCTTGTAAGACTGTCAGTAAAAAAAAATAAAAAATAAGAGATTTGAACATCAAAGATCTAATGTCTTCTGCGGAATATACCCTTTAATCCTAAGTGAGTTGGTCCTCATGAATAACTCTATTCAAAAATGACATCTATAACTCTAGAAAAGATAAGAATTGCCTTTTACACTGTCAAAGAGTTTAACTCCATCTTTTCTTCCCTGGTGGCTCAGAGGTTAAAGCGTCTGCCCGCAATGCAGAAGACCCGGGTTCGATCCCTGGGTCGGGAAGATCCCCTGGAGAAGGAAATGGCAACCCACTCCAGTACTCTTGTCTGGAGAATCCCATGGAGGGAGGAGCCTGGTAGGCTACAGTCCATGGGGTCGCAAAGAGTCGGACACGACTGAGCGACAAAGTACTAAGTACTAATGATAGCTAAATCAATGACTTTAATAGATTCATTATATTAAATAATGAGCATGAGATATTTATTATTGACATGGGTGTGTATGTATGTGTGCTGGGTGCTTAGTCGCTCAGTCGTGTCCTACTCTTTGCCACCCCATGAACTGTAGCCCACCAGGCTGCTCTGTCCATGGAGATTCTGCAGGCAAGAATACTGGAGTGGGTTGCCATGCCTTCCTCCAGGAGGTCTTCCCAACCCAGAATTGAACCCAAGTCTCCCACACAGCAGGCGGATTCTTTACTGTCTGAGCCACTAGGGAAGCCGTACAGGTGTACACACCTACTGCCTATGTTGCAAAGAAAAATTTACTCCTTTCTGCCTCTATCAAGGGTAGAATTTTTCAAAATGGCTTTACCGGGAATGGCAAAACGTGGGCCCAAGGAACAACTCTTGTCAAAGAAAATTCTTAGAGATGGAAGTAGATTAGCTAAAGAGCTTATATATTCTCTTTTGCTCTAGGTTTCTAAAAAAGGATAAATTTTATTTTGGCTGGGACGTGGGTTTTCTGGTTAAACACCATTAGCTCACTCAACAAGGAAACTACAGGGCTAGGTTTAAGTGTGGGAAAACTACCAAATATATTGACTATGGCTCACTATTTTGTTGTTCATTATCTGGTTTCCAACAAATGTTATCTCATATTTTAAAAATGCGACTTGGGCATTAACATCAAACTCAGGATACATTATATCAGTCTGTAGCACACTGGCAGCAAAAGCAGAGAACAGAATATGATGAAGGGGTTATCAATACCATTACAATGAAACATTCTTGAGGCTCTTGATCAGAATAGTACCAATAATTGGAACATTTTGAACATTGATTTACTAAGGTTTAAATATGGCATGGATATAAGTGCAAAAAGAAAAAAAATTTTCCTTCAGTATTGCACTCAGCCTCCTGATAAATTCACAAATATATTGACTATGGCTCACTATATTGTTGTTCATTATCTGGTTTCCAACAAATGTTATCTCATATTTTAAAAATGCGACTTGGGCATTAACATCAAACTCAGGATACATTATATCAGTCTGTAGCACACTGGCAGCAAAAGCAGAGAACAGAATATGATGAAGGGGTTATCAATACCATTACAATGAAACATTCTTGAGGCTCTTGATCAGAATAGTACCAATAATTTGAACATTTTGAACATTGATTTACTAAGGTTTAAATATGGCATGGATATAAGTGCAAAAAGAAAAAAAATTTTCCTTCAGTATTGCACTCAGCCTCCTGATAAATTCCTTGTCGGTATACATTTTAGTTAATTCTTCTGGCTACACTGTCTAAGAAACAGCATAATTGAGTCCAGGTTTCACAGTCATTAAGCAATGAGAAGCACATCGTTTAATGTAGGCCATGCATTTATCTTGGCATTGAGTTTAGCTCTATGGTTAATCAATCAGCATGTGTTTTTGTTTTGTGAAAAGAATGGTTCTTGTTAAAGATATCTAAGTCAAACTTAACTTTCCTCACAGATGTTCATTTTAGCTGAGAGGAAAAGGTTATACACACAAAACATTATGAATAATACATAATATAAAATTTCCTCATATGCTTCCTCAATAATCAAAAGTGGCACTGATTTTTATTATCTTTTTTCATGATACCACTACAGAGAGGAACTAGCTGATAAAACCTATGTGGAAGCCTATGCAGAAAGGCCACGCCCTGATATAGTAAGTGCATGTGCTATATAAAACCATCTTCCCCCTCCCCCCTAAAATTGTAAGTTCTGGATTAAGACAGTGTGTTTTATATAGTCTCACATCTCCTGCAACACCTATGGCAGTGCCTTGCCTTAAGACAGCAGCTGTTCAAAAAGTATTTGTTGACTATTTAATTATGGCCATAAGCCTATTACCAAAATAAGCACTGTAATGCTAATCATTTTACAACCATGAAGCACAAACTAAAACTACTAACCGAAAAGGAAGTTTGACCAGCTTCAGAATGAAATATATTAATCCCAAGCAAATTAGGAAGATATATCCCAATGGAGGGCTTCCCAGGTAGCGCTAGTGGTAAAGAATCAGCCTGCCAATGTAGAGGAGGTAAGAGAGGCAGGTTTGATCCCTAGGTCGGGAAGATCTCCTAGAGAAGGAAATGGCAGCTCACTCCAGTATTCCGGCCTGGAAAATTCCATGGACAGAGGAGCCTGGCGAGCTACAGTCCATGGGGTCACAAAGAGTCGCACAAATGACTGAATTGACTAAGTGACTGAGCACACACACCAAAGTTCAAGGGAAGTGGCTTTGAGACTCAGGTTTTAATTTTTTTTTATATCTTATAAGAAGAAATTATTCCTTGCTTATATACGTCCTATCTGAAACCAGGGGACTAGGCCAATTGATATATCAAGTCACCTTCCTACACAAGTCTGCAATCCTTTTCACTGGTAAAGTTCACATTCATTTAAAGAGAAATGGCATATGAAAATAAGATACACCCTGAGAATAAGATTTAAAAAAAAAACAAAAAACCTGCTTCAAGCTGAATTCAGAACTCATATTCTATCCAGGCCCAAATCCCTTGAAAAGCCAGAGCAATAGTTTTTGTTTTTATTTGTTCTTTGTCATGACCTACAATATAAAATGGATGAGAAAGATGCATTTTACAGAATCAGTTCAAAGCAATTCCTCCATTACTGGTGTATAAAAATAGCCAAAGGGAAAAAAATTTCCTTCAGAATCAGAGTGATTGAAAATATATTTCACACAGAAAAAATTATTTACTTTTGGACTGGTCTAAATCTAAAGTGTGAGGCATCACCACAAAAGAAGAAATAAATTGGTCCCCAAGATTCCTAGTAAGGATACAGGATGATCACTCGATGGTCTTCCTTTTCTCTCTTTGCTTTTAGGAGCTTTCTCTGAGGGGTTTACAGGCCTAGTGACATATCTTGTTTTCCTTCCATTTCTCTCTTTGTAAAAGGCATTTTAAGGCACTTATCATTGCCAGCTAATGTTCATTTTACGACACTGTTCTCAGCAGTCATCTTCCATGGACGAGCACTTTTCACTAAGATCATATTCTGCTTAGCTCATCAAAAACATAAGACTTCTTTTTTTTCCTGTCAGACTTCATTTTTCCTGTAAAGTCTACTTCTGTGGTCTTTTTTTTTATCACACCTCTGCTTGATTCCTAGACGCCATACTGCTGCTTTTGTAATTTATTGTCTTCTCCAGTGTGTATATTGTTCATAGTTTTGAAGAGGCAAGTCTGGGCACTTTGGCCCAATCCTTTTTGATCTCATAGTCTTTTTTTTTTTTCTTATTTTCCCATGATCAAATGATTATTTTCAAAGCAATAATATGGAAATAAATATTCTGTCCCATAATTCTGTGCAACTAGGACTATAGAAATGTCACTGTCCCTGCCCCACATCTTCAAATGAACATTCTCAGGTCACAACAGCAAGTCTTCCCAAAGGGTAACTTCTGGAAAAACAAGCTATTTCCTTGTCTCATATTTCCCCCTTTTTGTAGGATGCACCAACCATCTATCCAAGAATATACTGGGGAGCAGAGAGGCATCCACCAAGAAGCCCACAGTGGTTGACAGCCATAAGATTAGAGACAGGCACAAAGGTACAGGTCAACATACTGGCAAAAAATGCGTAACAGCTTGGGAGTAACTCTTCATTTCATTCATGGTGGAAACACAAAACATCCTAGGATGCCCTCTTCCTGATAGATAGTTGCTACGGAGTCACCAAGTCCACAGCACTTGGATTCTCTGCCAGGGAGCTATCTATACCCTAGATCTCAGAGTGATCACGTGGAAGCGATGTGTGATGACAGTAGCAGCAGAAGCAGCCATCCCCTTTCAGACTATCTCCTGGATAACTTGGTCAAAGGAAGATCACACTTCTTTCTGTACATCTCCAGATCCTAATTCCTTAGCCTTGTCAAATCCACCAAGAAGCCCACAATGGTTGACAGCCATAAGATTAGAGACAGGCACAAAGGTACAGGTCAACATACTGGCAAAAAATGCGTAACAGCTTGGGAGTAACTTCATTTCATTCATGGTGGAAACACAAAACATCCTAGGATGCCCTCTTCCTGATAGATAGTTGCTACGGAGTCACCAGTCCACAGCACTTGGATTCTCTGCCAGGGAGCTATCTATACCCTAGATCTCAGAGTGATCACGTGGAAGCGATGTGTGATGACAGTAGCAGCAGAAGCAGCCATCCCCTTTCAGACTATCTCCTGGATAACTTGGTCAAAGGAAGATCACACTTCTTTCTGTACATCTCCAGATCCTAATTCCTTAGCCTTGTCACACTCTTGGCAATGCTGTGAAACGTTACCGTGGACCACAGTTCCAAGGACCTCTGAACACAGTCTTGGAGTTAAGCCTGTGAACAACCCACGCTTCCCATGGATGATTGCAATATGCTGAGCATAATAAATGAGACTAGGAAGCTGACAGAGTTGCCACCCCAAAATATTTCATCCTATTGTTGGAGAAAGCGGCTCATACCCTACCTGGAGGAGCACCTTCATGTACATCAGCGGCTGGGACCGTAAGACCAGGCCCAGGAGCACCTGAGTGGCTGGGTCAGCCACGAGGGCACCCGTGGCCAGATGGACAGACAAAGCCACCAGAAAACCAGCCCTGTCCTGAATCATGTGCCAGGGCTGTCAGCTCCACTACCCCGCCTCCCAGCCATTGTTAGAGTCTTGAATTCCAGTATGCCGCCATGTTTGAGGCAGCCTGAGGATGAGAGCCAGATCCATGTGGTGTAACCCTCTATTCACTCATGAGCAGTTGACAGACCCACTACTTTGCCCAAGACACAATCTCAGCAGTTGGCTTCGCCTCCTCTACCTGGGAGGAGGAAATGTGGCAAACAAGAAGGCATCATAGGCAGATGATTTTTAAAAAAAGATATGGGAGAAATAAAAACACTAGAATATAGATACATTCCACTCATCACAAAGAAAGACACAAAGGCAAAGAGGACTACCTCCGCCCTTTTGCTCCTTCTCCATTCCTTCCTCCAAGCCCAGGAGTTGGACTTCCGACCACAGAAATGGAAGAAGGAGGCACTTGAGTTAGGGGATTGAGCAGGAACTCTGAGGTTGCTGCTTTCCTTCTTGTCACCTTCTTCAGGAGCAACCTTGAGGGCAGACACTGAGGTGGTGCAGCTTAGGTCTTGGGTGATAAGCCTGAGACCTGCCCTTTCTGCAGGAAAGCTCAGTGGGGTTGGCCAACTGTGGGATTTTCCTTTAAAACACACTGGGACAGTCACACTGGTTGTTAAAATAAAGCATTTATCAGTTGGTGAAAAGCCGTGATCCCAAGCTGTTACTCCAAGCCCTCCCCTTTGCTTCAACTACCCCACCAACTCCCTCACCAACTCCCCATTATCCCAGACTAAAATGTGGGGGAGCAGGTAATGCCTGGCACAGACAGGGGTCACTTCTGATCAGGTAGTATCAGGCTCACACCATTTGAATTATTTTTAATAGCTTCTCTGGTTAAAGCAGAACAGTGGCATCTTTAGAGAGGAAATATGAGAAAGATCTTCTCCCTCCAAAAGCACATTTTCAGACTAAATAGTCCACAGTGGCATCTTTGTTTCAAAGTGGCTCTTCCTACTTTGGGTTCTGCTTGTGCCTTGTAGCACAGGCAGAAGGAAGTAGAACTTACTGCATAATTTTTTTAATTTAATTTTTAACTGAAGGATAATTGCTTTACAGAATTTTGTTGTTTTCTGTCAAACATCAACATGAATCAGCCATAGGTATACATTGTCCCCTCCCTCTTGAACCTCCCTCCCATTGTCCTCCCCATCCCACCACTCTAGGCTGATACAGAGCCCCCCTGTTTGGGTTCCCTGAGTCATACACCAAATTCCCGCTATCTATTTTACATATGGTAATGTCCATTCTGAAGGAGATCAGCCCTGGGATTTCTTTGGAAGGAATGATGCAAAAGCTAAGACTCCAGTACTTTGGCCACCTCATGTGAAGAGTTGACTCATTGGAAAAGACCCTGATGCTGGGAGGGATTGGGGGCAGGAGAAGAAGGGGACGACAGAGGATGAGATGGCTGGATGGCATCACTGACTCAATAGGCGTGAGTCTGAATGAACTCCGGGAGTTGGTGATGGACAGGGAGGTCTGGCGTGCTGCGATTCATGGGGTTGCAAAGAGTCGGACACGACTGAATGACTGAACTGAACTGAATGTCCATGATACTCTCTCCATACATCTCACCATCTCTTCCCTTCTCCCCCGTGTCCGTAAGTCTGTTCTCTATATCTATTTCTCCATTGCTGCCCTGCAAATAAATTCATTGGTACCATCTTTCTAGATTCCGTATATATGCATTAGTATATGATGTTTATCTTTCTCTTTTCTGACTTATTTCACTCTGTATAATAGGCTCTAGGTTCATCCACCTCATTAGAACTGACTCAAATGTGTCCCTTTTTATGACTGAGTAGCATTCTATTGTGTATATGTACCACAGCTGCTTTATCCATTCATCTCTCAGTGGACATCTAGGTTGCTTCCATGTTCTAGTTATTGTAAATAGTGCTGTGATAAACACTGAGATACGTGTGTCTTTTTCGATTTTTGTTTCCTCAGGGTATATGCCTAGGAGTGGGATTGCTGGGCCACATGGTGGTTTTATTTCTAGTTTTTTAAGGGATTTCCATATTATTTTCCATAGTGGTCCTATCAATTTACATTCCCACCAGTGCAAGAGGGTTCCCTTTCCTCCACACTCTCTCCAGCATTTATTGTTTATAGACTTTTTGATGATGGCATTCTGACCAGTGAGAGGTGATATCTCTTTGTAGTTTTGATCTGCATTTCTCTAATAATGAGAGATGTTGAGCATCTTTTCATGTGTTTGTTAGCCATCTGTATGTCTTCTTTGGAGAAATGGCTGTTTTGGTCTTTTCCTCACTTTTTGATAGGGTTGTTTGTTTTTCCAGTATTGACTTATATAAGCTGCTTGTATATTCTGGAAACTAATCCTTTGTCAGTTGTTTCATTTGGTATTATTTTCTCCCATTCTGACAGTTATCTGTTCACCTTGTTTACAGTTTTCTTTGCTATGCAAAAGCTTTTAAGTTTAATTAGGTCCCACTTATTTATTTTTGTTTTTATTCCCATTACTCTGGGAGGTGGGTCATAGAGGATTTGCTTTGATTTATGTCATCAGGTGTTCTGCCTGTGTTTAATGTGTTTTCCTCTGAGATTTATAGTTTCTGGTTTTACGTTTAGGTCTTTAACCCATTTGAGTTTATCTTTGTGTATGGTGTTAGGAAGTGTTCTAATTTCTTTCTTTTACATGTAGCTGTCCAGTTTTCCCAGCACCACTTATTGAAGAGCCTATATTTGCCCCTATAAGATATTCTTGTCTCCTTTGTCAAAAATAAGGTACCCATAAGTATGTGGGTTTATTTCTGGGCTTTCTATCTTGTTCCATTGGTCTATATTTCTGTTTTTGTTGCAGTACCATACTGTCTTAATGACTGTAGCTTTGTAGTATAATCTGAAGTCTAGAAGGTTGATTCCTCCAGCTCCATTCTTCTTTCTCAAGACCAGGATCTTTTGTGTTTCCATATGAATTGTGAAATTTTTTGTTCTAGCTCTGTGAAAAATGCCATTGGTAATTTGATAGGGATCTCACTGAATCCACAGTTTTCATTTATCAGTATAGTCATTTTCACAATACTGATCTTCCTACCCAGGAACATAGAATATCTCTCCCATCTATTTATGCCATCTGTGATTTATTTAATTTTGTAATTTTCTATATATGGTTCTTTTGTCTCCTTGGCAGGTTTATTCCTAGATATTTTATAATTTTTGTTGTAATAGTGAATGGAATTGATTCCTTTATTTCTCTTTCTAATTTTGTATTGTTAGTATATAGGAATGCAAGTGATTTCTGTGTATTGATTTTGTATCCTGTGACTTTGCTAAATTCACTGATTAGCTTTACTAATTTTCTGATAGTATCTCTAAGGATTTCTACGTATAGTTTCATGTCATCTGGAAATAGTGAGAGCTTTACTTCTTCTTTTCCAATCTGGATTCCTTTTATTTCTTTTTCTTCTCTGATTGTCATACTAGAACTTCCAAAACTATGTTGAATAATAGTGGTGAGAATGGACACCCTTGTCTTGTTTCTGATCTTAGATGGAATGCTTTTAGTTTTTCACCACTGAGAATAATGTTTGCTGGGGAATTATCATATATGGCCTTTACTAAGTTGAGGTAAGTTCTTTCTATGCCCATTTTTTTGAAGAGTTTTAATCATAATTGGGTGCTGAATTTTGTCAAAGGGTTTTTATGCATCTATTGAGGATATCATAGGGTTTTTATCTTTTAATTTATTAATATGGTGTATCACATTGATTGATTTGCATATATTACAGAATCCTTGCATCCCTGGAATAAACTCAACTTGATCATGGTGTATGAGCTTTTTAATGTATTGTTGAACTCTGTTTGCTAAAATTTTGCTGAGGATTTTTGCATCTATATTCATCAGTGATATTGACCTGTAGTTTTCTTTTTTTGTGTTGTCTTTGTCTGGTTTTGGTGTCAGGGTGATAGTGGCCATATAGAATGAGTTTGAAAGTGTTCCTTCCTCTGCAATTTTTTGAAAGAGTTTTAGAAGGATAAGAGTTAGCTCTTCTCTAAATGTTTGATATAATTCACCTGTGAAGCCATCTGGTCCTGGCCTTTTGTTTTTTGAGAGATTTTTAATCACAGTTTCTATTTCAGCGCTTGTAATTGGGTTCTTCATGATTGCTGCATAGGTTATCTGGAGATTCTTGGCCTTCTAGCCTAAAAAGGAAACAAGTGTTCTAGAACCTAAGTAGAAGTAATGTTTAGGAACCAAGAGGTGCATTAAGCTTCAAACTAGGATAATAATAGTTTTGCTAGCCTAGGATTGTTGAATTAAATGAGATAGTGTGGAAAGTACTTAGCAGAGTGTCCTTAATGCCCATTATATGTACAATAAATACTATTATTTGAAACAGAGTGCAGACCCAGTTGATGAGATATTGATTTTTAGATATAAAAGGAGGTATTTCTTGAGTTGATGGCTAATGTATTTTCTTTTTCTTTTGAGGAGCTTTCTGAGAGCAGAAGTAAACCTACTGACATTGTGCTATTTAAATTTCAAATTTTGATGGACAGAATTATTTTCTGGGCATAGATCTTTTAAGTAATAAGTTTGATATAATTCAGTAGCATTTTCTTGGAATTTTACCAAAGAAAGTTAATCAATAAAGTTATCAAATTTAACTAAGGAGTTTGGATTATGTCCACCAGGATCTTCTCATTAACATAAAAATTTCCCCAAACAGAAATATTCTTAAATAGGGAGAAAATATTCTTTAATTTGCTGAGATTATTAGTATATTCAAAAGCAGAGACATTACTTTGCCAACTAAGGTCCATCTAGTCAAGGGTATGGTTTTTCCTGTGGTCACGCATGGATGTGAGAGTTGGACTATGAAGAAGGCAGAGTGCTGAAGAATTGATGCTTTTGAGCTGTGGTGTTGGAGAAGACTCTTGAGAGTCCCTTGGACTGCAAGGAGATCCAACCAGTCCATTCTGAAGGAGATCAACCCTGGGATTTCTTTGGAAGGAATGATGCTGAAGCTGAAGCTCCAGTACTTTGGCCACCTCATGCAAAGAGTTGACTCATTGGCAAAGACTCTGATGCTGGGAGGGACTGGGGGCAGGAGGAAAAGGGGACGACCGAGGATGAGATGGCTGGATGGCATCACTGACTCGATGGGCATGAGTCTGAGTGAACCCCGGGAGTTGGCGTTGGACAGGGAGGCCTGGCGTGCTATGATTATGGGGTCGCAAAGAGTCGGACATGACTGAGGGACTGAACTGAATGCTATCATTTAAAATGATTTGGCATTTTATGGAAATGCACTTAACTACAACCAATTACATTGCTTATATAGCTGAAAATAGGTTGGAACTGTAATAGTATCTGGCCTATTGCATGCATGCATGCTCAGTTGCTTTAGTCATGTCCGACTCTTTGCGACCCTGTGGACTGTAACCCACCAGGCTCCTCTGTCTGTGGATTCTCCAAGCAGGAATACTGGAGTGGGTCATGAAAGTTCCAGGGGAACTTTCCAGCCCAGGGATCGAACCTGTGTCTCCTGCACTACAGGCAGATTCTTTACTGCCGAGCCACCAGGGAAGCCCACCTGGCATATTACAGACATTCAATATATTTATCTAATTTAGGGATCTTAGAACACTTTATAGTTTTGGAGGTATGTTTCTGCTCCAAATTCCTTATTTATCAAATGAGACACTGAAACTGCAAAAAGCTGCCTGATGCCTGGTAAAAGCCCATCCTGGCCTCTGGATCTGTGGCCTGGCCCTCTTCCTCTCCTACACAGTCTGTCTTCAGTGACATGAACTGTTTCAAAATGTGAGAAACTCGTTTGTCTTAATCAAAGATTTAGCCCTACAGCAAAGCATCATAATCTATGTTGACACACCTCTGAGCCTGGGCTCCTGTTCTTGCCTCTGATTTGCACACTTGTGTCACCTTTCTCCTTTGGCTGACTATGGATGCATGTTCCTCTTCAGGACTCACCTGGAGCATTGCCTTCAGGAAACTGTCCTGATTACCCAGGCTGGGCTGAGTGCCCTTCTTCAGGCCCCATCAAACCTGGACCCAGCTGTGTCATAGCACTGAGGTTCAGTATAGCTACTTCTTAGGTACTCAGTCTCTGCATTGGTGCTGAATGCTCTGCGTTCAGGAAGATTGCTTCCTGAATCCTATTCTGGCCTCTTATCACTTTCCAGCTTGCATCCTCCCCTTATCCTGCATCATGCCCCTGCCTGTACTCCCCTAAGTTTGTACCACTCCCCAACCTGTATCCCTCTCAGCTTTTATCCTCCTAGCCTATATCCCTCCCAACCTTCATACCCTCAACATATTCCCCATCATGCAATATGACTCTCCAATAATTCCATATCCCCAGCCCATATCCCTCCCAGCTTGCATCCCTTCCTATCTCAATGTACCCTAGTTTGCATCATTCTCCTCCTGACTGTGTATACTCACCTAATCTCTCCAGTCTCTATCCCTCTGTGAAAGGAAAAATTCTAAAACAGCTTCCCAGATTCCCAGCCCTTGATATGCACACACCTTCTCCCATGTATTCAATCCAACTCTAATTTAGGTGCTGCTGTGAAGGGATTTTGCAAATGTAATTGAGGTCCCAAATTGACACTAAAATACAGAGATTATCTGGGTAGGCCTGATCTAATCACATGCATGCTCAGTCATTTCTGACTGTTTTCAAACCCATGGACTGTAGCCCACCAGACTCCTCTGTTCTTGGAATTTTCCAGACAAGAATATTGGAGTGGATTGCCATTTCCTTCCCCAGGGGATCTTCTGGACCCAGGGATCAAACCTGTGTCTCCTGCATTGGCAGGTGGAGTCTTTACCACTGAGCCACCTGGGAAGCCCTGATCTAATCACATGAACCCTTTAAATCTGGGTCTAGAGGTTGGAGACAGAGAAATGAGGGAGATGTGAAGCATGATGTCAAGGATCGACAGATGTCCTCTAGTTGCTAAGAGTGTCCTCTGCCAACAGCCTGCAAGAATAGGGGAGCCTCTGTTCTATAACTGCAAGGAACTGAATTCTTCCAATAGCTGTGTGAAACCTGGAAGAGGACCCTAAGCTGTAAAAAGGAATACAGCCCAGCTGACACCTTAGATTTTAACCTTGTCATACCCTGAACAGAAAATTCAGCCGCGCCCTGACTTGGACTTCTAATAAATGGATGCTGTTTTAAGCCACTAAATTTGTGATGATTTGTGACACAACCATAGAAAACTAACACAACCCCACCCAGCCGTATCTCCCCAGTGTGTATCCCCCTCAGTCTATATCTCCCATCAGGATGTATCTCCCCAGCTGGAATTGTTCTGCAGCCTGTTTTGCGGCCCCTGCAACATCGTTTCCCCTGGCCTGTGTTCCTCCCAGCTTGTACTATTCCCCAGCATGGGTGCTCCCTGCCCACATATACATATGTCTGTCACATGCAACGACCTCATCAATGCAGAGACACACACTCCAGTATCCCTAACACCAGCACCGACCCATGTACCCAGCACATCACCCTAAGTGACTCAGCCCAAGGAACACACTGGTCGAATCCACAGTCTGCATTACCAGATGGAAATTTTGTCTCCCTTCCAAGTCCAGTGAGCAGGGCTGGGCATCCCAGAAGGAAAACTGGTGTCTCTCCTCCTTTGCTCCCTTCAGCCTCAAGCCAATCATGAGCAGCCAGTCAGCCCTCCAGGTGGCCAAAGGCATTCCCTTTCTAAAGGAAATAAACTGGCCTCAAACCCACTGGCCAAAATCCTTTCCTCTGTCCTCTCTAAGGATCTGAAATGCCTTTCCTTCTGGAGCATTGCTGACATCCCTTCTTCCTCTGAATTTCCCACCTCTGTTCCAGGGCCAAGCCTTGTTTCCTCTTCTTTTGGACCTTTTTTTCCCCACCAGTGCTATCCCACAACTTACACTTGCAAGATAGTGCTTTCTCAGTCATGTATTCCTCCATATTATATCCTTGTACCTAAACTGAAATTCTCTCTGAGGTGTTTGTAATGAGTGGCATAAGTAGCTAATTGTTGTTGTTGTTTTTTAGTTGCCAAGTTGCGTCCAGCTCTTTTTGACCCCATGGACTATAGCCCACCAGACTCCTCTGTCCATGGAATTTCCCAGGCAAGAATACTGAGTGGAATGTCATTTCCTTCTCCAAGCTATCTTCCCAGCCCAGGGATCGAACCGGCATTTTCTGGCATTGGCAAGATTCTTTACCAGTGAGCCACCTGGGAAGCCCAAGTAGCTAATACCTACCTTCAAAAAGCAAAATTAGGTGAAGAAGATGGAATATCAGACTAGAAGCATAAATAATTTTATATATAATAACCCTGTGAGGTGTAGTTATTACCTTTATTTCACAGGCAAGGAAACTGAGGCTCAGAGAGGTTAAGTAAGTTGTCAAAGGTCACATAGCAAGCAAGCAGCAGAACTGAGATACCAACTCAGGCAGTCTGGCTCCAGAGTCCATCCTCTTGCCTGCTCCACTGAACACTTAGTATATATCAGGATCCCTGTGCCAAGCAGAGTATGTGTATGATCTACGTAACAAAGGAGAAGGAGAGAAAGCAGAGACAACTGTGTGCTGAAGTGATAGGGAAATTTCCCACAGAGCAGTGCGGCTTGAGCTAGCATGACAGGAAACTTAGGACTCAAGGTTATAAGGGTAGGGTGTTCAAGTCGGGGGAATGGGATCAGCTAGGCCTAGGAGTGAGAACATACATTTTCTGGTACCTTAATTTGCATAGGAGAGTCATAGGAAATAAAGGTGGAGATCAGATTGCTTAAATAAATAAATAAAGCTGGAGACCAGTCTTAACTACTGGATCACTAGGGAAGTCCTCTGTGTCATATTCTTATTCCCTGCCCCCTCCAAAAAAGTTAAAATAATGCGTTACATAAATGTCATCAGCAAAATGCGTTACATAAATGTCATCAGCAAAATGCTTGCATGTGTGCTGAGTCGATTCAGTCGTGTCTGACTCATTGCAACCCTATGGACTGTAGCCTGCCAGGCTCCTCTGTCCATGGGATTCTCCAGACAAGAATACTGGAGTGGGTTGCCATGCCCACCTCCCAGGGATCTTCCCAACCCAGGGATCAAACCCACATCTCTTATGTTTCCTGCATTGGCATTACCACTCCTGCATTACCACTACTGCCACCTGGGAACCTCCCCGATCAGCAATATCCCTGTTAGCAAACTCTCAAAACATGGAAGAGCCCCATAGCTGTTAGTTCCCTTTCTATTTCCTCAGTGGGCAGCAAGAAGGAAGCTGTGGAGGTAACAGGATTTTCATCAGGCATCTGGGCCGGGCCCTGGACCAGGGACACCAAGAGAAGGCAAGGCCTGGAGAATAAGGCTGGGTCCCAGGGTGCCGGGGACACGCCTTCGCAGCTGGCAAACAGCTTGCTGGGATCAACCTGCAGGGCTTGTTCACAGATGTTCATAGGAAGGTGAATGGAGTCCGAAGTAGGACCCAGCGGAGGTACCAAACCCCTGAGATGACATGTATGCGTATAGAGGGAGGGAACGGGAATGAGGAGGGATTTTGGAATAGAGTGGGGTTTACAAAGTGCTGAAGGCAAGTGCTTTCAATAAAAAAAAAAAAAAGCCAAAATCGGAAAATCTTTGTCCTGGGACCAAGATTCAAGGACAGCCTCCCCTGAGGAAACTGGTGAGAAAAGAACCAGGGTTTGGTGACAAAACAAAGACCCAGTTATCAAAACTGGGATAGAAAATGGGAACAAGGTTGGAGCTGGGTGACAAGATCAGAGCAGGAGGAACAGCTGTGAGCCGGTGCTGAGTCACTGTGACCTGACGCTGAGTCAGTGGAAGACAGACCTGATTGGACCCAGGCTTGAGGGCGCAGATGGAGGTCCAGAGCCCTTGCTGTGAGCTGGGACAGACTGTGAGAGCAGGAACCTGAGTACTGAAAGGGAAAGGACAAACATTCGATGGAATCTTGCAGACGGGTTCTCCCAGGCAATAGCAGATGACAAATTCTTTTCACCATTTTTGCCTGTCGCTCATCTAGAGGGAGCCTGTTAAAAATGCTAGTGGCCAGCGCTCCTCAGACTTAACGAATTAGAATCTTTATTGGTAGGGACAAGTCATCTCGATCGGGGGAATCTGATGCACACTAACGTTGGAAACTGAGAGGTTTAGAGTCTAGATTTTAGAAGGATAGTCTTCCTTACCTTGATTCTGAATTTTTGTGTTTCCCCCCTACCATCTAAAGAAAGTAACTTGCCTCTAATAACCCCATGCAGTTCAGACTGAGGTAGGTTCAAATAGATTCTTTTTGATGTGGCAAATATATATAAGATAAAACATACCATTTTAAACATTTTTAAGTGTAAAATTCAATGATATCAAATTATCTTGTGCAACCGTCACCACTATTTATTTTCTTTTTCATCACTGTTAACACAAATTCTGTACCTTTTAACCAATGATTCTCTATTTCATCTGCCCCCAACTCAACTCCGGTAACCTCTAATCCACTTTCTGCCTCCACAGTTTTGCCTATTCTAGATATTTCATGTAAACAGAATCATATAGTATTTGTCTCTGGCTTCTTTTGCTTGGCATAATGTTTTCAAGGTCCATCCGAGTTGTAACATATATCAGAACTTCATTTCTTTCTATGGTTGAACAATATCCCATTGTAGGTATATCATGTTTTATTTACCCATTCATCTGTTTATGGGCACTTGGGTTCTTTCCATTTTTTGGCTATTGTGAATAATTCTTCAATCAACATTGGCATGTAGGTATCTGATTGACTCTTTTCAGTAGTTTGAGTATATTCCGAGGAGTGGAATTGCTGTGGTAATATGCTAGGTTACATGTGTTTAATTTTTTGTTGTTGTTGAATCATTCAGTTGTGTCTGACTCTGCAACCCCACAGACTGCAGCATGCTAGATTTCCCTGTCCTTCACCATCTACCAGAGCTTGCTCAAACTTATGTCCATTGAGTTTTTAGGGAACTGCTAAACTGTTTTCCACAGAGGCTGCACCGTTTTACATTTCCATCAACAATGTACTATGGTTCCACTTTTTCCACATCTTAAATAACATTTGTTTTCTAGTTTTTAAATTATAATTATCTTAATAGGTGTGAAGTTGTACCTCTTTGTAGTTTTAATTTGCATTTCTACAGTGACTAATGATGTTGACATCTTTTCACGTGTTTACTAGCTATTTGTATTCCTTCTCAGGGGAAATGTCTGCTTAACTCCTTTGCCCATTTTTAAATTGGGTTGTTTGTCATTTTGTTGTTGAGTTGTAGGAGTTGTTTACATACTCTGTATTTTAAACCCTTATGAGATAAAGCAAATATTTTCTCAAATTATGTAGGTTGTCTTTCACTTTCTTGATGCCTTTTGATGGACAAGAGTTGTCAATGTTAATGATGTCCAGTGTATCTACTTTTTTTAATTGTTGCTTATGCTTTTGGTGTCAAATTAAGAATTCAGTGCCAAATCCAAGGTCATCAAGGTTTACTCTGTTTTCTTCTGAGTTTTATAGGTTTTCCCTTATATATAGGTTATTGATCCATTTTTCATTAATTTTTATATATGGTGTGAGGTAGGGTGGTTCAACCTCATTCTTTTGCGTGTAGAAACCCCGCTGACCCAGAACTGTTTATTGAAGAGATTATCCTTTCCCTATTCAATAGACTTGCTGCCTTTGTCAAAGATTAATTGGTCATATTATTACTGTTTAATGGGTATAGAGTTTCAGATTTGCAAGATGAAAAGAGTTTGAAGATGGATGGTGTCAATAATTGCTCAACAATGTGAATATACTTAATGTCACTAAACTGAACACTTAAAAATGGTTAAGATAGATTTTATATCACATGTATTTTACTACAGTTTTAAAAAATAAATTGACCATAGATGAATGGGTTTATTTCTGAACTCTCAATTCTGTCCCACTAGTCTATATGTCCATGGGGTCACAAAGAGTCGAACACAACTAAGTAACTGAACTGACTGACTGACTAGTCTATACATCTATCCTTATGCCAACAGCACACTGTTTCCATTACTGTCGCTTTTAATAAGCTTTGAAATTGGAATGTGTGATTACTCTAATTTTGTTCTTTTTCAGAATTGTTTGGCCTTTTGGGTCCCTTGCAATTGCATATGAATGTAAGGACCATCTCTTTCATTTCTGCAAACACTTTTGGAATTTTGATAGGGATTGTGTTGAATCTGTAAATAGGGGTATTACCATCTTAACAATATTAAGTTTTCTAATCCATGAATACAGAATGTCTTTCCATTTATTTCAGTCTTCTTTCTTCTTTCTTTCAGGAATGTTTTGTAGTTTTCAGCTAGGGTAGGTCTTAAACTATAATGTTTTTCTTCCCTTGCTTAGTATGACACACTTTAGATCAAATAAGAAAGGAGCAAAACTTACAGGAAGGCAATCAATATTTCCTTCATTTCGTTGGCACCCACCTATGAGAAAAAAAGACTTATAGATCACTCAGTATTAAATGAGCATTTATTGACAATTCTTTCTATTTTGAGCCCTGAACTAGGTGCTGGTTTCCGTAAGTTTAAACTAGTATGAGTATCAGGTTGAAATCCAAACAGTGATGCTATAATGGGAAATACTACAAAGCAGCCTTGGACAGAAAGCTGAGGGAACAGAAGCAAAGCAGAACTAAGGTCTGTAAGGAGTGTCAGAAAGAGGCTTTGAAGGTGAAGTGAAATTTTGCCAGCCAGAAAAGGGGAATGAAGACAACATTTGAGGGTGAGGATGTGAACCACAGCACGAGGCAAGGCAAGTTCAGGAAATGCTAAGGATAGCTGCTCATTTGAACAATTGTTAAAAAAAAAAAAAAATTAAGGCACATTGTGTGTGCTAGGTTGCTTCAGTCATGTCCAACTCTGTGTGACCACATATACGGACTGCAGCCCACCAGGCTCCTTTGTCCATCAGATTCTCCAGGAAAGAATAGTGCCCTCCTCCAGAAGATCTTCCTGACCCAGGGATTGAACCTGTGTCTCTTACATCTACCTGCATTGGCAGGCATGTTCTTTACCCCTGGCACCACCTGGGAAGCCCCTAAGGCACATTATCTGTTAATATATTCCTTTCAAAAAAGATGATGGATTTTATTTTATTTTATTTTTGGCCATGTATCACAGTATATGGGATCTTAGTTCCCTGACCAGGTATCAAACTTGAGCCCCCTGCAGTGAAATGGCAAAGACTTAACCACTGGACAGCCAGGGATGTGCCAAGATGATGCATTTCAAAAGTGAGGAATAGAATAAAGGCTGCACAATAAATAACAGTATTTTCATCAATGTTAATTTCTTGATTTTGATACTTGTACTATGGTTAGGGGACTTCCTGGTGGCTCAGATGGTAAAGCGTCTGTCTATAATGTGAGAGACTTGGGTTCGATCCCTGGGTTGGGAAGATTCCCTGGAGAAGGAAATAGCAACCCACTCCAGTATTCTTGCCTTGAAAATCCCGTGGACGGAGCAGCTTGGTGCAGGCTACCATCCATGGGGTTGCAAAGAGTCAGGCACAACTGAGCGACTTCACTTCACTTTACTTCACTATGGTTAGGAGAGACAATGTTTTAGGAGATACACACTGAAATATTTAGGGGAAGGGGACACCCTTTAGCACAAGTTACTTTCAAATGGTTCAGGGAAAATAATATGTTTGTATATAGACAGAGAGAAAATCATAAAGTAAAAATGGCAAAATGCCAACAAGTGGAGAATCAGAGTGAAGGGTGTAGAAGAACTTTTGTACTGTTCTTGCAACTTTCTTACAATTCTGAAATTAATTAAAAAAAATCTTCCACCAAAAGTAATGATGTCTCTTCTCTACAATACAAATGGAGTTGTGGAAAAAAAAAGAACAAGTTCTGTCTAAAATGTTTTTATACACATAGAAAAATATCTGAAAAGACACCAAACTACCTATCAGTGAGTACTTCCAGAGAGTAGAAGTAGGCTGAGAAAAGGAGTATTTAAATTTACTTTATACATTTTTGTATTGCAACTATTTTATTAACAGCATGTATTAATTTTGTAATTAAAACTAAAGCCACAGAAGACATTTTAAAAGACCTGGGGGTAATAATTAATGACCAAGGAACACTTTTCTATTGTATGATAATAGGGAAAGGGTGGTAAGAAAAGATGTTTTTTCATAAAGAAAAATACATATCTTACATACATCAAAACATACATAAAAATCAGCAAATAGATGTGAACAGATAAACAATTGTTGCTACTTAATGAGAGTGGTTTTTATGTCCCTGAGAAGCTTTTCTTCAGAAACTGAGAAGTCAAAAATCTTAGCACGTTGTTCTCCCTGTTTAATGCTCCATTGGTAAGGAAAATCAAAGAAACTCTCTAGTAATTTAAGCAAAAAGCCTACATCTATCTTCACCTTAATTACTGCCTACATTTGCAGAAGCCAAGGTTGTTTTTGTTCATTTAACAACTTCTGTGGGATGACAAAATAAAATAAAATAAAATTACAGCCTGTTGTATTTTTCTAAGCACACCCGAATAATCAAACTGAATTAAATACTCACTAGAATCACACACTTTAAAAAAGAGAGAAGTTCCATTTAGTATATGTATAGATGAAAAGGGAAATATAAAAATGACACCAATAAGCCATTACCTAATATCCTGCTTCTGGCCCCAGAATAGAAAGACCACCAACTCACCCTTTCCCCAGGGTTAGAAGTGGCTCAAAACAGAAGTGATGTAAAGCGTCCTAAACCAAGGCCATGGATATGCTTCATCTGCTCAGTTCGAGAGAGGACCAAAGGAGTTAGGTTAAGTCTTAGGGCATCAGCCTCTGCGGAATATCAGATGGCAAGCTCAGAAGGCTCAGATCATCGGGACTCAGTCCATTTTCTCCCAGTTCCTCCCACTGCTGAATACCATTGTCAAGGTCCCTCAGCCTCAAGGGCATAGGCTTATCTGTTACTGTCCTGGGTTGTTAACTCCCAAGACTCAGTAGACAAGAGGACTGTCTTGAGTAATCTGTCCTACTTGTGATTCTTTTAATAAACGAGGATATTCTTCTGGTTGGATTCTTTTGTATCCCAGGACAACATCTTTCAAGTATTGATACATTTTAAACTAAAATATGCTCAGTATATAAACTCTGGATATGAATATGACATAGGTTTCTTCTTTGGTAAAAGTTACAGAAGAAGCTCCCCAATCAGCTTGAAAACTACCTCATTTTTTAAAATTCTAAATCCCAAATTTAATGATTGCACATTTACTTTTTAAAGATATTGACCTTACAGCTTGAATATTAATCTATTTATTCAAAATTATTTATTATCACTGTGATAATCAATAAAACATATTTCCTCCCTTAAGAATCATATACACTAATAAGCTTTTTTTTTTTTTAAAAAAAGAGACCAATAAGAAATCACCTAAATATATCATCTTCAGTTTAATTCAGTTCAGTCATTCAGTTGTGTCCGACTCTTTGCGACCCCATGGACTGCAGCATGCTAGGCTTCCCTGTCCATCACCAACTCCCGGAGGTTACTCAAACTCATGTCGATTGAGTCAGTGATGCCATCCAACCATCTCATTCCTCCGTCATCCCCTTCTCCTCCTGCCTTCAATCTTTTCCAGCATCATGGTCTTTTCAAATGAGTCAGTTCTTCACATCAAGTGGCTAAAGTATTGGAGTTTCAGCTTCAGCATCAGTTCTTCCAATGAATATTCAAGACTGATTTCCTTTAGGATGGACTGGTTGGATCTCCTTATAGTATAAGTGACTCTCAAGAGTCTTCTCCACCACCACAGTTCAAAAGCATCAATTCTTCAGTGCTCAGCTTTCTTTATAGAGTCTTTTCAAATGAGTCAGTTCTTCACATCAAGTGGCCAAAGTATTGGAGTTTCAGCTTCAGCATCAGTTCTTCCAATGAATATTCAAGACTGATTTCCTTTAGGATGGACTGGTTGGATCTCCTTATAGTATAAGTGACTCTCAAGAGTCTTCTCCACCACCACAGTTCAAAAGCATCAATTCTTCAGTGCTCAGCTTTCTTTATAGTCCAATTCTCACATCCATATGTGACTACTGGAAAAACCATAGCTTTGACCAGGCGGACCTTTGTTGGCAAAGTAATGTCTCTGCTTTTTAATATGCTGTCTAGGTTGGTCATAACTCTTCTTCCAAGGAGAAAACGTCTTTTTTACGAGTTAGATAATATATTGTTTTGGGCAAGTTTGCTGAGTGACACATACGCATGCGTTTGTGCGCTCACACACACACAGACACACAGACACACACACAATAATAGAATCTTGCTCACAAAGAATTGTCTTGTATTGGTGACACTAAATTCAACTTCATTTTGCACTACACTGTATGTAGGTATCTAGCCATTTTATATTTTATTCCCCTGAGATCCCTTAATTTTGACAGCGTTTAATTTGTCTTAAGGTATATTCTGAACCAGAAATAAATATTGGATAAGTAGTGTTTTCACTAAAAAAAAGAAATGCTAAATCTCAGGTCACATTGTAGAACAATTGAAATAAAAGTCATATTTTAGCAAAAAAAAAAAATAGTGTCCTCACTGACATATTACAAAGCAACAGAAAGCAGTTCTGAGCAATAGCATTGAAAAGAAGCTCATGTGTTTTCCTTCCTCAGGTTAGCTCTTGATAGAATTTCAGAGTACCATTTAAAAAATTGTAGCCATTGAGGTAACCATCTAACCGCTCTTAAAAAGCTGGATCTCTGTATTCTTTCTTTTCAAAAATGTATCCGAGGTGTCTCAGAAATGAAGTGTATGACACCATAAATGTACCAGAAAAAAAATGGGTAAATTTTTTTATAGTCTTGCATTATGGAAATATTGTATAGATATTACAGTTATTCCAGAAGCCATAAAATGATAAAATAGCTCACATAAAAATTACAATTCTTAAAGGTAAAATTACTTTAATAGAGTTGAAAGAAAAACTAAGAAAAATAGCAACAAACATGACAGAAAAGGACTGATTTGTTTAATAAACAAAGAGCTCTTATAAAAACAAAAGCAGGTATGACATCAAGGAGGAACTGGGAGATTGACAGGCTATTTCCATTCCCTGTTCTCTACTCTTTGGTAAGGACAATTGACTTTTCTCAGTCTTATGTAAAGTACTGTGCAATCACAATTGCAAGCAAGGTCCTTAGTTTTAATCTTTCCAACAAAGTTTCTTACCTTTGAGCTCTTCCTATATAGAAATTCTGGTGTTACCACTAGTAAGATATCATCGCAGTAAAATAATTAGCAAAAACATAAATAGGCAATATAAAATAACCACATGTGGTTTTCAATACCAATCATTATTATAAAAAATTATATTAAAAATCATGCAATACCATTTTTTGTCTATTAAATAAGCAAAGAATAAAAAGATGATACCTTGTGCTTGAGAAGGTGAGAAAATGGGCATTCTTATTTCCAGCTGGTGGGAGTGTAAATTGGTACAATTTTGGAGGGTACATAAAGGATATATCTATCTATATAGACAGATACTGAAACGGAACTAGCAATTCCACTTCTAGAAATTTATCCCATAGATATACTTGTCCATGTTCACAAACATTCAGGGATGTTCATTAGCTTTTGATAATAGTGGAAAGCTAAAAACAACCTAAATGTCAACAACAGGTCTCTGAAAAAAAAGAGACTATAGCTATTAAAAAGAGAGAGGTGAGAGTATATTACAGACTTAATTAGATTTCTAAGTTATGTGAAAAATAAGTTTTAGAACCAGTGATCACATTTGTATAAAATAATGTATATGTATCTATACATATGTGGGAGGAAAGAGCACATTTTACATATTTCTGTATATATGAATATATTCCAAGAAATAAATGTTAATAAAAGATGTGGTATGGACCTAACAGAAGCAGAAGATATTAAGAAGAGGTGGCAAGAATACATGGAAGAACTGTACAAAAAAGATCTTCATGACCAAGATAATCAGAATGGTGTGATCACTCACACTCACCTAGAGCCAGACATCCTAGAATGTGAAGTCAAGTGGGCCTTAGGAATCATCACTACGAACAAAGCTAGTAGAGGTGATGGAATTCCAGTTGAGCTATTTCAAATCCTACAAGATAAGGCTGTGAAAGTGCTGTACTCAATATGCCAGCAAATTTGGAAAACTCAGCAGTGGCCACAGGACTGGAAAAGGTCAGTTTTGATTCCAATCCCAAAGAAAGGCAATGCCAAAGAATGTTCAAACTACTGCACAATTGCACTCATCTCATATGCTCGTAAAGTAATGCTCAAAATTCTCCAAGCTAGGCTTTAGCAATACATGAACCGTGAACTTCCAGATGTTCAAGCTGGTTTTAGAAAAGGCAGAGGAACCAGAGATCAAATTGCCAGCATCTGCTGGATCATCGATAAAGCAAGAGAGTTTCAGAAAAACATCTATTTCTTCTTTATTGACTATGCCAAAGCCTTTGACTGTGTGGATCACAATAAACTGTGGAAAATTCAGAAGGAGATGGGGATACCAGACCACCTGACCTGCCTCTTGAGAAACCTATATGCAGGACAGCAAGCAACAGTTAGAACTGGACATGGAACAANTCTTCTTTATTGACTATGCCAAAGCCTTTGACTGTGTGGATCACAATAAACTGTGGAAAATTCAGAAGGAGATGGGGATACCAGACCACCTGACCTGCCTCTTGAGAAACCTATATGCAGGACAGCAAGCAACAGTTAGAACTGGACATGGAACAAAGACTGGTTCCAAATAGGAAAAGGAGTACATCAAGGCTGTATGTTGTCACCTTGCTTATTTAACTTAATGCAGAGTACATCATGAGAAATGCTGGGCTGGAAGAAGCACAAGTTGGAGTCAAGATTGCCGGGAGAAATATCAATAACCTCAGAAATGCAGATGACACCACCCTTATGGCAGAAAGAGAAGAGCAACTAAAAAGCCTCTTGATGAAAGTGAAAGAGGAGAGTGAAAAACTTGGCTTAAAGCTCAACATTCAGAAAATGAAGATCATGGCATCCGGTCCCATCACTTCATGGCAAATAGATGGGGAAACAGTGGAAACAGTGGCTAATTTTATTTTTTTGGGCTCCAAAATCACTGCAGATGGTGACTGCAGCCATGAAATTAAAAGATACTCATTCCTTGGAAGGAAAGTTATGACTAACCTAGATAGCATATTCAAAAGCACAGACATTACTTCACCAACAAAGGTCCGTCTAGTCAAGGCTATGGTTTTTCCT
Source organism: Aepyceros melampus (assembly GCA_006408695.1). Lineage (NCBI taxonomy): Eukaryota > Metazoa > Chordata > Mammalia > Artiodactyla > Bovidae > Aepyceros > Aepyceros melampus. The sequence continues at coordinate 245,935 of SJXQ01002445.1, read as the reverse complement.
GGGGTCACGTATGGATGTGAGAGTTGGACTGTGAAGAAAGCTGAGCACTGAATAGTTGATGCTTTGAACTGTGGTGTTGGAGAAGACTCTTGAGAGTCCCTTGGACTGCAAGGAGATCCAACCAGTCCACCCTAAAGGAGATCAGTCCTGGGTGTTTATTGGAAGGACTGATGTTGAAGCTGAAGCACCAATACTTCGGCCATCTGATGCGAACAGCTGACTCATCTGAAAAGACCCTGATGCTGGGAAAGATTGAGGGGAGGAGGAGAAGGCCATGACAAAGGATGAGATGATTGGATGGCATCACCGACTCAATGGACATGGGTTTGGGTGGACTCCGGCAGTTGGTGACGGACAAGGGAGGCCTGGCGTGCTGTGGTTCACAGGGTCTCAAAGAGTCGGACACGACTGAGCGACTGAACTGAACTGAAAAGAGGTTTTTATCCTTTGGACTTAAAAAAAGGTGATTGAATATCGTCAAAAACTACAAAGCATCTTTGAATTTTTCCATAAAAATAAAATTACATTTGGAAAAAAAGTTGTTTAGTGTTTAAGACAAAACATCTGCCAAGTGTATTTAGTTTGACATTTTTTCGTGTCCTGTTTACCAAACTAGAAACAAACTTCCAATCAGTTAACTGATATAATTAGAAAGAAGTGCTACCTCAGAATGATATGTTTAATGATATATTTGCACCATGGAATACATTGATCTATAAATGCAAAAAAAGACTACAGCCAGGAGAAGTGTGTAGAGTTAAGCAGCATGATACCATTGAGATAACCCAGTTTCCTTAGTTATATTCCCCATTGCCTTCTCTCATATGCAAGAGAGAATAAGAATGCAAACATCAAAACTATTTATCTCTGGGAAGTCTAAAACTAGGTGGTCCTGACAGATTATGTTCATCATACTAAGAAATCTAGAATTTGTTAATGATAACCATTAAGCAGTTTTAAGTAAGAGGACGGCATGATCAGGATTGGGTTTTATAAAAATCTCTTGGGCAGCACTGTGAGAAATGTGAAGGAGAAGGACAATATTTAAGGTAGAAAATTGCAGTAACATAGGAAAGGGATGATGAGTACTTTTGGTTTTTAAAGAACATAGCAAGTTACAAATGAGGACACTGGTCCTCTGGTTGGACCCTGAGGCCCTGGGAGGAACTCTGGAGGACAGTGCTGAGGCAGTTTATGGAAGCCTTTGGCAGTGATGGTCAGGCCTTTGGAGGCAAAGGCAAAGACAAGGAGTGGTACTTGTTATACAAGGTGGCCCACTTGGCCAAAACTATGGAGGTTACTTCCCTGAAGGACATTTCTTCTCTTTGCCCATCTTAAGAGTTTGAGGTTTTTTTACTCCTTCCCAGGGAAATCCCTCAAGGTCCTGAAAGTCTTGTCCATTCTGCAACAGATCCAGGGAAGTAAATGATTGAGGTTGAAGGAATTTGTGACCACTGGGTTGATCTGGCAGTCCAAATGCCCCAAGAAAGTGAAACTATCATCCATGGTGCCTCATTCTGACCAAACCACCTTAATTCTGTGAGATGAAGCAACTGTAGGGAAAAACAAAATCAGTAAGTGCTTTATTCTTGCCAGGATATTCTCTTTGCAAGGTGACAGGGCACTGGGTCTCATCAGGGACACATCTTATTCTTGTTTCTAAAGCAACTTACACTATCTCTCTGCTCTTGTGCCTAAGACACTGCTGCTAATGACTGATGTGGACAACTGCTGTAACCCTGCTAAGAGCTATACTTCTACTTGAGCAGCTGTGCTAAAGCCATCTTTCATGCCTCTCCAAGTCCTGCAGCTATCAGACCCCTGAACTCTGCAATAAGATTGGATTCACCAAATTTAACTCTCAGGGATTTAGTGATCATACAGACTCAAGTGACAGTGCAAAGAACCCAGAGACTCCTTCTGTGGCTACCATGTTCAGTTCTTGTAGTATAAGCAAAAGTAAAGAAAGAGTGAGAAAGATAATGAAGATCTGAACTAATCTGAACTACTAGTGCAGTAGTAGTAGCAAGGATAGAGAAAGGGTAACAGACTGAGATATACGAGAAGGAGAAACCATAGGCCTTCATGACTGACTGAATGTGGGAAGTAACAGAGAGGGAGACGTTGAGAATGATTACTTTGTGTTTCCAGTTTAGGCTCCTAGAAAGGAGGTCTTTCAAAATGATAAGAAAAGCAGGCTATGGAGCCACTTTTCAAGAGATTACAAACAGTGAAGTTTGGGACATACAGCGTTTAAGACGGTTGAAAGACTTACACCAAGATCAACATGTAGTTGGATAATATAGCTTTTAACTCAGGCAACAGTACTGGGCTGAAGGTACAGATTGTTGGAGAGTGGGTAGGTGGGTAGGCATGATTATAAGATGGTAAATGAAGCTGTTGAGGAGAAAGAGATGACTCAGGGAGAGTGTGCAGAACTGAGAAGAGAAGTGAGCGAAAGATAACAGTTCTTGAGAAAAATGGTAGAGAATTTGCATTAAGGGGTAAATAGAATAACAGAAGTCTCCAAAGAAATACACATAAAATATGTTATAAATATTATATGTAATGTATATATTATGCATACTATATTATGCTATATATTATATAACATATATAGGGCATATGTTATATAACATAGAGCATAACATATACAGGGCATTATTATAGAAGCTAAAAGAAGAGAAAGCTTCAAGAATTGTTAGTTATGCCTATGATTTATTTGAAGCCAAAATTTTGAAGTACTAGAACCCCCAATTTTTTTTTTTGACCATGCCACCAGCTTGTGGGATCTTAGTTCCCTGACCAGGAACTGACCAGGCCTTTGGCAGTGAAAGCACCAAGTCCTAACCACCGGACAACTAGGGAATTCCCTAGGGCCCCTGATTCTAATGTTTCTGTGGAAAGAACTCTTGGCTTTATAATAATCCACTTTTTGATGCAGTTCCAAAGAATATGTTCTCGGTAAAACAGGAGCTTATATAGACTTGCTTTTTTTAATTGATAAATTCTCTCTATTAATTGATAAACAGATAAATTGCACATTTATATTTGTGTATTCTATACATGTTAATATATATTATATATGGAGGGAATTCTTAAGTCTTAAAACTATTAACAAAATTTTGAATACATAATTCTAAAATCAATTCCCCCAAAAAAATTTGAAAACTTGAAGATAAGTGATGTATGTTAAATTGAGATATGTCCATTGGATTTACCAACTAAAATCACTGATGTATTAAGCAAGAGCAATTTTGGTCAAATGGCAAAATCTATACTGCTATGAGGTAAGGAAGGGAAAACAAGGCATATGGTTGTTGCTAGAGAGGACAATAGGCTGAGACAGGATTTTCTTTTTGGGAAAGATGCTGCTAAGACAAAGACTAAACTTCCCAGGTGGTGCTAGTGGTAAAGAATTCACCTGCCAGTGCAGGGGACTCAAGAGATGTGGGTTTGACCCCTGGGTCAGGAAGATCCCCTGGAGGAGGAAATGGCAGCCCACTCCAGTATTCTTGCCTGGGAAATTCCATGGACAGAGGAGCTCGGTGGGGTACAGTGCATGGGATGGCAAAGAGTTGGACACGACTGAGTGCGCATAAATGTGCCCTGCTGAGAAAGAGAGGGAGGCAGATAATTGAAGAAGCGTGCCAGCAAAGAGGAAGGGGGGTTGAGGTCCAGAGTCCAACTGGAGGGATTAACTTCGGAACAAAGAAGGGCTGTCACAGCCTCTTTCCCATGATAAGCAGAAAGTCATGCAAATGTATTTATATGAGACATCCACCACCCACCAAAACTTTGTGATACAAAGCTTCTTGGTGCTGGAGTTCCAAATCAGCGGAGAGCAGGCATCTGCAATGCTGTAAGAGGTGACAAGCAAACTCTCTCCCTGGGTCATCCCATTTCACAACTTTGACAACTACCACATCTCACATGTTCAGCAATGTCAAAAGTAGAGTGAAAACCAAGTCTTTAGTGTTCCTTAGTTGAGGTATAATTTACTCAATAAGTATCATAAAATATTTATTAAGGTAAATATCATCAAATGCACCAGTTTTAAATATACACTTAAATGATTTTTAGTAAATATATCAAATTATGCAAGTGTCACTGTTGCCAAATCAAACCTGGGTCTGCTTGCCCATGCACCGTAAAGCCAGTCTACTAATACCAGACTGTGGAAGAAAGTGAAGTGAAAATCACTCGATCATGTCCAGCTCTTTGTGAGCCCATGGACTATACAGTCCATGGAGTTCTCCAGGCCAGAATACTGGAGTGGGTAGCCTTTCCCTTCTCCAGAGTGGTGACGGAAAGTACATTGTGTATTGCAAGGCCAACCAAAGAGTATGGACAGCTAACAAACAAAAGACCTAAACTCTCCAGTGGATTTAAGGCAAGGATTTTTAAAGACAAAGTGAGGGAGAAAGTGAGAGGATGCGTGACCAACTTTTGCATGATTCTCTGATTGGTTAATGATGAGGGAACAGGGTGATGTGTCACAGGGATTAACACCATCGGTCCTCAGGCTCCAGCCAGTCTGGGGTCTACCTGTTCTTCAAGCAGTTGGCTTCTTCCCTCTGGTGGGGGTTTTAGTGTCTGTAAAACAACTCAGAAATGTGTTAGACACTATCTATGTCCTTCAGGGAGGGACTAAAGATTCTCTGACTCTACCATTTGGCTGTTCTATTTGTTCAAATTGTTACCAGTTCTTCTTACCCAACTGCTATTGATTATTATTACAAGTTCACATTCCTTTGGTCATTAACTCTTGACCCAGCATTTTGTGACTGAGAGTAGGCCTGGAAAACTTAAGTTTTTCTACAAACAAGAGGCAAGCAGAGGCTAAGGCCCATTTTCAGCAATCTCCATTTCTACACCAGCCCTATGCAACTACAGATCTATTTTTCATGCCTATAAATTTGCCCTTTTGGACATTTTATATAAATCATACAATATGGTTTGGGTGGTCTTTTTGGCTGGCTTCCTTCACTCAGTATAACTGACTTTTAGGCTTATCCCTCTTGTAGCATGAACCAGCAGTTCACTCCTTTTTATATTGCTGAGTAGTATTCCTCTATATGGCCACACTACATTTTGCTTAACTAGTCACCAGTTGAACATTTGCTACATTGCTTTTGCTTCCCCCTTTGACCCTGAGTGACAGAACCTAGACTGACAATTTTCTCTTAGTTCTTTCAATATGCCTGTTTACAATTTTAGAGAGTGTTAAGCTAGGCTTTGCCAACTCTTTGGTGAAGGATAAAGTAAGCTGGGGGGAATTGGTGAAGATAAAGATATTGTGATCAGATCCAGTCACCACATCAGTGTCTTACAGATTGTGACAGGATGTATACCTGCCATAATCACAGGAGGATAACTCACATACTCTGAAATTGTGGCCACTGCAATATACCAGCACAAACCAATAATGACAATGACAGCAATAGCCACCACAATAAAACCTCCCAGGAAATAATGGGGAAAATGATGCTATCTGGGTGGTGGGGTGGTGAAGGGGGAGACCCAATGAGAAAAATGACATTGGTTATGCCAGAATAGGAATAAAAATGTTGTCCTAACATAAACATTGTCCTATATGCACTGATGTCCATGGATGATAAGTGACCCTCTCAGAACATACCTTGAGAGCTATATGCACAGCCTAAATGGTTGAAGGCAAAGTTATCATAAAATGAATATATATCCCAAGAAGTTATTCAATCATTTTGTATTTTTTACTTTTCTTTTTTAACTTTTACTTTTTAATACACAAAAGTGTACAAATGAGTATAAAAAGCCCTTGAGTAGCTATCATCCAGATACAACAACCCGCAAACCATGGCCAATCTGCCCCATCCACAAATTAATTCTACCCCCCCAACCACACACACATTAATTCTGCCTTCCCATATTATTTTGCAGCAAATCTCAGGCATCATTTAATTTTATCCATAAATATTTCATCATGCAACTCCACAAGAGAATTTTTTGTAATAACACGGCCACAATACCATGATCACATCTAAAATGTTATAATTTCTTAACATCAAATTTCCAGTCATTGTTCCTATAATTCAAATTTGTAACTTAAAGCAACCAGCCCAGATGGCCAAAAGAACCTCTGTCAGATGAAGACTTGGAGAAGAGGGGCTCCATGCATGTCTTGATAGAATACATGAGGTAACATTTCTTCATATTGCCAAGTGATCTTGTCAGGCTGGGGTTTTAAAGGACAGAAGGGAATGTAAAAATAAGCTTGGAAAACATATGCCATATGGACATTAGAGGATTACTCTCCTCTTTTGGATATGAAATGACTAATTAACTATTTGCAGCTAAAATGTGTGGGATCTTTTTCAGAAAATGGAATATATCTTTCCTTCACTAAGCATATTGATTAGAGACATAATCTAGACTGTCTGGGAATAGTTTTTCTGTAGCAGAATAAATCACACCCTTATAATAAAACACACCCTTTGATGTACTGTTTAATTTTAGATATATCTTGACACATTTATTTAAATATTTTGGTGCTGGATTTTTTTCCCTTTAGGCATGCCTGATGTCCACATTTATAATTTAGCTGTCATTTTTTTTCTCAAAAGGTTATGTGAGGCAATTGGAATAATCAATCCCAAGTTTTGTCATTTATGAGCAGTACAACCTTATACAAGTTACTTAACCTCTCCGAGCACAAATTTTTTTGCCATTTGTTGGCCATTAAGGATTTGTGATGATTAAATGAAATGATGAATCTAGCATTATGCCTGCATGAAGAAATCATAGCTATCATTAACAAAAGATGATTTTTCTATAATAAAAGTCTATAATTTATCAAAAGTTCCCCCAATGACAGTTTTTCTTTAGCTGTATGATTTTTTACTGATGCTTCAACAAAACCATATGTTATTACACATGATCAGATAGCTAAGAAATACTTTACATTGTCTTGAATGTAAAAAATGGCTTACAGGAATAGAATTGTAACTGATAGACACTCTTAAATCATTCTATTTTGAATCTACTTTTTAAAAATCAGTTCAGTCCAACCATCTTTATCTATTCTATCCTCTCAGAATAAAATACCAAACTTTTCTGTTTGAAACTAACAGACAAAAATAATCAGAAAATACCAAAAAATTCTCATTCTCTCATTTTAGAGACAATGCCCCCAAAGTTTCAAGTCTTTAGGTTTGATTCCAAACCTGACCCTGGCCTGAAGTATGCCTGGGGGAAAACCAGAAAAATTGGAATAATCAATCCCAAGTTTTGTCATTTATGAGCAGTACAACCTTATACAAGTTACTTAACCTCTCCGAGCACAAATTTTTTTGCCATTTGTTGGCCATTAAGGATTTGTGATGATTAAATGAAATGATGAATCTAGCATTATGCCTGCATGAAGAAATCATAGCTATCATTAACAAAAGATGATTTTTCTATAATAAAAGTCTATAATTTATCAAAAGTTCCCCCAATGACAGTTTTTCTTTAGCTGTATGATTTTTTACTGATGCTTCAACAAAACCATACTGTTATTACACATGATCAGATAGCTAAGAAATACTTTACATTGTCTTGAATGTAAAAAATGGCTTACAGGAATAGAATTGTAACTGATAGACACTCTTAAATCATTCTATTTTGAATCTACTTTTTAAAAATCAGTTCAGTCCAACCATCTTTATCTATTCTATCCTCTCAGAATAAAATACCAAACTTTTCTGTTTGAAACTAACAGACAAAAATAATCAGAAAATACCAAAAAATTCTCATTCTCTCATTTTAGAGACAATGCCCCCAAAGTTTCAAGTCTTTAGGTTTGATTCCAAACCTGACCCTGGCCTGAAGTATGCCTGGGGGAAAACCAGAAAACTTCCATTTTTTTCCATCCATTTGTAGGCATAGAATGAAAATCATTTATAGTAGAATATTAATGAAATAGGTTGCTAGTTCAGCAAACATATTTTTATGCTCAATGTATGGTTTATTAAAATCTGTGTTAAATACTTAAGTCAGTTGTCTCTGCCTCTACAGGTTTAAACATGCTTTGGGCAACTGATTTTGTGATTGGTTTAAGATCTTGCCATACCTCTTAGTTAGCAATAAATCTTCATTATGTAGTTCCTCAGAAATGAAAAGTATGATGAATCAGCCCAAATGTGTACTGACCTTAACACAGTTCCTGGTCTATTCTCTAGTGAATTGCTTCCCTTTAGTAAAAGGGGACACATCACCATAATTCCAGCCTATTATGAGCTCTGATTCATTACTTGAAGTTTTATTACAATGTGTCATGAGTGTTCATGATATGTGGCATGAAATATTCTTGGAGAGGTCAGCTTCACAAGCGCTACTGTGGTCAGTCATGTAGATGGATAGCTGGTTGCTGAGTCTAGAGCAGTTTTCTATGTCCTTTGCTAACCAGCTACAAGGTGAGCTGGCTGGCAGCAGTTCAGCGGGCTACTTTCCCAAGCTACTGTTGCCTGTGTGCTCAGTGGCTCAGTTGTGTCTGACTCTGTAACCCCAGAGACTGTAGCCCACCAGGCTCCTCTGTCCATGGGATTTCCCAGGCAAGAATACTGGAATGGGTTACCATCTCCTTCTCCAGGGGATCTTCCAGACCCAGGGATCAAAGCAAAGCCTTCTGCATTGGCAGGCAGATTCTTTACCACTGAGTCACCTAGGAGGCCCCAATGCCACTGTTATCCATTCAAAAAATGAATGAGGGCCAGGCCTGCTCCACAGTCAATTCTATACCTGGTGCTTGTCTGCAAACCCTCTGCTGTCTGGGTGGAGGCACACTAAATAAGAGATCACTTTACAGTAATAAGTGTTAGTCACTTATCAAATATTTACCCAGAACCTCCTATATGCCAGGCGCTCTGTTAGGTCACTAGGGACACAATAGTAACCTAAGCAGATAAAAATATTTTAATGTGCTGTAATGTGCATAGGATGCCATGAAGGCCCAGATAAGAGGATCTAAATATACTAATAAACTTGAGGTCAGGGAAAGTTTTTCAGGGGAGGTGATACCTCAGCAGAGTTTGGAAAGATTAAAAAGATGCCAGATAAGGAAGGCATTCCAGGCGCATTATGAGAGGTGTGAAGCAGCAGGATACATTTGGGAAACTGGCAGGTTGGTATATAGCTGCTGCCTTATCTGAAAAAACAGCAGAAGTCAAGCAGGGACTTCATTGGTGGTCCAGGGCTAAGACTCTGCACTCTCAATGCAGGGAGCCTGAGTTCAGTCCCTGGTCGGGGAACTAGATCCCACATACTGCAACTAAAGCTCCAGTATGCCACAACAAAGACTGTGGATCCCACATGCCACAACGATGCCCCAGCACAGCCAAATAAATAAATCAATTATTTAAAAGGAAGAAAAAAGAAAAACTTGAAGCAAAAAGTGTCATGATTGCATTCACACGTGAGAGTGCTCATTCTGCCTGAAATACAGAAAATGGACTGTGAAGAGGATGGAAAGACCAATTAAGCAGCTAGTGTCATAACCCTGATTGCAGAGTAGGAGTGGAGCAGATTAGATTTATACTAAACTTACTGCAGGACTCTGCAACTGATTGAGGTGAGGTGAGGTGAAGTCACTCAGTCGTGTCCGACTCTTTGCGACCCCATGGACTGTAACCTACCAGGCTTCTCAGTCCATGGGATTCTCCAGGCAAGAATACTGGAGTGGATTGCCATTTCCTTCTCCAGAGGATCTTCCCAACCCAGGGATCGAACCCGGGTTTCCCGCATTGGAGGCAGACGCTTTAACCTCTGAGCCATGCAACTGATTAGGATAGGAAAAGACTAAACGACAGGTGACTAGGACACAGGTTTCTGGCTATAAATGCAGTGACTTCAGATATTGGTGCTGGTGAAAACTCTTGTTCATCAACTAAAAATTGAAGCACTTTTCTAATGTACTCAAGAAGCCTAAAGTTTAGGCCACCTTACCAGCCACTCTAGACCCAAAACTGGCCTCCAAGTAAAAGCCAGTGAGTTATTCCTGGAGACAGAAGTGATCATGAGCTTTGAGGAGGGCTTTGATGATGAAGAATGAACAGCTTGTTAACATGGGTTCAAGAGTTAGTTACTGTTTTCATTTTGGTGACATAACCTGCAGAAGTAGTTGAAAAAGAGGTTAAAAATAAAGCTACATTATGAGATCTGCAATTATGATCACATCTTGTACTTTAGAAAAGATTAATTAGGAGGCACTAATAAACTGGAACTATAAAGTCTCTCTGATAATTTAACTTAATGGTTGATTAAATCAGAATATTATTTTTCCAACACAGTGCTTGAGAAAACAGCTCCAAACTGTGATCAATGCCTTATTACAATTTTATTCTTAATAAATAAAGAATTACATCTTTTCCCAATGGATAACATTTTAAAGGTAATTTGTCACATATACATGATAATTCTCTAATTAACAGTGATCATTTATCTCCTGTACTGGGTGTGCTCAGTTGTGTCTAACTCTTTTGCAACCCCATGGACTGTAGCCTGTCAGGCTCCTCTGTTCATGGGATTATGTCAGCAAGAATAGTGGAGTTGTTTGCCATTTCCGCCTCCTCCAGGGAATCTTCCAGGCCCCGGGGATTGAACCCGAATGTTCTGCATCTCCTGCATTGGCAGGCAGATTTTTTTACCACTTGGGCCATTTAGGAAGCCCCATTTCTCTTATGGACTCTTGTAATAGCTTGCAAATTGGTTTCTCATCACCAGTCCCAGTCCTCTCCGTTTCACCCTAGTCTACCCCACTTCACAATAAATGAACAAAAACTGATTAAATTGAACACAAACTTGACACTGTCTTTCCTGTACATATTTTGAACAGTGACTAATAACTGTAGCATAAAGTCAAAACTGCCCAGAATATTAGTAAAGGGCTTAATGATTTGGGCCCATCACTTCTTGTCAATTGACAGCATAAGAGATCCTACATGCTACAGAGTGTGACCAAAGGGGGGAAAAGTGATTCTTGTAGCATTTTCCCTTTTCTTTTTAAAACTTTACATATATTAGCAAATGTATTTTCAATATCTTGTAGATCCCAACCAGTCATGAGTTCTCTATTCATCACTGGAACCATCTGAGGAGGTAATTCTCATCACAGATGGACATTAAAGTCTTATATTAGGTTGGAGTTCAGACTTGAAAAACTTTCATATCACTTCAGATACTAAGATTGTATAATTCTATGATAAAATATAATTCTTTGAAATAATATAAAACTGCGTTTAATCTAGCCATATAGTTTTGGCCTGGAGTCAGACAGTCTGGGTTCAAATTCCTGCTCTATTACTAACCGGTTGAAAGGCCCTGGGCATGTGATTTAATATCTTTTGGCTTCAGTATCCTTATTTGTAAGATGGAGAAAGTTATTGTGGAGAAGGGCACGGCAATCCACTCAGTATTCTTGCCTGGAGAATCCTGTGGACAGAGGAGTCAGTGGACTACAGACCATGGGATCACAAATAGACACGACTGAAGCACCCTGGACACATAAAGCTATTGTGAGAAATCAATGGGATTACATACAACAAATAGAGCTAGCAAATAGAACTCAACAAATATTAGCTCTAGGTATACGCAGGGGAGTGAAAGAGGTTATTAAGAGACAGTATACAATAAGAAGAAAAGAAGTCTGAGGGCAGGGCTATGGAAGAGAACATTTAGCTGTTGGGCAAGATGTTGCCCAACCCCAAATGGGTTGCACAGTATTCTCCCCAAATTCTTTTCCACTGGAAAACTTAAAATGTGATATTATTTGGAATTAGAATCTTTGTGGATAAAATCAAGTGAAAATGATGTCATACTGGTTTAGGATCAGGGCCCTAATCCAACTGACTAGAGGGAAATTTGGACTCAAGAGAACGACAAGAAGGAAAATGTGAAAACAATGGGAAGAGAATGTTGCATGAAGACAGAGACACAAGAAGACCAGGTGACAACAGAGACAGAGATTGGAGTGATGCATCTACCAACGAAGGGAGACCAAGGACTGCCAGCACCCACCAGAAGCTAGAGAGCCTTCACAGAGAGCACGACCTTTCTGACACCTTAGTCTCAAACGTCTAGCCTCATTTGTATCATTTAACCTTTATTCTTGGTTGTGCCACAGGGTATGAGGGGTCTTACTTCCCTGACCAGGGATAGAACCTATGCCCTCGGCAGTGGAAGTGTGGCATCCTAACCACTGGACTGCCAGGGAAGTCCCCATTTCTATTGTTTCAAGCCAAACAATTTGTTGTACTTGCATCCTAGAAAATGTTGTAATGGCATCCCTAGAAAACTAATACAGTTGGTGAGCAGTCAGGGAAAACAAATATCAGCTGATCTTCTCAAATACCTTGAGAAGTGGCAGAACAGTTTACAATATAAGAAAATGGATGATCAAAATTATTAGACTCTTGACAGAAACAGAATTTAAATCCAAGAGAAGAGTCCTGTTCAAACACTCTGACTCTAGTGAGCAAAATGCTTCATTCTTTCTCTTTTTGAAGTTTCCTTCCTCATCACAACTCCAACTACATCCTCTTACCTCCAGCAACTCTCTTTCAGGAAGACCACTGATTAGTGAATTCTACTCTCACACTGTACAAGCTTATGCACTGTATGTAGACTTCACTCTTATAGAAAGAACGTATCCCTCAGTAGGGAGGCTCAGGCATCTACAGTAAGAAAGACACACGGGAAAAACAGAAAACAGATCATTTCTCTTTCTATAGTCAGAGAGACAAGGTAGCAACCTACACCACTGACTCCAGTTTTCATGGGCAATTTCAGCAGAAAGAACAGAGCAGTGACATGACAAAGTTATAAGTAGTCCATATCATACTTTCTACTGTGTATTCATATTGGCACAGAGGCTTCCCAGGTGGCGCTAGTGGTAAAGAATCCGCAGGTCAATGCAGGAGACATAATAGACCCGGGTCTGATCCCTCGGTCAGGAAGATCCCCTGGAGAAAGAAATGGCAACCTACTCCAGCATTCTTTCCTGGAGAATCCCTTGGACAGAGGAGCCTGGGAGGGGGCTACAGTTCATAATGCTGCAAAGAGTGGAACACGACTGAAGCTACTTAGCATGCATGGGCACAGAAAGATAGTTCACTAACTTTTCTGTTTTAAACAGGACCCTTGGTTCAATGTTCCTTCCATTAAACCCTCTTGATAGTATTGTAGAAGCTATTGTTTTTTAAGATTAAAATGAACTTTCAGCCGAATGACTACCAAATAAAAATGTCTTTACTTGTTCTTCTCTAAGGGATAAGTAGCACAAGGTTGAAATCAGAAAGTCTTCGGGTCCAATTCTGGCTTTAGATGGGGCACTGGGAATATTCGCTTCGAACAGGCAAGGAAGTAACCAACTTTCTGTGTTTCTTGCGAAGAATAAATGATAGGCAAAACACCTGGCACAGCAATTTCGTCCCAAGAAGGCACGAATCAAAGCTTTCGGGGTCGTGTCTTCCCTAAGAGAGCTCGGCAATGGCTATGTTCTAACACCTCAGCCACAGAAGCGCTCCTAGGACCCTTACCCCAAGGGGCGGTCCGGAGGGAAGGACCCGGGCTTGGCTCCGCCCCAGCTAGGGCCGCCCGGCACGCCTGATCGCCTCGGCCCTCGGTGTTTTCCACCCCCCGACCCCACCTGTATCCAGAACAGCGGCCGCGTGCACTCGTAGCTCCCTAGTGCCCAGGACGCGGGCGCCTGCGAGGGTTCGGGACCGACGTGGAGTGAGGCACAGCCAGGGACAGCCCGGGCCCCGTGCGCCGCGCCCACGCGAGGTCCCCGCCGGCGCCCCCGCACGCTCGCCGTCCCCCGGCCCCGCCCCCGAGCGCCGAGATCTGTCGGCTGCCGGGGTCGGTAGGTCCCCGGGTGTTTACCGGCCTGTTTGCTACCATGCCGCTGTACGAGGGCTTGGGAAGCGGCGGGGAGAAAACGGCGGTCGTGATCGATCTGGGAGAGGCTTTTACCAAGTGAGTGACGGCGTCCGGGAAGGGAGGGCGGGTAGCCGAGCCCCGGGCCCAGCCCCGGTCCTCCTTGCAGTCTCGGGGGCGGCTGTTTAGGCCTCCAGTTCGCCCCGGGACCTCCGCAAATGACGGCCCCTGTCACCTGCACCGTGGGCGATGCGAATCCCGGGGATCCGTTGGGCCGTCTGGTTCTGATTCCTAGAGAGACCCAAGAGGCTTTGAGAGAGTGGCCTTCACTGCCGTCCCTGTCTTCACCCCCAAACTGAACGGACCCTTTGGCGTCACCTGTGCCGGGGATGACAGCGATGACCTGGGCCCCGCTTATCCTAGTTTTATTCCTTAGAAAGGTGGCGGCCGAACTGTAATGCTTGATGACGGCCTTCATTATTAAACATCTATTGAACAGAGATGCTATTGGTGCTGGAAATTCAAATGTATCTTGCTTCCCGAGAGTGGGACGTCGAATTAGGAAGACTGGATGCGTAACGATCCGAAACCCTGTAGACACGAGAGATCCTTTGTTGCCCCACCCCCACCCCCACAGCTTTTAGATTAAGAAATTTACCATATTTTAAAAGGCAACTTGTAAACACTAGATTAGTGATTCTCAACCTTTTGGATGACATAAATCCTATTGATGACCGAAAGAAAGCCAAAAAATACACAAACCTTAAAATACTTGCACACAATTTCAGGGCTTGGTGGACCATCGCAGTGGTCTGTGGACTCCAGATTTAGAACCCTTGCACTGGGTTTAAGAAAAAAGGAACGTGACAGCCAGAATTGCATATATATAATGGAAACTATTTGAAAAAAATTTGTATATCATTGAATAGTGCCAGACATACAGTGTGTGTTTAATAACTATTTGTTGAACAAGTGGTCAGAAGAGCCTGTTTAAGAAATTGGAGGAAACTCCCTGGCGGTCCAGTGGTTAGTTCTTGGTGCTTTCACTGCCAACGGCCTGGGTTGAATCTCTGGTTGGGAAACTAAGATCCCATAAGCTACCAAGCATGGCCAAACAAAACAAAACAGAAAGAATTGGACATCAGGTGCTCCATAATTGGATTAAACATAGTTCTTGGTTCATGATATTCTCTTACTTTTCTATGCAAGATCTTCCCACATGCGCATTGTTAAATTTATTTTAAAGGTTTGTTTTAATAGCATAGTAAGTACCTTGAGGCTGATACCCAAAGATAATTACTTTAGGTATATTGAGGAAATGAGAAGTGGAATGCTATTATATAGGAGAATGGTTATTGACAAGGACAACAGGAAGGTGATGAGATGGGTTTATGCATCCAGCCAGTGAGTTACATCCTGGAGTTTGAGGAGCACTGAACCAGGTCAACCTGGGGTGTAGCTAAAAGAAGATGGAGAAAGCTATTTGGGAATAGGAGGAGATGAGTACTGAAAACTAGACAGGACAAAAAGAGATAATATTGAGACTGAACTTACATGGTAATCTTTTTTAACAGCATTTTTAGCAAAGTTTTGTCTTATGGGAAACAGAAATGGAAATACTTAAATAATCAGGAAAGGAAAATTTTTTTTAAAGAAAGGATGAAATACTATATGCAATTTAAGAAATGATGGCGGTGAAAACTAATAGTTTGGGCAGAAGCTTATTTTATGAATTCATGTTATATGAACAGTGTGATTATAATTATGTCAGATATGCATAGTTTTAAAAATAGACCAAAGGAAACTTCAGTATGGAAACTAAATAATATTAGAATGATGGAATTATGAGTAACATGAACTATAGGAATGAAATCAGAAACTGGAGTACAGACTCATGGCTGTAGAGNTCAGTTGGTAAAAAATCTGCCTGCAATGCAAGAGGCCCCAGTTCGATTCCTGGGTGGGTATTCTAGGTCTTCCCGTGTGGCTCAACTGGTAGAAAATCCACCTGCAATACGGGACACCTGGGTTCAATCCCTGAGTTGGGAAGTCCCCTGGAGAAGAGAAAAGCTATCCACTCCAATATTCTGGCTAGAGAATTCCACGGACGTCCATGGGGTTGCAGAGTAGGACACGACAATAGGTGATAATAACTTTTCCTTAGTTTTTTTTCCCCTTGGAATAGATGTTTCTAGATGTTTTTGTGACCACTGCTTTGAAAAAAAATATAGAAAACCTTGTTTCTGTGACAAATAAATAGAAAGAATGTTATAATAGTTGACTGTATCAATTTTCTATTTTATTTGCAGATGTGGATTTGCTGGAGAAACTGGTCCAAGATGTATAATTCCCAGTGTGATAAAAAAAGCTGGCATGCCTAAGGTATTTTTTTTAAAAAAACAAATTAGCAAAATAAGTGATGTACTGTAAAATATTTTAAAATGTGACTTTAAATAAGGTTGATTAGAACAGTGCTAAATGTATAGCTTAGAGTATAACCCAAGAAAACTTTTTTGATTATTTAGGTTTAATTTTGCATATCATAAAATTTACCTACTTTAAGCATGCAGTTCAGTGATTTTTGGAATATATCAGTTATGCAGCCATCACCACAGTTCAGTTTTAGAACATTTTTATCATTCTAATAAGATTTCTAATGCCTGTTTATAGGTGATCGTCATTTCTACCCCACCATGGATGTTGTTTCTATCTCTATAGATTTGCTTTTTCTATACAACTTGGATATAAATGTAATTCTATAACATTAAGAGAAAGTTTTTAAACTTAGTAAAATAATTGCATGAGCCTTGTAATGTAATTATAGAATCATTTTATTCTTACCCTGTTCAAAAATATGAGCCAGATTCTCATTTCTTTATCTGTAATTCAAAGGACCTGTGAAAAACACATTTTTTAAAAGAAACTTTCTTGCCAAAGTTAATTTTGCAGATTAGGAATTGTAGAACAATAGAAAGAATAATTTTGCATGCCATAAAATTTACTTGTTAAAATAAAATACAGATATTCCTACCATTCCTGAGAAACCTCTCCTTGATTGCAAACAGACAGGTTTGGGGGAAAATAGGGTTGGAGCAGATAATTTAAAACCCATGTAACTTTGTAATCCGAGCCCTAGCAAAAACAAAAATTAATACCTCAGGAAAAAATTGGAATAACTTTAAGATTCAACTGAGCTGAAGGCTCTCTTTGAGATATTTAAAATAAAATGAGATAGTTTAAACTGTTGATTGATGGGTGCTGAGACAATGAAGATACAGAATTGAGCTCTGAGCCTCTTAAGCTATTGTTAAGGTGGGACCAGGAAGAAATGCAGCCCAATAAAAGGTCTTGAAAGGGTTCACTCTGGTATGGTAGCCCCCGATATACTGGATCATTTAAACTTTTTAAGACTAAATCTGAAAGAATGCCCATTTCTGTGACCACTGAGTTGATGACTTCCTTTACCTTGATGAAGGTTATAACTCTGCTATTATCATTTCAGCTCCTCTTGCCTAATATGAACTATACAACCTTCCTTATTATATAGACTTTATTCCTTTATTTAACAAATATGAGCATATTTGTTTTTATAAACACACAAGCTGGAGCAGGATGCGTGAATGGAGCCCTTGTGATGTATTAGTGGTGACTTAGCAGCAGCAGCAGCACCACCCTGGTTTGGTAGTGTTTGCTTTAGTGCTGATGGTGCATGTTTTTATTTTACCACACATATTTATGAGCTGATTTACTTTGGGACTGTCCCTGTGTCAACTAAAAGAGAATATATCAAGTGGAGTGGTACTACAAAAGGACAAGTGTCCGTGCTTTGGGACTAAATAACAGGAACGGAACCAAGTCTGGAGTATTTGATGAAGCCTTTGATGCTTTTTAGTTGATGGTGCTTTTTACTGATGATGGCAAAATAATGTCAGATGAAAAATGTAATGAGCACTGGTCTTTACTCACTGTGTGTACAGACTTATTCTATAAACCAAAATGTTTTGTCATCTTGGATATGCCAGTTCTTAAAGATTTCTAATTTAAGTGATTAATCTATTTTTAATATTTGCATCTATTCTAAATACAAATTGCTTTTGATTTATTACCAGAAAATCCATTTGTAAAATAAATAAGCATGTTTAATTTGAGATTATTTTATTAATGTAAATTAATAAATCATTTTAATTTTTTATAGCCTATCAAAGTTGTACAATATAACATCAATACAGAAGAACTATATTCCTACCTAAAGGAATTCATCCATATACTGTATTTCAGGTAAAATGTAATTGTGTTTTCCTTGCTCCCCACCCCCCAGCTTTTCCTACTGCCCATAATAGTGATATTTGGTCATATTACTTCTAATGTAAAAGAAGAGGTTAATTTCCAATTGCCAGTTTAACTTTTTCATTTTCAATCTTTTCAAAAGCATGTTTGAAGGCTAGAAAACTGGCAAGCATAAGGACATTTACTATGTCCATTAGTAAAAGGGATTGGATAATTTAATTACTGTATTAATACATCCATATCGTGAAACACTATATTGTCAAAAAAGTTTTATATCCATATATACTGATACATAAAGGTCTTAGATATTCTGTTAATTAAAATCTTGTAGAACAGCATCTATGGGATGAAATTTCTGTCAAAATATATACATATACATACACAGTAATGATGGAGAAGGAAATGGCAACCCACTCCAGTATTCTTGCCTCAGAAATCCCATGGATAGAAGATCCTGGAGGGCTACAGACCATGGAGTTGCGAGGGTTGGACACGACTTAGCAACTAAACGACAGCAACACACAGTGATGAAAATATACAAAGTGCTGTTAGTAGTAGTTTCTGCTTAGAAGAGGTATAAGGTATTTTTGTACTTTCCAAGTTATAAACTTCTATAGCATTTGGAGTCTTGTGAGTGTATACTACTTTTTTAGCTTAAAAAAAGAAAACATCCTTTTAATTACTCAAGTTAGTATTCATAATAGGCTGTAGTTTTTGTTTTCTGAGATAAATGAATTAATAGATATAAATTTCCTGACACAGTGCATGACATATAATAAGAGATAAAAAATGTTGTCTTTCTGTGCCATATATACAATGGAATACTTCTCAGCCATAAAAAAGAATGAAATTTTGCTATTTGTAGCAATATGGATGGATTTGAATGGCATAATGCCAAGTGAGGGCTTCCCTGGTGGCTCAGACAGTAAAGAATCTGCCTGCAATGCAGGAAACCTGGGTTTGATCCTTGGGTCAAGAAGATCCCCTGGAGAAGGGAATGGCTGCCCACTCCAGTATTCTTGCCTGGAGAATCCCATGGACCGAGGAGCCTGGGGGCTGCGGTGCATGGCATCACATAGAGTTGGACATGACTGAGTGACTAACACATGCAAAGTGAAGTAAGTCAGACAGAGAGATAAATGTTGTATGTTATCACTTCTTTGTGGAATCTAAAAAATACAACAAACTAGTGAATATAACAAAAAAGAGGCAGACTCACAGACACAGAGAACAAACTAAAGGCATCAGTGGGGCAACATAGGGGTAGGGGAGCTGGAGGCACAAACTTTTGGGTGTATGATAGGCTCAAGGCTATACTGTACAACATAGGGAATATAGCCAATATTTTGTAATAATTGTAAATAGGAAATAACTTTAAAAATTGAATAAAAAATTTTATAACAATATTCAGCAATAAATGTCTTGTGGATCATAAAATGAAGATGTCTTTTTGTTATAAAGCTTCTTAAGTGAAGTTGGTGCAGTGTCTTTAACCTTAACAAATTGCATTATGTGAAAAAATACAAACTTTTAAACTGTTAAAAACTATCACTTTTCAGGCATCTATTGGTGAATCCCAGAGACCGCAGAGTTGTGGTTATCGAGTCTGTATTATGTCCTTCCCACTTCAGAGAGACACTCACTCGTGTTCTTTTCAAGTATTTTGAGGTATCTGTTTTTTATGTTGTCTTTAGTAGGTACTCAAAGCTTAAACTCAAAGGTCCTCATTTTATTTCCTTCGTTGAAAAGAGGAATTGTATGACAAAATAAACTGACCATCTGTTTTCTTTGTATGTTTATTTCATGCATAATTAGCATTTAATCTAATACATAGATGGAATAATTGAAGATTCCTATTTATTGCTCTTTCTCTTACTTATTTTACTATAGGTTTTAAGTTTTGGGTTTTTTTTTTTCTCCTGAAATGAAAACTTCTTTGGTAAAGTTTATGATGTTTTTCTTCCAGGTCTCTCTAGTTTTCCTTTTTTAGGTATGCTGACTGTTCCAAATTTTCCAGCTCTTTCATTTTCATTTCATAGGCTTTAAATTCCTAGTAAATGAAGCATTCAAATAATGTCTCCCATAGAGTAAGTGGACAATGCCAGGAATGACTCTTAGATCTTGATATTAGTGGTATTATTCATAACTATCATTTTATATGAGTTAAGTAAGATTATTTTAAAGACCAAAATTATGACATAAGATGATTACATTTCATAGTAGGCCAAAATCTATATTGTTCAACATTTTAAAAATCTCTGCCTTGGAAATTCAGTTTTTTAGCAAGAGTGTATAAAATGTGTACAGTATATAAGAAATTGAGCACATATAAATGTAATTTTCATACATTCTGCTGAACACAAAATATATCAAAAATTACAATTTATTTATGAGAAAGGGCAATTAATTTTTGTAAGTTATAATTTAGTAGGACAGATACAGAGAAACAGGTTACATACTCTCCTATACTTAACTGATGTCACTAAATCAGGAATTTGGTTTGCAGTAGAGAGAATGCAAAACATAGTAAGAAGTTACTTCAGCTCTTATCTAAATAAAATAGGTAATTTTCTGTATTTTTATTGGAACTTAGCATTTGAGTTTTGTTTATGTTAGTATTCTTATCTAGTATATTACCAGAATACCTGCTGTACTTAGGTAAGGGAAATATATCCATTATTTTGTTTGCCATTTGGTTATGATGGACTTCCATATTTTGATTGAATATTTATCTGATATTTAGGATGTTAGATTTGGCAGGATTTTCACTGAAAAGTGTCACTTAGAACTAAGGATTTTTGTAGTTCTTCACTTTTGTTCTTAACTACTACTGTATTATAACATTCAAAAAATATAATTCATATTATAAACTTTGTGAGTAAGGACAGTCAAGAATTCTTTTCCTCTGTTTCTGTTTCAACCATTTTATAGCCCTAAATAAAGAATTAACTGATTTACTTGAATTCACACATAATCAAAATATACTGTAATACACAAAAACATTCTTTAAGTTCGATAAGTTGTTTCATTTTGAAATGACAATTATAAAGCGTTTCTATTAACTCAGTTATTTCTCTTTTGGAAGAAAAACTGAAAACAATAAAGGGATGGTCCAGCAACATGCATTCAAAGAGAATGCTAAATTTAAAAAATAAAGAGATGTCTTTATCATCATTTGAGTTGTGTTTATGTTAGTGTTCTTATCTGGTATAGATAGAAACAAAGATATAGGATGGGGAACACATGTACACCCATGGCTGATTTATGTCAATGTATGGCAAAAACCACTACAATATTTTAAAATAATTAGCCTCCAACTAAAATAAATAAATTTTAAAAAAAGAAATCAAGAAAAAAAATTACGAAAATTAAATCAGTGCTTCACACAACCCATGTGCACAGGCTGAGCAAAATAAAAATGATAAAAACATCTCTTTATTTTTTAAATTTAGCATTTTCTTTGAATGTATGTTTCTGGACCATCCCTTTATTGTTTTCAGTTTTTCTTCCAAAAGAGAAATAACTGAGTTAATAGAAATGCTTTATAATTGTCATTTCAAAATGAAACAACTTATAGAACTTAAAGAATGTTTTTGTGTATTACAGTATATTTTGATTATGTGCAAATTCAAGTAAATCAGTTAATTCTTTATTAGGTGCTATAAAATGGTTGAATAAGAATCATAATTATGAATTTTTTCAAATATATTTGAAATGTAAAGGAAACACCTTCAACTACTGATTTTCATTCTGGTTTTGTTGTTTTCTAGGTTCCATCTGTCTTGCTTGCTCCAAGTCATCTAATGGCTCTTCTTACACTTGGGATAAACTCTGCCATGGTCCTAGATTGTGGATATAGGGAGAGCCTGGTGTTACCTGTATCTTTTTTGTAAACCAGCTAATTTTGCAGTTTTTACTCTAGTTTGAAATAATTAGTTAGGCTTATTACAAATTGTTTTTGTTGCATCAAGCTATTTTGGATTATCATGTACAAATATGATATATGTGGAAAAAATTCACAGGATTTTGAGATTTAAATGTACTTTCTGTAGAAATTGTCATTATAGTTTGATCCCAGTATATACTCCAGAGATCAGACCTAAGATCAAAGAAGTTGGATAGGATAGTCAAGTTTTAGGATGAGTCATATGAAGAGTAATTGGAAACAAATGAGAAAGTTAAATCAAGAAAAATTAAAACTTAATGACAACATGAGATCTGCCTTCAAATAACTGAAGGGCTCACTGTCAAAAAGTAAATTCCTTTTTTTTTCCCTCTCAATTTCCTGAGGCTATCATGGGGACAGTATGGCATAGGGTTTATGAGTTTGGGGTTTGGAATCGAATACATAAGTTTAAGACTCAGCTAAGGTTTCTAGTTGTATGATGTTGGGCAAGTAGCTTAATCTCCCCTTGGCCCAGGTTTCCTCATCTGTGAAGGGAAATTATAATAATTGCACCTCACAGGGGTATTGTGTGACTACAGTGAGATAATATGTGTAAAGTATTTAGTGTAGAACCTGGCACATAACTTGCACAGTAAGTGCTATGGTTTTTGTATCATTTGCCATAGGGAAGAACTCCCTGGTAATTTCAGCTGTTACAAAATGAAATTACTGACTATAAACCAGTCTGTTCTCAGTCATTAAATGAATTTAAGTAGAGTATAGGTATAAATATTTCTTATAAATGTTAAAAGTAGATATTTGCTACATTTGAAAAGGAATTTGAAGTACGTAAGTGCAAAAACTCTTGGAATTTTGAGATCTATATGTGTGTTTGTTATAAAAAATGATCATGGGAAGGAAATCAAGGATCATTAGCTGCTCAGGAACTGAATTAGGCAATAGCTTTTTAAAATAGAAAGTGTTTTGTGTGTAAGTCTCATAACAAAAAGTATTATATAAATGAGAAGCTGAAAGTTGAGATAGGTGGCTGACCCAAGTTAATAGAAGTGTACAGCCAAGATACAAACCCATGTTAGTTTTCAAAGTCAGTGTTCCTACCCATAGACTTTTTGCTTTTCATAAATAATGTACTTTATGAAACATCAGGAAAAACAACATGTAAAATAAGGTAGCAAATCATGGTACAATGTCGTTCACTGTTCTCTCAGCTTTAATAGAAATAGTGTGAGACGTGTAATTTAAAATTTTTCTAAGAGCTACAAATTTTACAAATACAAATGAAGGAGATGAAATTGTAGTGTATTTAGTCCAATATATTTAAACTATTATTTAAATATATAATTAACATAAATTATAATGGGGTATTTTACAGGGTTTTTTTTTTTATTAACTCAGTTTTCTAAATTTGTTGTGGAATTTGTTCTTATAGTGTATCTTAGTTCAGACCAGCCACATGTGGACAGTGGCTACTTTATTGGACACCCAAGCTCTAACAGATGAGTTCTCTGTGTGTGTTGTTAACCATGTATTTGTATGTATATGTTTAGCTATCTTTTTGGAGAAGAAAAAAAGACTGATTTTTCGGTAACTCCTTAAAGAATTTAGCCAGCCAGGCTGATGTAGAATAATAGTGCAGAGGTGAGGGAAACACATTTTTACCTCCTCAAATAGTAATATCCTTGACTACCTTATAGATATATGAAGGAATCCCAGTACTGAATTGTTGGGGAGCACTCCCCTTAGGAGGAAAAGCTCTTCACAAGTAAGTTTCTTGACATTTAGCACATTGCTTCACCTGTACCAAAAAATCAGATGTTAAAGAAATAAAAAACAAACAAAAACTAACAACAACAAAAAAAAGATGCTGCTTTTTTGACAGTGATCAATAGAAGACTTGTAATGTAGACATTCATTGTTATTTATTCCATTGTTTACTTCCCTGGTGGCTCAGACGGTAAAGCATCTGCCTACAAAGTGGGAGACCTGGGTTCGATCCCTGGGTCAGTAAGATACCCTGGAGAAGGAAATGGCAACCTACTCCAGTACTCTTGCCTGGAAAATCCCATGGACGGAAGAGCCTGGTAGGCTACAGTCCATGGGGTCGCAAAGAGTTGGACATGACTGAGCGACTTCACTTTATTAACCTTGAGTATGTTCATCTTTTAAGAGTAAAACCACTGTTATTTAAAGCATCATGTTCTGTTATGAAGTAAAAGTATTAAATAGGAAAAGGAGATCAATTGCAATATTTTAATTGTAGTAACTTTTTTTTCTTCTTCAGGGAGTTGGAAACTCAACTGTTGGAACAATGTACTGTTGACACAGGTGCTGCTAAAGAACAGAGCCTTCCCTCTGTGATGGGTAAAATCATTTTAATCTATTTAAGGTTTACATTCAACTCATTTTTTCCCCCCACGTTGCATACTTATTCTCATTTTCTCACATCACTCTGATGTCCTGGCTCCAATTATAAGGTCCTTATTGAGCTGCTGTTAATCACCAGGTCTAGTAGTTAAATTTTCATCATTCTTTCCAGAACTTTTGACATCATGGATTATCATATACTCTCTTTTTAAAAAAAAATTTTTTTTGAAGTATAGTTGATTTACAGTGTTATATTAATTTCTGCTGTGTAGCAAAGTGACTCAGTTAAACATATATATATATTTATGTTTTTTCATATTATTTTTCACTATGGTTTTATCACAAGATATTGAATATAGTTTCCTGGCAATGGCACCCCACTCCAGTACTCTTGCCTGGAAAATCCCATGGACAGAGGAGCCTGGTAGGCTGCAGTCCATGGGGTCGCCAAGAGTCAGACACGACTGAGCAACTTCACTTTCACTTTTCACTTTCATACATTGGAGAAGGAAATGGCAGCCCACTCCAGTATTCTTGCCTGGAGAATCCCAGGGATGGGGGAGCCTGGTGGGCTTCCGTCTATGGGGTCGCACCGAGTCAGACACGACTTAAGTGACTTAGCAGTAGCAGTACTATACAGTAGGACCTTGTTGTTTATCCATTCTATATGTACTAGTTTCCATCTGGATCGTCATATACTCCTGATACTATCTCTTCCCTTAGCTTTCAGGACTTTTTTTCCTTTGCGGTTTTCTTTTATTTCTCCAACTATTCCTTCTTAGTTTCCTGCTTTCTTTCCCTGCTAATGTTCTTCTAGGGATCCATTTTTTGTTCCTTTTTTTCCTCCTACTGGCTTTTTAAACGTGATCTCATGTGTTCCCATAACTTCAGCTACATCTATATCCTGTTGATTCTTAACTGTAATACTGAGCCTGACCCTTCTTCTAAACTTTATATTTTCAGCTCATTTTAGATAGAAACTACATATTCCTCTAGGCATCTCAAACTTAAGGCTTGTAAAAGTAAACACATTATCTCTTCCCCTAAATTCATTCTAATAAATCATTGTTAGATTATTTCTTCCTGAGCTCACATTTTAGAAAACTAGTGTATCAATCCTTTCAATTCTCCCTCAGAAATCTTTTTTTTGTCTCTCTTTTTTTTTTTTCCTGTCCTCCATAACACAGAACATTTGAAAACAAAGACATTGTAAACTAGGTCCTCATTGCTTCTTCTTGGAGCCTACTCTTTGGACCCGTTTAGTCTATTTCATGGGGCTTCCCTGGTGGGGCAGAGGTTAAAGCGTCTGCCTGCAATGTAGGAGACCTGGATTCGATCCCTGGGTCGGGAAGATCCCCTGGAGAAGGAAATGGCAACCCACTCCAGTATTCTTGCCTGGGGAATCCCATGGACGGAGGAGCTTGGTGGGCTAGAGTCCACGGGTCGCAAAGAGTTGGACATGACTGAGCAACTTCACTTCACTTCACTTCAGTCTATTTTATATTCTTGCCAGGAATAACTTTTACAGAATTAATTTGATTACATTGTTCCTTTGCTTGAGAATTTTTACTGGTCCCCACAGGTTAAAATCCAAATGATCAGTTTGATACACGTTTCTTTACGATCCAACTTTATTCTACCTTTTAACTTTAACTTAGCTTTAGCTTTAACTACTAAACCCAACTCTTTGTACCTTATTTCAGCTGCAGTAAATTTCATATCTCTTCCAGGCTATAATCCTGGCACCGTTGTTCTTCCATAACCCCATGCCTTCATTTATACTGTTTCTTTACCTGGAATGTTTTTCTTTACCTATTTGAGTTTTTGATCTCTCTCTGTGACAGAAAGGTCATTTGAATTGTGAAGCCTTCCTTACTTCCCTAAGCAGAATAAATTACTCCCCTCTCTGTTACACCCTCAGCAGTATTAATTATAGTACATTTTAACTTTTTCTGTCAACAGACTTTGAGAATCCCTGTCTTGTTTATTTTCAAGTGCCTGGAGAGAGAAGGGCAGGTTGTTAGGACTTGTATCCTTACATATATTGTTTCCTATTGTTCTTTAGATAGTTAAGATAATAGCATTCTTTATTCTGTAGATCAGATTATTATTTATCCATTCCAGATAAACTTTGTTACCTTTTTAGTGTAGTTTAGAGTAGCATCCCAAGATTTTTTTCTTTTTGGTTCATGGCATGCGGGATCTTAGTTCCCCAACCAAAGACACGAACCCATCCCCCTGCAGTGAAAGCACAGATCTTAACCACTGGATACCAGGGAAGTCCCCTAAAATATTTTTAATAAAAGTCTTCATTAAAATTGACTTTAACATTTCCTTAAAATTCTGAACTGTGTGTTCTTAGACATTTTTTTTCTTTTTCTTTAATATTTAATTGGAGGATAATTGCTTTAAACAGTGCTGTGTTGGTTTCTGCCATACATCAACATGAATCAGCCATAACTAAACCTATTTCCCCTCTCTGTTGAACCTTTCTCCTACCCCTATCCCATCCCACACCTCTAGGTTGTCACCGAGCACTGGGTTTGAGCTCCCTGTGTCATACAGCAAATTCCCACTGGCTGTCTATTTTACATTTGGTGATGTATATGTATTAATGCTACTTCTCAGTTTTTCCCACCCTTGAAATTAAAAGACCCTTACTCCTTGAAAGGAAAGTTATGACCAACCTAGGTAGCATATTCAAAACCAGAGACATTACTTTGCCAACAAAGGTCTGTCTAGTCAAGGCTATGGTTTTTCCCGTGGTCATGTATGGATGTGAGAGTTGGACCGTGAAGAAAGATGAGTGCCCCAGAATTGATGCTTTTGAAGTGTGGTGTTGGAGAAGACTCTTGAGAGTCCCTTGGACTGCAAGGAGATCCAACCAGTCCATTTTAAAGGAGATCAGTCTTGGGTGTTCTTTGGGAGGACTGATGTTGAAGCTGAAACTCCAGTACTTTGGCCACCTCATGCGAAGAGTTGACTCATTGGAAAAGACCCTGATGCTGGGAGGGATTGGGGGCAGGAGAAGGGGACGACAGAGGATGAGATAGCTGGATGGCATCACTGACTTGATGGATGTGAGTTTGAGTAAACTATGGGAGTTGGTGATGGTCGGGGAGGCCTGGCGTGCTGTGATTCATGGGGTCACAAAGAGTCGGACACAACTGAGCGACTGAACTGAACTCCTTCCACTGCTGTATCTACAAGTCTGTTCTCTGTCTGCCTCTCCGTTGCTGCCATGCAAATAAGTTCATCAGTACCATTTTTCTAGATTCATATATATACACATCGATACGTGGTATTTTTCTCCTTTTGACTTACTTCACTCTGTGTAACAGGCTCTAGGTTCATCTAGCTCTCTAGAACCGACTCAAATTCGTTCTTTTCTATGGCTGAGCAATATTCCATTGTGTATATGTACCACAACTTCTTTATCCATTCATCTGTTGATGGACATGTAGGTTGGACACCCTTTTCTTAACCAACTGTCTTAAAGTCTGATTCTAATCTTTCCTTCTCATATGCCCCCAAATCTTGACTCTGTCATAAGTTAGCTGTATAGTCCCAGTAGTTGAGGAATTAAATCATATCACTGTTTGCTGAAGGATTCACTTAGAAGGGAGACTCCCCTGATGGCTCAGACAGTAAAGAATCTGCCTGCAACGTAGAAGACTCAGGTTTCGTTCTGGGTCAGAAAGCTCCACTGGAGAAGGAAGTGGCTATCCACTCCAGTATTCTAACCTGGAGAATCATGGACAGAGGAGCCTGGCGAGCTACAAGCCACGAGATAGCAGAGAGTTAGACAAAACCGTGTGACTAATACTTTTTACTTTCCACTTAGGATCAGAAATGCAAATATATTTAAATGTATCTTGTCATGGTTTTGACAAAGATTAGATCTAAGACCTACATATACTTGGGTATCCTTAAGTGACCTCTTTATTTAGTATTTAGAACCTTGTTCAAAAAAGAATAACTATACTAAAAACTTACAAAGACTAAATACATTGATTTGAAAAGTGTAGTTGAAAAGCAAATTATATGTAAAATATTATACTTATTATTCTAAATTAGCTGAAATTTAAATGTGACTTTTCAAAGCCAGAGCCAATGAATGCCTCATTTGCAGTGTCTAAATGGCTGTGATTAAACCGCTAAGATTGAGAAGCTCCTTCCCAAAGCCAGCATCTACTCCTAACTAAAATAAGCCTTTTATTTTCAAGCTTGCCTTCCATGTTGCCTAGAGAAAACTTTCTCACATTACCAAATGTCTTTGGCACATGTTGGAATTCATTTGATATTCCTAGAGAGAGTTTAGCACATGTGAAATGTTACAGTTTTTAGCACTTATTCTTAAATTTGTACATTCTTTATAATCTAGTTACATTTCTCTCATCTATATATAGCCAGGTTTAAATTGATTTGGAAATCTTTATATTCTCCATGGGATAAATTTTAACATTTAATTTTAGGAGTCTTCAAACTTTTTGATCACACACTGGCCTCACCAGTAAAAAATTTTGAATATGTACCTGCAATACATACTTACATTTATACTAATTTATAAAGTTTATGTATATCATTATTACTGTATTATGAAACAGAAGAATTTGGGAAGGACCATATAATAAAGGTAAAATAATAATTTCAAAGTCATATTTACTAATAGTAAATTTTTAGCTTCCTCTCAAAAAAAGTGTGATTAGTTTATTAATTTTTAAAGATTATGGCTTAGCATCTTAAAGATGTGGTTTTTAATTTTAGTTCTTTCAGTTTCAGTAACTGACGAGATATGTAGCTCCAGATGGAAGAAGTACATGATTACCCTTACTAAATCATGATTCCTTTTATAGCTATAAATTTCTGTCTTTCTTGACATAAATAATTTGTTCTTATGAATTAATGAGACTATTTTTATATATTTAACAGTGGGTTAAAAATTCTGAGTTTCAAAGTTTCTAAATTTTTGAGTCTGACTTGGAAAACTCAATTTATTAACAACAAAATTACATAACAATGATAGCACATCCAAACATTATCTTTTAAAATCTTTCTAAAATTTCAAAGAAATCTATATAATAGGTACTTTCTCACTCATTTTTTAAAATGTCACGTTTACCTTGAAGAAAAAAATTGTCTATTCATGATCCTTTTTACAAATATGTATTAAGTTAGTATGTCACTCACTGACAGTCATTCATTATCACAAGAAAGATAAGCAAACTTGAAACTTCCCTTTTTGTAAAAGAAAAGTAGGTAGCTCACTTTTAAGCCTTACTATTTCTTGTAAGTATTTTAACACAAGAAAACCAGCAAATCTTTTATGGTAGAAAAGATTTCCTTGGTCAGTTCCTATCCAATGCCATTTATTCTGCTATATTTTTAAGGTCTTTTTTTTTTTTTTTTAATCAAACTTATGAGTATTAGTCACATTCTTTAGTACTTTGTGTACATCTGGCTTCAGTTTCTGTGCTTTGGCTTGACTTTGCTGACGTTTCTTCCCTAAAAGTAAACCTGATTTTTCTTTTTGGCCTTTAAAAAAAATTATAGTACTTTTTAATAGTTTGCTGAAATGGAAAATGGAAATGTGAGTGCAATTTAATAGACTGTTTCTGCTTATTAAAGTTCTATAGTTGTAAATAAAATTTCTGTTTTAGGTTCAATTCCAGAAGGTATCTTGGAGGACATTAAAGGTGAACTAAGTTCCTATTTTTTTTCCTTTCATCATTAAGTATTCATTTGGAGGGCATATTTCTAAGTATTTATACAGATAGAAAATGTATTAAATTTATATTGCAGTAACCTAAAACTACTTAACATATATCTTGTGGAATAATGTATATAAAATTTTGGTTTTTCTTCAGATTTATGGAAGCTTTTGACATTATTATTATTTTTTTTAATTTGGCCACACCACCAGCTTGTGGGATGTTAGTTCCCTGACTAGGCATTGAACCCAGGCCCTCAGCAGTGAGAGTGCAGAGTTCTAAGCACTGGACTTCGGGAGAATTCCCTTCTGTCATTACTTTTAATGTACTGTTAAAGAAACTTCTCAGTGATAGAGATACAGAGTTACTAGTGAATTAGTAGTTTTCACAGTATGAATTAACAATTATACTGCTTATGGAAACTACTGATTTTATGTTGTTTAGCAATTTTTTTTATTCTTTTAGTATTTTAAATGAATTTTATAATGTTAAAAAAATCATTTTACTGACTTCAGAAATTCTGCAGTTGGGTAAATAGATTCACTTTAATAAGATACATTATTAATATTCCTCCTTTGCTAGAGTATATTTTTATGATTGGGCTTTCCTGGTGGCTCAAAGGTTAAAGTGTCTCCTGGAATGTGGGGACCTGGGTTCAGTCCCGAGTTGGGAAGATCCCCTGGAGAAGGAATGGCAACCCATTCCAGTACTCTTGCCTGGAGAATCCCATGGAGGAAGGAGCCTGGTAGGCTACAGTCCATGGGGTCGCTAAGAGTCGGACACGACTGAGCGACTTAAAAAAAAAGATTGAGTTTTCTGGTATCTTGATTCACTGAAAGGAAATCAGCTAAACTATAATGTTCTTCATTACTAAGTGTCATGTAAAATTAATACTCTAGAATGTTTAATAGAGAATTAGCCAATAATGAATTTTAAAATTAAATGGGACCTGGTGATATTCCGGTACAA
This sequence comes from Aepyceros melampus, assembly GCA_006408695.1. Taxonomy (NCBI): domain Eukaryota; kingdom Metazoa; phylum Chordata; class Mammalia; order Artiodactyla; family Bovidae; genus Aepyceros; species Aepyceros melampus. The sequence continues at coordinate 214,804 of SJXQ01002445.1, read as the reverse complement.
CTGTGTCCCTGAGATATTAAATGGTTTGTTCATTGTCACACAGTAGGTAAGATGAGAGCTAGGGCTGCAAAATGGATCTTGTTCTTCATTACATTGCTTACTTACGTGGCATAATTATCTAAAACCCCTTCAGTTATTATAAAACTTCAGTCATTTGTTCATTCTTTTTGCAGAAGCTCAAATAACAGAGGAAATATCTCAGGTGAAATGAATAGTTCTCTTCCATTCTTCCAGTCCTATTCTCCATAATGTAACAGTTGATAACTTCTTGGAATATTTCTTTCCATATAGCTTCCAACTTGTGAAAAGAAGTTTCCATTAGCCAGGCAAACATCAGATTGGCAAAAATTTGAAAGGCAGACATTTATTGTTTGTGAGATTATGGGAAATTAATATATTGCTATTAGTAAGAATTGAAAACTAACCTTTTTGGAAGGCACTCTGGCATATTTATAAAAATTGAAAAATATGCACCCTGTGCAAAAGGGAATGTGGAATGAAATTTGATACCTTCATCATAAGGATTATCATATGGCTTTTTATTTATTTATTGGGTACCCCAGGTGGGACCCATATAACTTCTAAAAAGGAGGGGATAGATGTATTGACTTGGAAAGGTATCAATAATATATGAAGGGAAAAAACATGTTGCTGGAAAATATGTGTAGTAGGAACCCATTTATATTAAAACAAATATACAGTATGTATACTTACTCTCACAAACATTATGTTACTTATGTAATACCTAATTTTTTTTCAATTATTCTAAAATCCTTAAGTGTAATTTATCTGTTCTCAGATTATTAATTCAGTGAATTTAGTTTCCCTAAAGAAGAACACCTTCATGTGCTAAGTATGGAAGATGTTGAAGATCTGAGTATTTACATTTCTTAAATAGTTAATGAAGACTCAAAGTTGTAACTTGAGCACTAGCTTACTGTCTAACATATTAGCATATTGTAAATTCCTTTTTTTTTTAAAATTAAAGTATAGTTGACTTACAGTATCTCAGGGAAGAGCAAACTGATTCGGTTATATATATTCTTTCTCTTTTTTTTTTTTTTTTTTTTTTGCCACACCATGAGGTATATGGGATCTTAGTTCCCTGACCAGGGATCAAACCTGTGCCTCCTGCATTGGGAACACAGTTTTAACCACTGGATTGCCAGAGAGGTCCCCAGTTATGCGTCTATTATAGGTTATTACAAGATATTAAATATAGTTCCTTGTGCTATGCAGTAGGTGCTTGGTATATTTTAGATTCTTCACAAGTATATTTTGAATTAGTAAATGTAAAGAATTTTGTACAATATAATGTTATGTCAACACATTTTGTAAGTAAGTAACCAAATCATTAGATTTCTTGCTCTCAATGTCAGTTTTGTCCCTTTGTGAAAAAATTTTTTATTTCTTACCTATTTATGAAAATAATTTGAAGCCACTTGCTATAAAAGGTACTTTGCAGCAGAAATAATAATTAAAAGAATAAATGTTCAAAGTGCAAAAAAGAAGGCAATGTAGTGTGCAAAGAGGGAGAAAAAAACCGTAAACTAAAGAGTGTTACTGCAGCTAAGGCCAAAATTTAGCTTTGTGTTCTGACCAACCAAGATTTTTTTTTATGTGGCTTTGTGGCAAAAACATGGAACATGTCTTATGATTCTGTGGTGAATGAAAAGTTTTTGAGATGTGAATAGATTGTAAGCTAGCTAAGACAGAGTGAGTTTATAAAATCGGAAAGAACAGATGATTAACATGTTTACTTGAATTGTTTTAACTGGGACATTGACTCAATCACAAACCATAATGATGTCTCCTTTTCTTTTAAGTGCGCACTTGCTTTGTTAGTGATCTGAAGCGTGGACTAAACATCCAGGCAGCAAAATTTAATATTGATGGGAATACTGAGGTAAGCTGAAAAAGAAATGTATATTCTTTTTGCAGGTTGTACTTTGTATACTTAGGCTTGTGATATTTATATTTCAGCGTCCCTCACCACCCCCAAATGTTGACTACCCATTAGATGGAGAGAAGATTTTACATGTACTTGGATCAATCAGGTTAGACTTTAATTTTTACAAGCAAAATAATGAACTAAAATAAATTTTTGGCATTAATATTTTTGAAGCCTTTAGTATTATTAATTTACTAATTATGTGTTTTTCATTAAGCTTCATCATTCATCATTGGGGCTTCCCTGGTCGTTCAGATGGTAAAGCATCTGCCTGCAATGCAGGAGACCCAGGTTCAATTCCTGTATCAGGAAGATCCCCTGGAGAAAGAAATGGCAACTCACTTCATTATTCTTGCCTGGAAAATCTCATGGACAAAGGAGCCTGGCCAGCTACAATCAATGGGGTAGCAAAAGAGTCAGACACGACTAAGTGACTAACACTTTATCATTATATTTTTTATTCAACTTTTTAAAACTTAAAAAAAATTTTTTTTTCTGTTCTTCAGAGTAATTCAGAATTAGCCATTCTTTGAGTTGGAGAATAAAGTATGATACTTTAAAACAGGATTCATCAAACTTAAAAAATTTTTTTGTTTCTGACTGTGCTGAGTCTTCGTTGCTCTGCGGGCTTTTCTCTAGTTGCATGAGGGCTGCTCTCTAGTTGTAGGGGACTCATTGTGGTAGCTTCTCTTGTTGCAGAGCACAAGTTCTAGGGTGCATAGCCATGAGTGGTTGTGATACATGGGCTTGGCATTTGTGGCTCCCAGGCTCTAGTGCACGTCTCAGTAGTTGTGCTACACAGGCTTAGTTGCTCTGCAGCGTATGGGATCTTCCTGGACCAGGGGTCAAACTGGTGTCTCCTACATTGGCAGGCAGGTTCTTTACCACTGAGCCACCAGGAAAGCCCTCAGACTTTTTCTATAAAGGACCAAATGCTAAATACCTTAGGCTTTGTGGGCCATAAGGTCTCTTTTGTAACTACTTTGCTCTACAGTTGGAGTGCAAAATCAGCCGTGTGTGTGTGTGTGTGTGTTTTCAGTCACGTCTGATTCTGTGCGACCCTATGGACAATAGCCCACTTGGCTCCTCCTAATGACTTTCCAGGCAAGAATACTGGAAAGGGTTGCCATTTCCTCCTCCAGGAGTTCTAGGGAGTATGTAAATGAGTGAGCATGACTTGGATTCCAGTAAAACTTAATTTACAAAAACCTACAGTGACTGGTTTTAGAAAAGGCAGAGGAACCAGAGATCAAATTGCCAACATCTGCTGGATCATTGAAAAAGCAAGACAGTTCCAGAAAAACATCTATTTCTACTTTATTGACTGCCAAAGCCTTTGACTGTGTGGATCACAATAAACTGGAAAAATTCTGCAAGAGAAGGAATACCAGACCACCTGACCTGCCTCTTGAGAAACCTGTATGCAGGTCAGAAAGCAACAGTTAGAACTGGACATGGAACAATAGACTGGTTCCAAATCGGGAAAGGAGTACGTCAATGCTATATATTGTCACCCTGCTTATTTAACTTATATGCAGGGTACATCATGAGAAACGCCAGGCTGGAGAAAACACAATCTGGAATCAAGATTGCCAGGACAAATATCAGTAACCTCAGATATGCAGATGACACCACCCTTATGGCCGAAAGGGAAGAAGAACTAAAGAGCCTCTTGATGAAAGTGAAAGAGGAGAGTGAAAAAGTTAGCTTAAAGCTCAGCATTCAGAAAACGAAGATCATGGCATCTGGTCCCATCACTTCATGGGAAATAGATGGGGAAACAGTAGAAACAGTGTCAGACTTATTTTTTTGGGCTCCAATATCACTGAAGATGGTGATTTCAGCCATGAAATTAAAAGATGCTTACTCCTTGGAAAGAAAGTTATGACCAACCTAGACGGCATATTAAAAAGCAGAGATGTTACTTTGCCAACAAAGGTCTGTCTGGTCAAGGCTGTGGATTTTCCAGTGGTTATGTGTGGATGTGACAACTGGACCGTGAAGAAAGCTGAGCACCGAAGAATTGATGCTTTTGAACTGTGGTGTTGGAGAAGACTCTTGACAGTCCCTTGGACTACAAGGAGGTCCAACCAGTCCATCCTAAAGGAGATCAGTCCTGGGTGTTCATTGGAAGAACTGATGTTGAAGCTGAAACTTCAATACTTTGGCCACCTCATGTGAAGAGTTAACTTATTAGAAAAGACTCTGATGCTGGGAGGGATTGGGGGCAGGAGGAGAAGGGGACAACAGAGGATGAGATGGTTAGGATGGCATCACTGACTTGATGGACATGAGTTTGGGCAAATTCCAGGAGTTGGTGATGGACAGGGAGGCCTGGCGTGCTGCGATTCATGGGGTTGTAAAGAGTTGGACACGACTGAGCGACTAAACAGACTGACCAACTAACAGTGACTGGATTTGACTTGCAGGCCATAGTTTACTGATTCCTGTTTTAAAATACTGTCTAGTTAGAAGGAATGCATTCTTCCAAAGGTACTGAATCTTTAGGACCAGTTAGTAATTCACCTTTTATTACTATGATGATGCAGTGTAAGTTGCCAAGGACTTACATAATTATACTGGTAACAATGTAATTTTTGTTTATACCCAAGCTATATGAAATTTGTATTATAAAAGTTTCATCTGTAAAATATTAGATCAGAAGATGCACAGAAAATAATTATATAAATATGAAAGATCCTGTTAAGATTTTGAGATAATTAGCATAGAGTTTGAGATACTAAAAGGATGAACATAGACATACAGATGTTAAATATAGTAGATTGGGGAAACAAAAAAGTGAGAATGTAATACTCTTTGATATAACTTTTCATCATTTTGCCTCTTATTTAAATTATTTTCACTAATTTACTGTTTTAAAATTTCTCGTGATTGTTTACTGGAGCCCAGAATAAGAAATGAAGAAAATAAGTGTTTATTTTCTACCCTACTATTTCATTGCCTAAGTGTATGCATGCTCAGTCACCCAGGTTGTGTCCAACTTTTTGTGATCCCATGGACTGTAGCCCACTAGGCTCCTCTGTGGAATTTCCCAGGCAAGAATACTGGAATATTCTTGGAAAATACATTTCCTTCTCCAGGGGATCTTCCTGACCCAGGGAGAGAAGTTGTGTCTCTGCATTGCCATGTGAATTCTTTACCACTGAGCCACTTGGGAAGCCCTCATTTCTTAAGTACTACTTATAAAATTATGTGTTTTCAATATCACATTAACTGACAAAGATTTGAAAAAAGAAAACTGATGCTTTGTAAGTATTCAGCTCAGCTGGTAGAAGCAAAAGTGTGCAGGCCTAGAGGCAGGTGGCTAACTATGAGTGAATGAATGTTCAGCATACTTAGGCCTCAGTATCCTGTACTCATGAGATGGACAGTTAGCAAGTATGTTGAATATCAGGAAGAGAATTTTATGTTTTGAAAAAGATTCAAAAAAACGTTAGTAGTATGCATAGTGTGGTCCAAATTTTATTTTAACATTATATGTATGTTTATATATATAGTATTGTATTGCATTGGTTAGGGTTCAGTTTATCAGATATACAAGCCTGAAAATACTGGCTTCAACATGATAGAATTTGCCTTTCACTTAAAAGAAGTTCAGAGGTAGATAGTCCAAGGATGGTATAAAAATTACAACCAGGGACCCAAGTTTCCTTCCACCTATCATTTTTGGGGGCATAGCCCTTGTTTTTGGGTTCCAGGGTGGTTGCTGGAGTTAGCTACAAAATATTTTTTCCAAGCATGCAGTCCTAGGAAGGGAAAGAGAAAAGTGCTTTCTCTTCTTGTAAAGGAGTCTTTCTACCAGTCCCAACTACCACTTCTGCCTCATCTCATTGTCTGGTGCTTAGCTACATTCTGCTGCAAAAGAGGCTGTTAGATATAGTATTTCAACTGAGGAGGGGCTTTGTATCCAGCTTAAAATGGAGTTTTATCCTTTTTTAAATTTTCAACTAATTATAGATTCACAGGAAGTTGCAAAGGTAATATTGATAGGTCCTATGTAACTACTCAAAAGTTTCTCCCAATGGATACATCTTATATAACCATAGTACAATATTAAAACCAGTAAATTAGCATTGGTACAATGTGTATATATTGTTCTATGATTGTATCATGTGTAGGTTTCTGTATTCATCACCACCACAGTCAAGGTAGAGAAATATTACATCACAACAAAGATTTTCCTTGTGCTACCAAAAACAGAGTTCTTTTGAGAATGAACAGAAAAATGAGTATTTTATTAGGCAACTAGCCATCTTTGCCACGTATTGTTTTTACCAACAAAGAAATACTTTTGGCTGGGTGGGGTAAGGTTTGTTTTTAAATCTGTTGTATCACTATTGATCTATTTGTTGAATTCCATTAACTCTTACAGACTTTCACTCCTTTTTTGTTATTAGGTTTAAGGTGAACAAAATATATGTGAATCTATACATGTGTGTGTCAATTGCTCAATTTGCTATCCCATGGACTACGTAGCCTTCCAGGCTCCTCTGTCCATGGAATTCTCCAGGCAAGAATACTGGCGTAGGTTGCCATTCCCTTCTCCAGGGGCTGTTCCGAACCCAGGGATTGAACTGGGGTCTCCTGCATTGCAGGCAGACTCTACTGTTTGAGCCCTAGGGAAGCCCCCAAAATCTAGACATAGTTATAGCTAGTACTTAGGGTGTTCCTTGTATGTGCCAGGTGCTGTTCTATTAAGTCATTGAATCTTCATTGCAACACCTGTGAGGTAGGTACTGTTCTCATTTGCAAATGCAGGCACCTTGTGTTCTAATCATTACTTTCACATAGTGCTGGTATTCACACTCAAGTATATGTCTGTATATGCCTGTTGTACTGTGCTGTGTATGTGATGCCAACAAAACACTGTTCTTAATCTCATTAGAGATTCTGTTGTGGAGATCCTTTTTGAGCAAGATAATGAAGAGAAATCAGTTGCCACTTTAATATTGGATTCCCTTATGCAGGTATTTTTATTTTGTAAATGGTTTCCTTTTATGATTACAGTCCTTTATAAAGAATTTTTTAAAATCTGCATTTTTAATTTTAGCCATTGGTTACATTTTTTATCTTTTATGTGAAGTTTTACTGAGTTTTACTTTAGACTGAGAGATGGTACCGACAGCATTTCAAACCCAGGGTAGTTTGTGCTATAGTTGTATCATGGGTTCTTTTCCATGGTAACAATACCAGATTTTTACTTTGTCCTTAGTAGTTTCTTCACATGCATGTTTGTGCAGTATTAAGTCTTTCATACCACAGGGTATATATGTCTCTTTTATATAATGACTGTGGAGCCATAGAACTCCTATAAAATACTTTGGGAGATATTACCTACTTCTCCCCCTCTACCTGGGGACTTTTTTGAAAGTCATAACATCAGTGAAGGACTTTAACATTCCTGATGCTGAGAGAGAACTGCTGTGGAAACAGTTTTTCCAAGAATGTTATCTTACCTCTTGACAGCTGACTCTGGATATCATGGAAATAGTACCTTCGAAAAATTAGGTTTCCACAAAAAGTTACTTATTATGTTCTTTGCTCATCTCAGACATTCTACCCTGAAAATGAGAATACTCCCATATTACTACTATATGCCCTCTGGAATTTAAAATTCTACACTATTAGCTTTTAAATCTTTAAGGATTTATTTAAGTACATGGTAATATTATCATGGTGGTGTATTTGTCACAGGAAAAAAATCCCTTGTTAAGGAAACCTTGCTGTGACCCTTTTCTGAATCTGTGTATTTTCTTAAATTCAGTCAGGCATTATTTATATGGTTAAAGTTAATTCTTTTTTTTTTCTTTCTGTTAACAGTGCCCAATAGACACCAGGAAGCAGCTAGCAGAGAATTTGGTAGTCATAGTGGCACATCTATGTTGCCAGGTTTCCTTCACAGACTGCTTGCAGAAATAAAGTATTTGGTAGAAAAACCAAAATATAAAAAAACGCTTGCCACCAAGACATTCCGAATTCATACTCCACCTGCAAAGGCTAATTGTGTAGCATGGCTGGGAGGTAAGTTTTTTTTTGTTTGTTTAATTTGTTTGTTCTGGCCTTACCTTGTAGCTTGTAGAATCTTACTTACCTGACCAGGAATTGAACCCAGACCCCCAGAAGTGGAAGTGAAGAGCCCTAACCACTAGACCACCAGGGAATTCCCAAGAATTTCATTTTTTAAAATAATGATTATATAGTACATGGTTCCTGAATGACATTACTAATGGTTATAGAGGATTCATTATTAGAAATTGCCTACTTAGTTAATGGAACAATTAATTAATCAGTTTTCTTTGACCATTTACTTTTCCTTACATTATTAATTTTCAGAATTATATATCTATTTTCTCTTGGCATTTGCACTTTGATTTTTTTTAAATGAACTTCTCTCCATTAAAGTCATCCCACATATAGAGTTTTGGCTAAGAAAACTAAGATTATTATTTATTTTGTGTACAGAGTTGAAAGTATTTCCACCGTACTCTACCTACATTTAAACATAGTGACACAGTCTTTTTCACTACAATCTAGTTTAGGCCATTTAAGTTATTTTCAACACAAGAGTTATAGCTTACCCTGTTTTTTAAAATATAGGATATAGAACAGCTTAACTGGAAATAATCTGAAGACTGTGAATATGCTTTACTGAATTTTACCCATTCTCTCTTGTCATATAATGAAGTGGATATATGTGTACATAAAATCTTCCAGTAAAAGTTTTCATATCAGCTATAAATTTTTTATTTTTTTCACCACACAGGAGCTATTTTTGGAGCGCTTCAAGACATACTTGGGAGCCGTTCAGTCTCAAAGGATTATTATAACCAGACAGGCCGTATACCTGATTGGTGTTCTCTTAATAATCCACCTTTAGAAATGATGTTCGAGTTGGGAAGAATCAGCCTCCTCTGATGAAGAGAGCATTTTCCACTGAAAAATGAAAGTTTGATTAAAATTCAACTTTTCTTCTTTTCAAGTATCTCATCAATTAGAAGCAAATTGTACAGAGTATATAGAATGCTGTTAGAGACGACTTTAGTAGAAGTGAAAGCATTTCTGTAATTATTTGTCACATTAATATTTAATCATTTTGACTGGTTTCTCTTGTGTAATGGTAGAATGGTAGCTGATGCTTATGAAATTAGTTGTATTTATATCAATAAAATATACTAAAGCAGTTTCATTTTGGAGATTTGTTACATAGTTCAATTTTCAAAAAGAGGAAAAGCATCTCTCCATAATTCACATAATCTGTCTTGGGCATCAGAGACTTCATTAATTTCATTATTTTCATCAATTATTTCATCTAAAGAATAATGTTGCCATTTCTAGTTATTTCAGATATTTACATGGGTCTGTGTCTTAAGATCCTTTTGTTTTGATGTTTGTGTCCAGGTTATAATAATGCTACTTTTGGACTGATAATTTTGGGTAGCATAGTTAAGCATTTGGTAAGCAAAATGTGGAAATGTTCACTTTCTTAACTTTATAGTTTGTGAATTTCTAAGGAAAAGATATTTCATTTTAATGCAAAGATACTCATGCATTTTTATGCAACTGCTGTTTAAACATTGTATTCATAATGTCTTTACTCTTTTGTGCTTTTTATTTTCTAAAAGCAGGGTTCTTTGTAATATGTACCCAGTCATTGTTTAATTTTTTATTTTTGTTTTTCTTCCTTTGTTTTTAATGAACTACCTCTTACTAGAATGTTGCTGGTTTCATTCTTTCTAAGTACCTGTGAAGATAGGAAATATATTCTCGTAGTCCTGAAGACTGAGTAAGAATTTATACATTTTTTAGACTGTATGTCCCAAGTCTGTTTTTACTCATGGTTTGATCATTTTGTTTGTCCTTTTTCTATAGCCTGCCTAGTTTTGCTGTGTGCTCTGTATATGAAGATACTAACCCAAGTAACTCTTCAAAGAGTTGGTTCCTGGCATTAAGAATAGGAAAGGTTTCATTTTTATCTTTGCGTATGTGTTACTTTTTAAAATACATCTAGGTTTACTTTGTCACCATGTACTACTGTTTTAGTAGCCCCAAACTATGATTCATTCAGGATTTATTGACTCTCGGCTGTGTACCTTGTATAGTTTTAGATCCTGTAAATGCTACAACACTAAGACATGGACCTCTGCCCTTGGAAGGGTTGCAGGTTAGCAGAAGTGGATGTGTACACAACCAATGATACAAAACAATGTGGTATGTGCCATCAAGGGATCCATTGCTTGTTGCTGATGTAGTTAGTTCTGACCAGTGCACCAGGGAAACTTCATAGAGGAGTCTTCTGACCTTGTTCCTGAAGAATGAGGAGAATATCCATAATTGGGGATTACTCCAGCCTAAATGAACTGATTGCACAAAATCTGAAAGCATTTGCAACTGAGATGAGGCATTACTAAAATAATTTACAATTAGACCACAAAGAACTTGAAAGCCATATTAAACCAGTAAATAAAACTGAAAATTCAGTTTCCCAATATATTCATTCCTAAAGTGAGACTCCTCCGTCCTCTCGACTTACCATTTCTCACAGCACCTTTTTCCCCAAAGTAGTGCTCTTTCCCATAAGCACATTATCTGTAACAAGGCACTTACAATTTCACCTTGTATTTGTTTCTATTCAGGTTTTATCTTCTTTCTGGAATGTAAGCTCCATAAGAACAGAGCTCCATTTCTTAACTTTGAAATCTCTTTAAGTGTACTAGGCCAGGAATAGGTGTACTACTAATTGTCAGTTGTATGGATTCAGTATTAACATTATCTCTTGTAGTAAACATAAAATTGTCTTTTGTAGCATTTGGATGATTTATTAAGAGGTTTTCATTACTGAATAATATAAAACATAAGGTCTCTAGCTGAAATACAACTTTATAGATACTATAAAGTGGCAGACACCAGTGATTGAGGTTAAGTAATGGAGCCCTCGCTAAGGGTTGAATTGTGTGCATTAGAGTTGTTGCAAGTTCTAGCTCCTGTGAATGTGGCCTTACTTGCAGGTGTAACCACATTAAGTGAAGTGAAAGTGAAGTTGCTCAGTCATGTCCGACTCTTTGTGACCCCATGGACTGTAGCCTACCAGGCTCCTCTGTCCATGTGATTTTCCAAGCAATAGTACTGGAGTGGATTGCCATTTCCTTCTCCAGTAACCACATTAAGATGGGGTTATTAGGGTGGGCTCTAATCAGACACTAGGACTGGTGTCATTATACAAAAAGGAAAATGCCATGTGAGAGAGAAACAGGAAAATGTAGCAGAGATTGGAGTTAGGCACCAGCAAACCAGAGAATGAATACAAAGGGTTGCTGCTGCCACAAGAAAGCTAAGAGAAAAAGGTAAAGAACAGATTCTTCAAGAGAGCCTTTAACATCATGACTCCTTGCACTTTGATTTCAAGCTTCTAGCTTTCAGAATTGGGAGACAGTACATTTCTTTAGTCACTCAGTTTGGGGTACTTTGTTTATGGCAGCTTTAAGAAACATACAGCCTTCTTAATTCACTAATTTTCAAAACATATTTATTGAACATCTGCCAGATACAAATTTAGGTGCTTGAGATACATTGGAGAGCAAAGACAAAAATCCTGCCCTTGTGGACCTATGTTCCAAGGATGTGAAAGTAAAGCAAATAATAACAAGAATTGGAAGATATCTTCTATAGAAAAAATAATGTAGGATGGGGAGAATGGGGGGCTAATTGCCAATTAGATTCAGACAAATTAGGCAAGTGTGACACAGGAAATGTATTTGCTCTCTGCCTGTAGTTTTTGACACAGCTCCTAAAATCCTTGTTGATTCCTGCATGATAGAGGTGTTAGGACAGAGCTTCTAAATCCCTTAGAATTTCCAGCGTAATAAAGAACTTCTCACCAAAAGGTGACTCTTGGAGGGCTTTTGGATGACTTTAGGATGAGAGCTGGTCACCAGAAAGTCTTAAGTCAACATGACTTAGGAGAATTTTCAGCCCCACCCTTGCCTGCCCCATCCTCTAGGGAGAGGACAGAATTTGGAAATTGAGTGAATAACTGATCATACCTGTGTGATGAAGCCTCCATAAAAATCCCTATTATACAGGGTTCACAGAGCTTCCAGAATGGTGAACATGTTCAGGTGCTGGGAGAGCGGCATGCCAACGAGAGAACCTGAGTTCATGCTCCTTCCCGCACCTTGCCTTAGGCATCTCTCCCATCTAGCTCTTCCTGAGTTGTATCCTTTTCTTTGAGCCATTCTAGGAAATTAACAAACCTCAGGAGAGACCTGGAAACCCCTGATTTATGGTGGGTTGGTCACAAATTGGGGAGGCCTTGGGCGTGGAATCCGAGTTTCATAGAACATTCACTTTAGACGAGTTGGTCCCTATCCCATTCAGAACACTGAACAACTTTTCGTCCTAAATGAGCAACTATCAGTTTAAGCTTTATCCCTCCTTTAGTCTGCTTTCCCTATGCTGCTGCGGCTGCTAAGTCGCTTCAGTCGTGTCCGACCCTGTGCGACCCGATAGACAGCAGCCCACCAGGCTCCCATCCTGGGATTCTCCAGGCAAGAACACTGGGTTGCCATTTCCTTCTCCAGTGTGTGAAAGTGAAAAGTGAAAGTGAAGTTGCTCAGTCGTGTCCAACTCTTCGTGACCCCATGGACTGCAACCTACCAGGCTCCTCCGTCCACGGGAGTTTCAAGGCAAGAGTACTGGAGTGGGCTGCCATCGCCTTCTCATCATAGAATGGCCCCTGCTTCCTGAGAACACCAGAAATCCAGAGGGCGCCCTCATTTCCTTAAAGTGAAAGTGAAGTCGCTCAGTCGTGTCACTGTAGCCCACCAGGCTCCTCCGTCCATGGGATTCTCCAGGCAAGAATACTGGAGTGGGTTGCCATTTCCTTCTCCAGGGGATCTCCCTGACTCAGGGATTGAGCCCAGGTCTCACGCATTGCAGGAAGACGCTTTAACCTCTGAGCCATCAGGGTCATTTCCTTAGAACTCTCCCAAATTCCCTAAGACACAAATCCTGTAGTAGATTCCAACACCCTCTTACTGAGACGCCCCACAGGTCTCCCTCGCTGCAAGGGGTTATAAGTCAAACTTGTTCAACTACAGGAATTTGTTTTTTGGTCTTTGGCTCAAGGGCATTGTCAGGTGGGAGGAGAGAATGGTGAGCTTGCGCCACTGTGGGGTAACTTGCTCCAAAGAGGAACAGAGAAATACGGTAAAACGGTAGCTTGCAGGGAAACGAGGTCAAAGTTCTTCGTTTTGTTTTAAGATAAAGAATTAACAGCATGTTTGTATGTTGAGGGGAAAACCGAGAGAGACAAATTGGTCCTTTAGTCGGAGGAAAGCTAGCGGATAACACGCGGCGTACAGGAAATAGAAATTCAGGTTGGAACCTGGCCCTTCACCTACAGCGGCCGGTGAGTGAGATCCTGGAACGTGACTGGCTGTGGTGTGCGCATTCTCTTCCTGGTTATTTCTAAGTTCTTAGTGAAGAGGGTAAAAAAAGCGGAAGTCCTACATTCCATAATACTTAGCAACAATTGCCCTTTCGAAGTTTCACATCTCAGTTCTGTACTTTGGTTTCAAAGAGCCTCCCCTTTACCGGAATGTTAACTTGCTAATATTTTATCCAACTGGATGGATAGATTCCAAATAAGTCCCACGAACAGTGGAAGAAAACCTGATTGCGCCCTGGTTCTCACAACAGCATGGAACTTTTCTCACTGTATGTTTCTCCAGAAGACATTTCCCCATCCCTACCCAAGGAAAGCCCTATATTGAGAAAAAACGTAAAGAGAGAACTTCGAAGTCCTCCGACTCTGCTTTTCCATAGGATTGCTTAAGTTTTAGAAAAGTTGCCAGTATTGAGTCTCCTAATTTTGCTCCTGGCTGCTGGGAGGGATTGGGGGGCAGGAGAAGGGGACGACAGAGGATGAGATGGCTGGATGGCATCATCGACTCTATGGACAGTCTGAGTGAACTCCGGGAGTTGGTGATGGACAGGGAAGCCGGCGTGCTGCGATTCATGGGGTCGCAAAGAGTCGGACGCGAATGAGCGACTGAACTCAACTGAACTGAATTTTGTTCCGATTAAATAAAAAACTGTCCTCTCTCAGCAATAATGCAGCAAGGCACAGTAACACAGAAAATCAATTTCAACTGTAAACATTGGCCGTTTCAGTTTCCTCAGTGAAGGAGGAGCTAGGAGAGGGATAAGAGAGAGGAATAGGAACGTGTGCTTTTAAGTACGCAAGCGCAATTTGAGAACTGTTTAATTTGCAAACTCGTCTTTTTTCCAGAGATTTAGTTAACACTGACAGTATCTAAAATCGGTTTAAAAAAAAAAAATTCCTCCTGTGTTACAATGCTGTGGAGAGACCTCGAATTTAAAAGCAAAGTAAAAAACCAAAAACATCACACACGCCCAACGTGGGGCTCGAACCCACGACCCTGGGATTAAGAGTCCCATGCTCTACCGACTGAGCTAGCCGGGCGCTTAGTTAATAGTGGTGATTTTTCGCCTCTTAAAGTGTTTAACTATATTTGATTTTGTTTCCTTATACTTCTTTATTGGTATAAAAAAAAATTTATGTCAAGCTATGAGACGTTAACTTCCAAACTGGTTTTAAAAATTCTTTAAAACAATTCTTTAATTGTACTTTTATATTTAGCAATTTTTTTTAGCGTGGGCGTATCACAAGAGCACTGAAAAGTTATGTGTCTGTCATTACAGAGTCACTGAATCTTTTTTCTGAAGTGTTTTAAAATATTTACTACCCGATAAGTTGTCTTCTTTACATAAACACGTATCCAGACTGTTGACTTTCTATCGAATGTCATAATGGATTCCTACCATTTTGGACGCAGCTTAAATACAGTTTTTAATGAAGTTAGTTACACACGCGGAAGAACAGTGGAGCTTAGTTATTTCCCTTTAATATGATCTAGTCAAGGAAAGCTAAATTGAGGAAGAGGAAACAGATTCAGTTAAAATTAGCTAAAATTAGCCCTCTTTCTCGTAATTGCCTGACATTCAGAGATAGGCCCCTCAGAGATTGTTATTACACATCCATCACAAAAGACAGGCCAAGAGGAAAGGATTGTAGAGTCTGAGTCTTATGGTAAAGAATTAATTCTAGGAGAAAAGAACTAATTTTGATCAAATTATGACAAGCTGAGATAATGGAATAATCTACAGAAATATATATATTCTGAGATACTAGTGCAGTTCTCTAGATAAGGAAATCTGCAGATTTCCATGATGGGAGTGGTATCTATTCTACTGGTCAGAACAGAAAGATAAAACCTAACTGTAAACCTGGGAGTCACAAAGAATTCTTAGGAATAGTAATTTCTGAAACCCTAAAACACAGTATTTACAAGTTAAACATACTGGGTACCATGTTTCCAGGGCTATTTTAATTAAAACAGAGTCATAAAGTGTGGCATAAACTATGTTTAGATTCTTCAAAGTGCCCTAGGATTTAAGTAGAATATTTACAATTTTCAAGCTTGAAATATTAATGCAATTATTCACCAACAATTTTTCTTTCTTGCAGTTGCAAATTCTGGTGTATTGTAACTATTTTATAACTTGGCAGAATGTACCTGGGAAGTGAATTTATATTTCTTTGCATTTTCAACACAATTATTAAGTACCTACCATGTGCAAAGCACTATTCCAATAGATGGAAGTATAAACAGACTCTGATAAGCTCAAAAGCCTTATCACCCTATAAGAAAGATGTATGTGTAGATTACATGCTGATTTTATATGTACTATTTCCAAAAATAGCTTAAAATAATTAAAACACATCCATACTCACACCTTTTAAGTTTTCTAATGAATCAGGCAATCATGAATCTTAGACCATAAACTCAATGCATTTTTTCAAGGTACAAAATATATCAACAATCCAGCCCCTACATAAACAGTTCATCTGATAATGAATTCAGAAAGAGCTCCAAATTCATAGTTGTTAATGAATACACAGTAGGCCCTAGGCACTCAAATTGTGTTTATCACACACAAACAGGAAAGTTAATTAAGGGTTCACTGGATCCTTAACCAAATTTAGAGTACTAGTTTACCTTCAAGGTGAACCTTCCTAGGACTATACTCCAGCTTTCTTCAGCATTTTCTTGGCCTCAAACCTGCATCTGTCTCCTGCATTGGTAGGCGAGTTCTTTACCACTAGTAACACCTGGGAAGAAGTCCTTTCTTGGCCGACAGTGGTCTAACTCAGGACTCTTCATGAAAAAATTGCAACTAGGATATTTCAGTGAGGGTTAGACAAATTAAACAGCTAGCCTTCCAAGTATATCCATATCCTTTTTATCCATTTATTCATGAATAAAAACTTTTGATTATAATGCTTCATTAACAGAAGAAGCAACTGAATTTCCTTTTTCCTTTACTTTCTACATTTAATTTTTCAGCAAGCCTGCATCTAAAATCCATCCACATATTTCCACCTCCACTGCGACGACTCTACTCTCTCTCCATTACTGCTTGCACACTGGACTGCAAGATTTCCAACTAGTCTCTGTATTTCTTTTCTTCCCTGTATTTATCTTTCTCCACACAGAAGCAAGAGACTTCATTTAATAATCATATCATTCTGCTTAAAAAACTGCTAATGATCTCATAGTATAATGCCAATAAAGCACAGAAGTCTCTGTGCTTCTACTCTTTCTTCTGATGCCAATAAAGC
This sequence comes from Aepyceros melampus, assembly GCA_006408695.1. Lineage (NCBI taxonomy): Eukaryota > Metazoa > Chordata > Mammalia > Artiodactyla > Bovidae > Aepyceros > Aepyceros melampus. The sequence goes on along the minus strand of SJXQ01002445.1, from coordinate 198,128 downwards.
ATAGGAGTCTCTGTGCTTCTACGCTTTCATATATTTATCATTCTCCATATCGAAGCAAGAGACTTCATTTAATAATTATATCATTCTGCTTACAAAACTGTGATGATCTCATAGTATAAAGCCCAAAGGAAAGAGAAAAATTAGAAAATTACCATTTGGAAACCATCATAAGAATCATCAGATACTATAATTAGTGGGTAAAAGGTGGAGGAATAGCAGGATATTTACATAGTCTCCAGGTAGTTCTGCATAAGATATTTATAAGAGCGAAAGTGAAACTACAGTGGAGAAATCTAAAGCGAGTGATCAAAGTTAACATCATCACTAGTGGAACAAATTGACACAATGCTCCTCCTAACATAGGTTCTAATATGAATAGAAGGTTACTTTTGTCGCATTCCTGAGAAAAATGCATTTATCCAAATTGAATCATGAAAAAACACCATACAAACCTAAACTGTGGAATATCTTATAAAGTAAATGTTTTTTGTCAATAGTGTTAATGCCATGAAATCTAAAGAAATATTAAGAAAGTATTTTCTAGATTAAAGGAGACTAGACATGACAACTGAATACAACATGTGATCTTGGATTTTCTTTGGCTGTGAAGGGCATTATTGAGGGATTTGCCAAAATCTGTAAACAAAGTCTGTAGATTAAAAAAAAAAAAGGAATGGTACTTAGTTCTGATTTTCACAGTTATAGTGTGGATATTTAAAATGATGTTCTTTTTGGGGAAATACATAAGGAAGTATTTAGCAGTTTAAAAAATGCTGACGGCTTTCCATTTAAAATCAGATTAAAATTCGAACTATCATGAAATTTGATTCCATACCCACCTCTCTGATTTCATTTCCTGTCGCTCTCCCCCGCTTAAGGCCATACTGACCTGACAGTTCCTATAAGCCAAGCTTATACTGAGATAACGGAGAAGGCAATGGCACCCCACTCCAGTACTCTTGCCTGTCAAATCCCATGGGTGGAGGAGCCTGCTAGGCTGCAGTCCATGGGGTCGCTAAGAGTCGGACACGACTGAGCGACTTCACTTTTACTTCTCATTTTCATGCATTGGAGAAGGAAATGGCAACTCACTCCAGTGTTCTTGCCTGGAGAATCCCAGGGACGGGGGAGCCTGGTGGGCTACCGTCTATGGGGTCGCACAGAGTCGGACACGACTGAAGCGACTTAGCAGCAGCAGCAGCATACTGAGCTAACAATCCCAAATTTCCATGTAAGTATCACCCATTCGGAAAGTCATTCCTTAATTAACAGGTTTAATGTTCAAACTTCCATTGTCTTTTTTTTTTTTTTTTTACCAAAAGGTGCAACTATTTGCCTATTTACTCCTTGTTGCCTGTTTCTTCCCATCGAGTGTAAAGGATGAGTGCTGTCTTTCATCGTTTCATCAGCAGGGTGTAACTTGAGTATTTGGGACATACAGAGTTCAACAAATAATATTTAATCAAGCTTATCCTTAATTCTCGGAGAAGGCAATGGCAACCCACTCCAGTACTCTTGCCTGGAAAATCCTATGAACGGGGGAGCCTGGTAGGCTGCAGTCCATGGGGTCGCAAAGAGTCAGACACGACTGAGCGACTTCACGTTCACTTTTCACTTTCATGCATTGGAGAAGGTAATGGCAACCCACTCCAGTGTTCTTGCCTGGAGAATCCCAGGGACGGCGGAGCCTGGTGGGTTGCCGTCTCTGGGGTCCCACAGAGTCAGACACGACTGAAGCGACTTAGCAGCAGCATCCTTAATTCTACTAGAGTTATACAAACGGTACTAATCCTGTAAAATTCCGACCTAAGCCCAGAGGTGATGCCCTTAGAATGCAACTTTCTTCTTGTTAGAATAGGTGGGTGATAGAGTTGCCTCAATATATTCGGTTAGAAACAGGCCGCCAATGGTGGAGGGAGACCTCTCCCTTAGCGTTTTCTTCTGGCCTTTGTAAGGGTATAAGAACATCTCTCCGTTTTGCTTTAAAAATAAAAATAAGGAAGCAAAAGAGAAGGATAAAAGATAAATAATAATTCTAGGAAAAGGACTGGCGCAGCTTCTCAAGCAACCAGAAGACAGAACGAATCTACGAACCCAAACCGAAGACGAAACAACCAGGAGCCTACCTAACCCCGCTAAGATTGCTTTTGCACATGCGCGTTACTCGCCAGGTGCATTTCCTGCCCCCCCCTTTTCCCACAATCCTCTGTTCCGCGGACCAACGCTCCAGGAACGAACTACAGCAAAGACTATTGGTTGAAAGAATAGTCAATGAGAGAGCTTGTTACTAGTCTCTTGCTGTGGTGCTGGGGGATCGCTTTAGGCCTGAAGCCGTAAGCGTCCCAGTGATTTTAGCACCATGAGCTCAATCGGCACCGGGGTGAGTTCTTTGTTTCTCTGTGTGATGTCTAAGGATTAGCGTGGAAGGGAACGCGGACAGACCGCGGTGGGTGCGCGGACTCGGGGTCCTCTGGGACTGCCTGGGGGCAGGTGTGCGGTGCCGGGCGGTCTAGGCCCGCGCCTGCGGTGACCGTGACTTGACGCTTCTCAGCTCAGGTGTAGCGGGCTTGGCCGCGCAGCACTGAGATTTGGAGCCACTTTCAAAGGTTGCTGAGTCACTTTCTTTAGCCACTTAGGGAAACCGAAAGTGGAAACTCTCGAGGCCTGAAATGGTGTGTGTGCACGCGCTGTGAAGGACTTGGGCAACAATTAAGCTCTTGAGCACCACTGAGGCAAGGCGGCTTAAAGAGTCCAAAGTTTGTGACGTCGCTTTCCAAGAACCTCTCCCCCTCTCCCCACCCTTGCAGTTCCTGGGGTGCTGCTAACTGGGGATTCTCTGCCTTAGCTTCGAGGGTACCGATGGACCTCTCTGTATGAGTCCCTGGAACCTTCTGAGAACTGATAAGGAAAATAGTCTAAAAAGCGGAATCTGAAGAATCTTTTCCATTTTTCCGTTGTCCCAGCCTTTCTCGTAGAGAAATAACAGCAGGGATAGGTCTCAGTACCGTAAGCGTTTAAATGATTAGCTACGGACTTAACCGCTTTTTTGAACAGACTGTCCAGGATTTTGGAGTTAGATTTGCTAACTTGTTCGGCCTACTAACTTTGCTTTGTTAAACGTACTGCATATATACAGTCTTCGGCTTGCTCCTTTTATGTATTTCCCCATATAGAAAACATAGTGTTTAGAAATATTTATTGATTGGTTCCACTAGAGGCCTTGGGTAATGGGTTTCTCAGTTCGTTTATTCCCATTGTGCATAAGATTTTGATTCTCACCATTAGGCCCAAATATAATAGGCAATTTATACTAAGGTTGTCATACCGTTTTTGGATTAGTTGATGCTCAGTAATGCATGTTGTAGCAAATTGACTTTGCAACTACGTTAATATTACCCTAGATTAATAGTGTTCTGAAGGGTTCTACAATAGAGAAATATTTTAAAAATATTTGATAATATAAATAGGTGAGAAAATTTGAGTATTACGGTGGTAAAGATCTTCATTTAGCAGACTAACAGACCAATTACCCTAGAGTAATAGTGTTCTGAAAGGTTCTACAAACCCTTTAAAAATGTTTGATAATATAAATAGGTGAGATGTTTTGGTATTACGCTGGTAGAGTTAAAGATCTTCCTTTAACACACCAACAAGCTGAGAGGCAGGAAGCACCACTATTGAACTATTGAAGACTTAACGCTTGTCTTGTCCCAGGAACTCCAGATGGGAAGACCTGTTTTGACATTTCTCTCCACTTGATTGTTTAATAGGCATTTCAAATGACATGTCCAGAGTAGATCTCTGGGTTTTCTTCTTCTGTTGCCATTTTGCATCTCCTACAATTTACATTTCAGTGAATGGTTCCATTTTAGTCACTTAAATGAAAAAAAAAAAATCTATGATGCATTTCTGAGTTCTTTTTTACTGTATTCCTAAAGCCAATCCATTAGCAAGGTTTTTTTGACTGCACCCTCAAAATAACACCTTCCATGTCTTTCTCTCTTGTCTAAGACACTCCCTTTGGAATACCCAATCTCTGCTTCCACTCTTGTTTTCTCTGTAATTCATTTACCAGATGAACAGCATTAAAAAAAAAAAAATTAGAACCTCTTCCCCTCACCCCACCCAAACTCCAATGACTTTTTATTGCATTTAGAATAAAATGTAAAACTTCCTGCTCCAGCCTAAAATAAAAGACTTAGCATAACTTGGCCTTTATATGCCTCTAAGATAGTTTACTGTTCTGTTTACCATTTATGGTGCTCAAGATTCAGTGGCATTATTATTTCCTCTTCTTAATTTTGCTTGTCTTATTTCTATCCTGAGGTCTTTTATGCCAGATGCCGGGACACTGCTCCATATTCTAAATGAGTAGTTACTTATCTTTTAGGTCTGGCTCAACTTAAATACGGAGAAGGCAATGGCACCCCACTTCAGTACTCTTGCCTGGAAATTCCATGGATGGAGGAGCCTGGTAGGCTGCAGTCTATGGGGTCGCTAAGTCGGACACGACTGAGCAACTTCACTTTCACTTTTCACTTTCATGCATTGGAGAAGGAAATGGCAACCCACTCTAGTGTTCTTCCCTGGAGAATCCCAGGGATGGGGGAGCCTGATGGGCTGCCGTCTATGGGGTCGCACAGAGTTGGACACAACTGAAGCGACTTAGCAGCAGCAGCAGCAGCTTAAATAACATAAATACAGTTTCTGTAGCAATGCCTTTCCTGATCAGGTATTCCCTGAGACCATAAGTTCATTTTTTCTTATTTTTCATCATAGAACCTTTTATCTCCAGCACCTGGATCTGTTTGAGGTCTGATTTGAAAATGAAGGACTTTAAGAATGAGTAGTCTTTGTATTTTCTCATAGTGAATGACATATAATAGATGCTTATTAAATATCTGAATGCTAACTGATGTATCCAAACTCCTTTAGTTCATTACTGCCACAGCTATGGGAAGCTGTGGTGCTAAAGAGAAGCCAGTGTTGTTTCTACCATGGTAATTTTTTCAGAAATGAGCCATGTTCTGTGTGGGAAAAGTTCTGACTTTACCCAAGACTTGTATTCACTGCTTATCAATAGCAATAATCTAAAGTGTGTAACTTTTCTCTTAGCTGCTGTTCCTGCTTTGACATGCTTTCTCTTTCTCTTTACAGCAAAATCTTCACTGAGATTGAACACACATTTCTGATGTGTAAGCCATTTAGGAAAAAATTGTTATTATTGCCAAAGGTGCATCCTTCTAAGCTTATTATTGCCTTTTCCTTGTAGTATGATCTGTCAGCTTCTACATTCTCTCCGGATGGAAGAGTTTTTCAAGTTGAATATGCTATGAAGGCTGTGGAAAATAGTAGGTAAGAAACAATGTTTTACTTGAAATTAGTGTGTTTTAGCCAAATATTAAATGTCTCCTTCTCTTTGTTTTTGGTAATTAGGCTTTGCTATGTTACTTTGGCACAAATAATACATGCCTAAAATAATTTCAATTTATTAGTCATTTCCAGATTTCTCTTTAGGCCAGCTCTTTCCATGTGACTATATTTCCAATTGACTCCAGAATTACACACTTAAACATTCTACCATGTCTTAAGTGTATAAAGCCAAATTCGTCAACATCTTTGCTAGCCCTTTTTCCCTTTTTCAGATTCTTGACTTATATCGTTGGTTTCCTTGGCCAATAGGTCTGTGACTTTACTGTCTAATCTTTTTTTTCCTTGTGTTTTCAGTGCCCTGTGCAGTTGGTCACTTGATCATCTCAGCAGGGATATTTTTTATTTTTCTTTGCCGCTGCCATACTCCAAAAGGTGTAGGATCACCAAGATATTTTCCTGTTGGATTACTTCCTTCACTCTTTTTTCTTTTTTGTCTCAAACAATAATCTTTATTTTTACACAAAGCAGTACAAAATGAAGCAGTTCCTTAAAGGGTGACTTGGAGCTAGAAAATCCACCCTGAGCGTGAAAGTGTTAGTGTTAGTCGCTCAGTCGTATCCTACTCTTTGCAACCCCATGGACTGTAACCCACCAGGTTCCTCTGTCCATGGGCTTTCCCAGACAAGAATACTGCAGTGGGTTACCATTTCCTTCTCCTCACTCTGTCTTTTTTGTTTAGAGTAATTCACTAAAATGACCACTGTAACATCTTAGTTGAATTACTGGCTTGTTGACAAATTCTGAGTCTTATATTGAAGAATTTTTATAATCAATTATATGATCATTAAAAAAAAAATCATTTCTAGTGATCATTAAAAAAAAATCACTTCTAATTTAATAGTCTGCCAAGACAGGTTTCATTCTTACTTGTTTTATTGAAGTATAGTTGATTTATAATGTAGTTTCAAGTGTATAGCACAGTGATTCAGTTATACATATATCTATGTAATATATATATTGGAGAAGGCAATGGCACCCCACTCCAGTACTCTTGCCTGGAAAATCCCATGGACAGAGGAGCCTGGAAGGCTGTAGTCCATGGGGTTGCTGAGGGTTGAACAGACTGAGCAGCTTCACTTTCACTTTTCACTTTCATGCATTGGAGGAGGAAATGGCAACCCACTTCGGTGGTCTTGCCTGGAGAATCCCAGGGACTGGGGAGCCTGGTGGGCTGCCATCTATGGGGTCGCACAGAATCAGACACGACTGAAGTGACTTAGTTAGTAGTAGTATATAATATATATAAGTAATCATTGTATTTTTGAATATAAAGCAGCTTTGGTATGAGATAAAAGCTCTAAAAATTTTTCTTTCATTTCATTCAGATCTCTTAAGTTTTTTTTAGGTTACTAAATAAGCTGTGTTGATGTTTGAGCTCAATGTTTTGAATGTAATGAAAAGTTGTCTAATAGGAAAATGTTTTGAGAATATTAGAAAAACCCACGTGTAGATGTAGTTTTCTCACTTTCTACTAATACCTTCAATATTCGATTATGGAATTTTCATGAGGTTATAGATAGTAACTGGTCTTTGCATGTGCTGGCACATAGCCCTCAGTGTGTGCATACTAAGTTGCTTCAGTCGTGTCCGATTCCTTGTGATCCTATGGCCTGTAGCCTGCCAGGCTCCTCTGTCAATGGGATTTTCCAGGCAACAGTATTGGAGTGGGTGGCCATGCTGTTCTCCCGGGGAATCTTCCTGACCCAGGGATTGAACTCGCGTCTCTTAGATCTCCTGCATTGGCAAGCGGGTTCTTTACCACTAGTACCACCTGGGAAGCCTCATAGCCCTCAGTAGATACTGAATAAATAGATCTTCACATTTTTTGTTGCCGTTTTCTTGGTGGTAGAAAGAAGATGTATAGATTTCTAATGGTTTATGAAATAGTATTTTAAAATTTTTGAACAAATATACATTTTGAGTCTTCTTATGGGATTTGTTAGTGAAGCTAGTTCATTTTGTATTTAAATGTTGTATTTTTATAGATATAAGTACTTAAAAACTGTCAGTATCTGATAATAAAGTAGAAGTGAGGCTGTTAGGAATTTTAGGTTGAAATGTATTTGTCATTGTGTACAAGGCCTGAAAGAGTTCAGAAGAGAGTCAAATTCAAGAACAGTTGACATTTTTTCCCCTGTTAATAAAAGAAGATAGGCTCTTTGGCCAGTAAGTTAGAGAAAGATTTGATATTTTTTGTTGCCGTTTTCTTGGTGGTAGAAAGAAGATGTATAGATTTCTAATGGTTTATGAAATAGTATTTTAAAATTTTTGAACAAATATACATTTTGAGTCTTCTTATGGGATTTGTTAGTGAAGCTAGTTCAGTTTGTATTTAAATGTTGTATTTTTATAGATGTAAGTACTTAAAAACTGTCAGTATCTGATAATAAAGTAGAAGTGAGGCTGTTAGGAATTTTAGGTTGAAATGTATTTGTTATTGTGTACAAGGCCTGAAAGAGTTCAGAAGAGAGTCAAATTCAAGAAAAGTTGACATTTTTTCCCCTGTTAATAAAAGAAGATAGGCTCTTTGGCCAGTAAGTTAGAGAAAGATTTGAGGAAGTTTATTGTTTTTCTTTTCCTCCTTTGTGTCTTTGCATTTTCATTGGTGTGAAAAAACAGGTGGAAGATGTCTTGACTAAGAAGAACTGGAGATACATTTTGAAACCATCTGTAACTGAGAAAATTGAGATTAGGCTGTGAGGTCTGTGTATTTTAGCAATTTGTTTTCTATAAATTATTTCTAAATATGACTTCAAACAGTTATATTTAATTTTGGGAGGGTCATGTGAACAGTTACATTTAAGCAAACTTAAATATAATTTTAAAAACTGGAAACATTAAAAATAAATATTTTTTTTACATAAAGAAAAATCCTTGGAAAGTTCCTTTTTTAAAGGGACCTATGTCACCTAGTATGATAGAATATTGGATTAGGATCAGAAGATGTGAATTTTCCTGCTGCTGCTGCTGCTGCTGCTAAGTCGCTTTAGTCGTGTCCGACTCTGTGCGACCCCATAGACGGCAGCCCATCAAGCTCCGTCGTCCCTGGGATTCTCCAGGCAAGAACACTGGAGTGGGTTGCCATTTCCTTCTCCAATGCATGAAAGTGAAAAGTGAAAGTGAAGTCACTGAGTCGTGTCCAACTCTCAGCGACCCCATGGACTGCAGCCCACCAGGCTCCTCCATCCATGGGATTTTCCAGGCAAGAGTACTGGAGTGGGGTGACATTGCCTTCTCCTAGCTGCTGCCAAATGGTAATAATATATAAGGTTCCAGTATTTAGTCCCCTGAATGTCACTTTTTCGTCTGTAAAACTGGGATGCGGACATCTAATCTAACTGCTTCCCATACCTTACCAGAAAAATGAAATTGGAAAATTTTTAAGTGTTTTTTGAGCTTGAAAAAGTGAATGTGAAAGTTGCTCAGTTATGTCCGACTCTTTGCAACCCCATGGACTATACTGTCCATGGAATTCTCCAGGCCAGAATACTAGAGTGTGTAGCCATTCCCTAAGTGGAAAATAGAAAAATTAGATGTGAATCTTAAGAGTGAGACATATAGACTGATTCTTATAAAACATTTAACCAAATAATTTTAAATAAGATTATATGCCTGCATTGAAAGGAGATAAATTATTTTTTAGTTTATCATTATTTTTGCTATTTAATTGGAGTAGTTTAGTGGCTTTACAATGTTATGTTAGTTTCTGCTATACTGCAAAGTGAATCAGCCACACGTATACATATATATCCTCTCTTCTTTGGATTTCCTTCCTATTTAGGTTATCACAGAGCCCCAAGTAGAGTTTCTTGGGATGTACAATTTGTTCTCATTAGTTATCTATTTTATTCTTCAGTTCAGTTCAGCTGCTCAGTCATGTCTGACTCTTTGCAACTCCATGAACCGCAGCCCGCCAGGCCTCCCTGTCCATCACCAACTCACAGAGTCCACCCATACTCATGTCCATTGAGTCAGTGATGCCATCCAACCATCTCATCCACTGTCGTCCCCTTCTCCTGCCTTCGTTCTTTCCCAACATCAGGGTCTTTTCAAATGAATCAGCTCTTCGCATCAGGTGGCCAAAATATTGGAGTTTCAGCTTTAACATCAGTCTTTCCAGTGAACACCCAGGACTGATTTCCTTTAGAATGGACTAGTTGGATCTCCTTGTAGTCCAAGGGACTCTCAAGAGTCTTCTCCAACACCACAGTTCAAAAGCATCAATTTTTCGGTGCTCAGCTTTCTTTATAGTCCAACTCTCACATCCATACATAACTACTGGAAAAACCATAGCCTTGACTAGACGGACCTTTGTTGGCAAAGTAATGTCTCTGCTTTTTAATATGCTGTCTAGGTTGGTCATAACTTTCCTTCCAAGGAGTAAGCATCTTTTAATNGTGGTGTCATCTGCATATCTGAGGTTATTGATATTTCTCCCAGCAATCTTGATTCCAGCTTGTGCTTCCTCCAGTTCCTCCAGCCTGGCATATTTCATGATGTATTCTGTGTATAAGTTAAATAAGCAGGTTGACAATATACAGCCTTGACGTACTCCTTTTCCTATTTGGAACCAATCTGTTGTTCCATGTCCAGTTCTAACTGTTGCTTCCTGACCTGCATACAGATTTCTCAAGAGGCAGGTCAGGTGGTCTGGTATTCCCATCTCTTTCAGAATTTTCCACAGTTTATTGTAATCCACACAGTCAAAGGCTTTGGCATAGTCAATAAAGCAGAAATTGATGTTTTTCTGAAACTCTCTTGCTTCTTAGTAGTGTACATTTGTAAATCCTAATCCACCAGATTTCCCCCTTTCCCCCCTTGATATCCATATATTCTCTATATTTGTGTCCCTATTTTTGCTTTGCAGTAAATTCATGTATTCTATTTTTCTAGCTTTCACTAGAAAGCATTATATGTATGCACTAATATATGATAACTTGTTTTTCTCTTTCTGACTTACTTCACTCTGTGTGACAATCTTTAGATCCATCCACGTGTCTGCAAATTGCGCAATTTCATTCCTGTTTATAGCTGAGTGATATTCCATTGTATGTATGTATATTCCACATTTTCTTTTTCCATTCCTCTGTTGATGGACATTTAGGTTACTTCCCTGCCCTTTCTATTGTAAATAGTGCTGCCGTGAATATTGGAGGGCATGTATCTTTTTGAATTATTATTTTCTTTAGGTATATGCCCAGGAGTGGGATTGCTTAGTCATATGGTAGTTACATTTTTAGTTTTTTAAGGCACCTCTATACTATTCTTCTTAGAGGCTATACCAGTTTACATTCCCATCAGCAGTGTAGGAGGGTCCCTTTTCTCCACACCTTCTCTAGCATTTACTGTTTGTGGAATTTTTGTTGATGGCCATTCTGACTGGAGTGAGGTGGTATGTCATTGTAGTTTTGATTTGCATTTATTTAATAAGTAATGATGCACATTTTTTCATGTGTTTGTTGCCATCTTTATGTCTCCTTTGGAGAAATTTCTATTTAGATCTTATGCCCATTTTTTAATTGGGTTGTTTGTTTTTTTGATATTGAGCTGCATGAGTGTTTGTATATTTTCGAGATCAATCCGTTGTCATTGCTTCCTTTGCAGATTATTTTCTCCCATTCTGAGAGTTGACTTTTCATCGTTTATGGTTTCCTTTGCTGTGTAAAAGCTTTTAAGTTTCATTAGGACCCATTTGTTTATTTTTGTCTTTATTTTAATTATTTATTATTATTTTTGGCTGCATCTGTACAGCATGCAAGATCTTAGTTCCCCAACCAGGAATCAAACCTGTGTGCCCTGAAGTGTAAGTGTGAAGTCTTACCCACTTGACCACCAGGAAGTCCTAGAGATAAATTCTTTCAAAGAAAGAAATTCAATCTTGGGGATTTAAAAGTTAAATATTTTTGAGTACCTGTTTTGTTAGGGACAGGTTAATGGTAGCTTAGACAGTAAAGCGTCTGCCTACAATGCGGGAGACCAGGGTTCGATCCCTGGGTGGGAAAGATTCCCTGGAGAAGGAAATGGCAACCCACTCCAGTACTCTTTCTGGAAAATCCCACGGGCCAAGGAGCCCGATAGGCTACAGTCCATGGGGTTGCAAAGAGTCGGACACAACTAAGCGACTTCATTTCACTTCACTTCATTTTGTTAGGGACAGGAACTACCAAAACAAATAATTAAGAACATATAAGAGGCTACCTAAAACACTATCAAAAAAACCTATATATGATGATCATAACTATTTTATAAAAGGATGCCCCTAGAAGGTAATATGCAAAAGAAAAAAAGGAGTTAAATTATAATTTTTCCGTTTATCCTCATTGAGGGGACAAGATATGAAAGGAAGATTGTGCAACGTAATTGTGAAGCTAGATTGTTTAGAACAAAAATGTACACAAAATTATGGTCTTAGGAGATCCTTATACTTGAAAAAAACTCATTAGAACTTTGACGAGTATTTAATTATGTAGGCTCTTAGGTTCTATAAATATTTACCATAATGCTCACCCCAAACAGCACTTATTACTTTATTTATTATTTTATGCAGGTTATTGGTTCATCAGTATTTACTGTATTCGAAATTAAAACCAAAAAATAAAAAATACTTCTAAATTTATTTAAATAACAGTGATAAAATTGCATGTTAACAAATAATTACATTAACAGTTATTAAAATACTTAAGTAACAATAACATTATTAATGAAAATTACTTTTCCAAAGCATGGGAAAAAAGTGTGGTGAGAAGAGTTGCATTGTTTATATTCTTGAAAATCTCAGTGATGAATTGAATCTTAATAAAAGGCAGAGTCTCATAGTTGCTGCTGCTTCAGTATGTTGCAACTTTTGTTGAAGTTTGTGCAACAAGTCAGGCTTCATATACATAGTTGGAAAAGAGAGGAGTTATTTAATAACCTTATGCATGTTGTTTATTTATACTGTACCATACTGGACAAATTGTAGTTTCGTAAAGGTTAGTTGCAGTGTGGAGTCTGAAAACATAATAATGAAAACTTTTTGTACTGTTATTAAAATCTATTGCACTGTTTTGTACTTTGCATGTTTTATCTATGCATGATTTGTAACATTGTGTGTTGGTCATTTGGAAAATACTGGTTCACTGAGTTATAACAGACCTTCCAAAGTAGACATATTTCATTGTAAACTGTTAGAAACATCACATTTTTTAATATCACCACCAATATGTTTTCCAAAACTCCAGTTTGTGTTTGAGAACTCAGATTTTATCACTGGCAAGAAAATACTCTCTTTTGTTTTCCTTGAAGTGACAGGCTCGTTTTGTTCATTTTAGAGAAAAGTCTGCCACATACCTAAGTGGAAATAACCGTAGTTATTATTCTTTGATGGTAAAAACAGATGTTCCATGAAAAAATTTACACCTGAAAGCAGTTTATTAGTGCTTTTTCCTGTAGGCAATCATCATATTTTGATGTGAAGAACTTTGGCTAACTTGCATTTTGTTAGGATAATAAAAAGATAGATACTTAAGGATTAATGTCTAATAAAATTAACTACAACTTTATCAGGGACATGCTTAACTAAAAATTTTTTTTTTTAAACTGAGAGCATAGCAATAAAGAATACAATCAGTGGTATTTACTGCTACCGTTTATTGTCAGCCAATACCATTGGTGCAAACATCCACACAATGAAGAAAGTCAAATGATGTTTCTGTATTTTTATAAAAATAATTTTGACCTGACAGACCACACTTTGAAAACTTTTGGTTTAGGGAAAAAGACATTTTAGATTCTGAAAAAGAGGAAGATGAGAAATTGTCATAATTGGGAAAGGCTATCTGAGGCTATTCAAGTAAACTTGTGAAAGTTTGTGGAAATTTATTTAAATGTGCTGTGGTGAGGAGGAAGTGTATTCTAGTACCCAGGATAACTTCAATAAAGACTTGAAAGCAAAAATGGTGTTTGAGGGACAACAATGAGGTTGAATTCAGTAGAGCACAGAATTTATAATATGAAATTGAATTAGCTAGATGGGCTTTGTAGATTCTTGGGAGTTAGGAAATTTGGACCAGGGAATTTAAACTTGAAAAGGTACCTGAAGTGTGGGGGAAGGAGTGTCTGAAATTCTTTACAAAATTTGTGCATGTGACTCAGTTCATTTTTCTGGTTGTTTCTGATAGAATTCTCTTTGTTAAAAGAATTAGAAGATTTAAAGTAGTTATTTTTTCTTACAATGGCGGTATATAATTTCTCCACATTTTACTTGTATTTTTGATCAATTTTGTTTTAAACAGTTGAACAGAATGTTTATTCTTGTACACTTACTGTAAGGAACACATTGTTAATGCAGAAAAAGCAAAAGGAGGGAAAAGGATTATAATCTTTCCACCCAGATTAGAAACTTGACTTTTTATTTTGTATGTAGCCTATCATTTATGTGCATGTTATATACCATTTTTAATGGACACGACTAGTCAGCACTTGTCGTAAGATAGCCAGCATATGCTAGATACTGTGCCGCTTGTTACACATTTCGTTAGCATCTTTTTTCATTTGTGTATTATTATCTTTCCATGTCATGATACGAAAACTTTTTTCTTTTGGTCACATTATTTGTATGGATCTAATTTATCACACTTTAGGATGCTTGCCCTTTCTAGTTTTCAAATGTATTTGCTTTAAAAACTTGATATATTCTAAGAAACAAATTTGCTCATTTTTTGTTTCTTTTTTTAACTTGAGTTTACAAAGTTTCTTTTATTTTCAGTTAAAATTTATTTTTTTTCTACTTGTTTCAGTACAGCTATTGGAATCAGATGTAAGACGGGGTCGTCTTTGGGGTAGAAAAATTAGTCCTGTCTAAACTTTATGAAGAAGGTTCCAACAAACGACTTTTTAATGTTGATCGACATGTTGGAATGGTAAGGTCACATTTAAAAATGTTCCTTTTTGCTTTGTCCAGTTTCTTGGGATGTAATTAATTGGAATATAGCAAAATGTAATTATAAGAACCTATTTATTAAAGCATTGAGGCAAAAATAGATCAGAGAGCAGGCATAGAAATCATCAGAAAGACTGGTTTGTGAACAGGTCACTGTCTAAAAGAAAGGTGCGTGCATGCATGCTCAGTTGCTCAGTCACATCCAACTCTTTGTGACTCCATGGACTGTAGCCCACCAAGCTCCTCTGCCCATGGAATTTTCCAGGAAGAATACTGGTAGCATTCTTATAACCCAATTGAGATACATATGAAGAACCAAGTTGAAGAAAATGAGAAGGGGAGAGGAGTGAGAAGCTTGGGTAAAAAATCTTGGCAGCATAGATGGCCAATCAAGGCACATGCTTGAGAGGCAATAAGTCTTTAGTTTTTTGTATCCTTTCTGGGGATAACTGTCACACTGAAGATGTTATCAGAAAGAGAATACCTTTATAGTAAGGTGGAGTATCAGGACAGGATGTCTGACAAAAGGAAAAGTGAGCACATTCTTTTTAGTAGCTTCATAAACATCACTATATTTATTTCATGCAGCTGGTATGACATAAATAGATTACTGGGGTATACTGAAGTCATCCTATATAAATATCAGACTTTCTTCAGTAAGTATAACAGTCTGCAAAGAAGAGAAAACTGATTTTTAACCCTGCTTTCTGAAAAGTCAAGGAAGAAAAGGGAATATGTATTCTGTGTGCTAGGTACTATGCCAGAAGTTCTTTACATAAATTACTATGCCAGAAGTTCTTTACATAAATTATCTCATGTAATCTTGACAAACCAGTGAAAGTAATATTAATCCCATTTTTACAGATGAGGAAACACTCAGCTGGTAACAAAATGTGCTGGGATCATACTTGGGTCTCCATGGTCTGTGTGTTACTCTAGAGCCCATTCTTCAGGGTGAGATTCTGTAGGGTCCACTCATTCTGCTGAAGTATTGGTAGCTTCAGCTAGCTTTCAGCTTCTGAATAGCTTATTTAGAAATATTATTAGTATTTCTAAATAAGATGTGTTATACACATCACAGAAAGGACTAGCAAAATATAACCAGTAATCTATAAAGCTACAGATACGTTTTTTTTCCTTCAATTATTTTTCTGAATCTGTTTTCTCTCCTGAACAAATTTATTACTGCCAATGAAACTGGTAGGTTTTCCTGAAACTTGGCCAGATTGTAACCTAACTGGTAGAAGAGAATTAGTGAATTCTGCTTTCTTTTACTTAGTAAAAAAGATAGCTTTCAGTAGGTGTATTTTGAAAAAAAATCATACATGCTTATAAGGTAGTTCAGTGGTGGAAAGATTTTCCTACAGTTTTCAAATTTGTCCCATTTGTTTTTAAAAACTGATGGCATTCCTTGCAACTGGAAATTGGCAAAACATTAGACATTGAAGAAGGTTGGAGAAGAAAAGGATTGATAGTCTGTCTCCACAGTTGTCATCTTCAAGTGATCTGACAAATTATTAAACTTCACAGTGAGTTTTATCCAAAGCAATGGAAGATTATTTAAATCATGAAAATTACTACCTGGGTTACTCGAAACTCCAGTTTCCTCACCTGCAAAACTATGGTGGTAATAGTGCCTATCCTCATGTGTAATTATGTAAAATGCTTAGCATGTCATGAGTGATCAATAATGGATTAAGGATTTTCATAATCATTACTATTACTAGGTAGCAGTAGAAGAAAGGGCTATTAAAATTTTTGATAACATTTATTCTGAAAATCTTATGTCAGTGATTTCCAGTACCTATAACTATTTCAACATTTCTGTTTTCATGGCTTCCCTAGACCAAAAGAAAGACCCAGTGGTTCTGTGTATTATGTATGTAGGTCTAAAGAACTATTTATGTTCTAAAAACTCAGTAGCTTAAAAACAAAACCTCCCTATATGAAGTAAAATAAAAATGTTTTTATTTTCAAACAGCTACTACTACTAACGTGTACTCTTCAGTTTCTTAAAGTTTGGAATTGGATTAGATGCTGTGCCCCACCAGACCCTGCTTCCTATTTCACACTGATTTTTGCACAGTGCTTATTTTCTATCATGGCAGCCCCAGCTTCTCAGTGATCCGATGGCATTGAAAGAAATGTGGAATGATCTGATGTTGAAACTGAACTACTTCAATATGTGTTTCCCCCAAAACTTAAAACACCCCACAACTCTGAGTTTACTGTAGTTCCCTGGGGTATCTCAGTGTGTGGTTTCGTAATTGCAGTTCTAAGCCGCTAGATTTGTGATTTGTCATGTTTTGGTGTGGCATTACAGTTTATTAGTACACTGCAAAAGAAAGGAGTTTTGAGGTTATGCCTTTTAAATCAAAACTTTTAATAACTTTTTAAACATAGAATGGCTTTAAATTAAAAACCAGTTCTAACCAAAACCATGCATGGTTTTATTCTTCTTTGTGGTGGTTTTAGTCTTAATAATGAAGTGGGAAATAGGGAGACATGGAGTTTTTTTTAATGTGGTCATTTGACAAAAGAATGAAGTCACAGTTGGGAAATTTCCAAATTGTTATCCCATACTCAAGCATTGAAATTCCAGAATGCCTTGCAAAGATGGTGGTTTGGTCACTAATTTGTGTCTGGTTCTTGCAAAGACCTTTAAGCCAAACTAATTTATTCTAATGATGATGCTTGTTAAAAATATCAAGTAAGCCTATCACAGTCACGTGCTTTTCCTTCATTTGTGATAGGAATATTAATGGGTTTTTTTTTTTTTTTTTCAGGCAGTAGCAGGTTTGTTGGCAGATGCTCGTTCTTTAGCAGACATTGCAAGAGAAGAGGCTTCCAACTTTAGATCTAACTTTGGATATAACATTCCACTAAAAGTAAGTTGGTAACAGTTGAGCCTCTGGAACAGCAAGAGAAGAGTCTTAATAAACTCCTCGTCTTACCCCCACAGCATCTTGCAGACAGAGTGGCCATGTATGTTCACGCGTACACGCTCTACAGTGCTGTTAGACCTTTCGGCTGCAGGTATGAAATTCAGTGAGATATTCAGTGATATCTGTACTACAGTTATCTGTTTTCCCAGCATCTTAGTAACCTTTTTATACCCTTAAGAAATGAACTTTCATCAAGAAGTACTTGAACTTTTTTTATTGTATCTATGTGACATGATGGATATTACCTAAACCTGTGGTAGTCATTGCATTTCACAGTGTATATAAATCAAACCTTTATGCTGTGCACCTTAAATTTAATGTAGTGATGCATGTCAATTATTTATTAATAAAACTTGGTGGAGGATTCTCTGAAATTAGATCTAGAAATTTTCAGGAAGTTGCAAACTGATTTTATTACAATTCTTTTTTAAATTTTATTTTTGGGTCTTCGTTGTTGTGCAGGCTTTTCTCTAGTTGGGGAGAGCAGGGGCTGCTCTCTAGTTGTGGTGTGTGGGCTTCTCACTGTGGTGGCTTCTCTTGTTGCCGAGCACAGGCTATAGGGCGCACGGCCGTCAATAGTTGTGGCTCCTGGGCTCTAGAGCACAGGTTCCATAGTTGTGGTGCATGTGCTCAGTTGCTCCGCAATATGTGAGATCTTCCCAGATAAGGGATCGAGTCTGTGTCTCCTGCACTGGTAGGCAGACTCTTCACCACTGAGCCACCAGGGAAGCCCCCTAAACTGATTTTAAATAGAGTTCATTTGCTGTTATTACGTAGTCAACTGTACTGACATCTCAGTTTTTTCATTAGTTTCCGTCTTACCTTCTGTAAGCAACAGGTAAAATGCTCTTAAATGGGAATTGGTGGTTATGACATTCTGCACATGAAGTAGTAATATAAGATGAGGCTGGTTTCTATTTATAATTTCCAAGAAATCAGTAATTCATATGATTGTTCAATACCCTAATTTTAATTTTGTTGTACATAAAAAATGCATTGAATCAATTTGGATTACTGCAGAAAATAATTGGAGGAATATTTGGGAATAGCCAAGAAAGAATGAAGGGTGGAACAAGGATTTGAGGTAGCTTCAGTATGTTCATAGCAAGAATTTTGTTCCCTTGGCTTTTTCATGTTTATGCCTTTAGCTCTTGGGCCCTCGTGTTGTGTCTGTCTGTCTATCAGTACTCCTTTCCCTGCAGTGCTATCCTCGCAGGAAAGGTTGATTAGCAAGTTTAATACTAAACCAAGGCACATGAATTTGGAACGTTTTCAAGTATATACCAGTTTTTATCCAAACTATATTGTCAAAGTGCTTACTGTCAGTTATATGGGTATTAGTCAATGTGTATTTTAGAAAGTAAATTGCATTTTTATCATTGTACTTTTAAATACTTTTCTGGTATTAAGAACCATGGTTTAAAATTATTACTTCTGTGCAGTTTCATGTTAGGGTCTTACAGCGTGAATGACGGTGCACAACTCTACATGATTGACCCATCAGGTGTTTCATATGTGAGTTAATTTTGAATCTTCTGAAATTCTATTTCCAGTTTAATGGTCTCTCAGTTAAATCATATATTCCGATTATATTATGTTTCTTTAATATTCATTTAATATTTTCTTATTTAATAACAAGAACCTATGGGTATGAGACAGAGTGAAGATTTGTGACTTTTATTTTTTGGACTGTGCCACATGGCATGAGGGATCTTAGTGGACTGACTAGGGATGGAACTTGTGCCCTATGTATTGGGAGTGTGCATTCTTAACCACTAGACCACCAGAGAAGTCCCAGATTTGTGGCTTTTAATATGCTACTGTAGAAACTGCATGGTTTAGTTGCTGAGTCATGTCCAACTCTTGTGACCCCAAGGACTGTAGCCTGCCAGGCTCCTCTGTCCCTGGGATTTTCCAGGCAGGAATACTGGAGTGGGTTGCCATGTAGTAACTGCATAGTCAATGTAAAATTTTGAATATGTGCTATTTTATTACCATAAATATTAGCAGTGTCTTTAAAATGAATATAATGCCCTCCCTTTTGAAGTTTTTTGGGTTTTTTGATGTTGTTTTGGGTTTTTGTTTTGGTTTTTTTCTGGTTGCACCACATGGCTTGTGGGATCTTAAGTTTCCTAAACAGGATTCAACCAGGGATCTAACGTAGGTCCATGACAGTGAAAGCCTGTGTCTTAACTGTTGAACTGCCAGGGAATTCCCCAGTACAAAGGATTTTAAGTGGGATTTCTTGGATCTTTTCTCTAATAATCTTTTCTTGAAGTGTCTTCTGAGATTTTAATGGTTTTTATACTCTTTAACAAAATTAAGGCTCTTTAGGTTTTGTCATTACATTAAATATTAGCAATGTCTTTAAAATGAATATAATGCCCTCCCTTTTGAAGTTTTTTGGGTTTTTTGATGTTGTTTTGGGTTTTTGTTTTGGTTTTTTTCTGGTTGCACCACATGGCTTGTGGGATCTTAAGTTTCCTAAACAGGATTCAACCAGGGATCTAACGTAGGTCCATGACAGTGAAAGCCTGTGTCTTAACTGTTGAACTGCCGGGAATTCCCCAGTACAAAGGATTTTAAGTGGGATTTCTTGGATCTTTTCTCTAATAATCTTTTCTTGAAGTGTCTTCTGAGATTTTAATGGTTTTTATACTCTTTAACAAAATTAAGGCTCTTTAGGTTTTGTCATTACATACAAGTATAGTTATACAAGTATGAATGGGCATACTTAATTAAAAAAAAAAATCTTTACAATATAAATTAGACAATTCCCTGGTGGTCCATGGGTTAGGACTCCGTGCTTTCACTGCCTGCTGGTTGGGAAACTGAAAGTTCCACAGGCCGCACTGGTGCTGCCAAAAAATGTGTATATATACATTAAGAAGGCTTAGCGTATTTAACTCTTAGGGATTATTTCTTTCTCTCAAATCATTCCAATTCATAAAGCTAATTGATTTTCTATTTCTAGCCTCAAATACACCTCTAGCTCATGATCTGTGTGTGTGTGTGTAAAATGATATAATTTGTTTTCCTTAGGATATTTCTTGAAAATAATCCAGGTTATTATATACTTAAGTTTGATAATTTAAACTTTTTGAGTCCCTTGTTATGCATTTTGGTAAATGTCTTTTTAGTGTATTTCTCCATATGTGCTTTTGAATGTCATTTAGCATCCTTTTATTAATCTTTAAATAGAAACAGTAGTCATTAATGACTTACGATAGTATAGTAATTTAATAATACTTTTTTTTTTTTTTTTTGGTGTATGTTCTTTTTAAATAGGGCTATTGGGGCTGTGCCATTGGCAAAGCCAGGCAGGCTGCAAAGACAGAAATTGAAAAGCTTCAGGTAATAATTTTTATTGTTTAAAATTCTGCTATACCATTATTTGCATGTGGTTAAGTTTCATCACCACAGACTAAAGCTTTTAGTCCCAAGTGTGGTTTGCCATTTTGAGTCAAGCTTTCTGAAGCTGCTAGATTGGTTGAGCAGGAAAGCTGGCAGCATATTATCTTTAGAGTTGTGTCATGAGTCCTTTTATGATTTTTATGGCTAATCTTAAAAAATTTCATATATTTTATAAAATCTTTGAGACCCATTTACTGAACCCTGTGCCCCTTAGGTTTAGAACTTTGGTCTTTTACTGTATCATTTATTTCATCTAGAAAACAGCTTTTGTCTGAAGTCTTACACATTAAAGTCTGCGCTCCTTTGCTTCTCTTTCCTTTGTTCCCAACGTCTATTAGTGTGGAAAAAGTTTCTTAAAAATTTTCTGGCTTTCCTTTTAGCTATAAATTGATCAGCTTGACATTCAAATAGTACCCACCAACTCTTCATTGCTTATCAGAAACTTCCTTAAAAGACAGGCATATAATTTAGCAGTATTTTGGTAAATTACAGTGACAAAAATTTCTTGTACATTTAATGCTGTACTGGAACCTTGTTCAACTAATTGACTTATTCAGCTTTTTTAAATGCTAAGCTTTTAGTGCTTGGAATGTAACACCAAGTTCTAGACCTGTAAAAGCCTAATTTATATTTGGTATTTTAGGATTGATAAAATTGACAAAAGGACCTTAGAGATCACTTAGCCCAAGTCCAACCCTTGTTTAAAACACACTGGCTAGAGTCATAAACTATTGCTTACAGATAATCCAAGACCTTATATAACTCTTAGACCAGTGGTCTTTTCTGTCATATATTCTTTTCTACTAGGGCGTATAGAATATTGAATGTAGTTCATTGTGCTATACAGTTGGACCTTGTTGTTTCTCCATTCTATATATATAATAGCTTACATCTGCTAACCCCAATGTCCTGCTCCATCCCTCCACTAGCCTCCTTTTCCCTTCTCCTTTGCAACCACAACTCGTCTAAATCGGTGAGGCTGGTTTTGTTTCATAATTAAGTTCATTTGTGTCATATTTTAGATTCCACATATAAGTGATATTATACGGTGTTTGTTTTTCTCTTTCTGACTTACTTGACTTTGTATGATAATCTCTAGTTGTGATGCTTTCTAAAGTTTTATTCGAACATAGCCAGATCCAGTCATTGGCTGCTCTTGCTCTAGTACAACAGTGGATTTTAGTAGTTGAATGGAGACCAAAAACCTTATCCCTATGAGGAAAGTCTAAAATATTTACTACTTGGCCCTTTAACAGAGTTTGCCAGCCTTTACTCTAGTCTGCTTTTCTACTTGTGTTCTGTTTACCAAGAATATAATTTTATAAAGTAAACTTAACCAACATATGTAAAAATGTATTTGACATTTAAGATGTATCACTTCAAGTTTAAGCTTACCTTTGTATGTTACAATTAATCTACTAAATATAGAACTTGTAAGGGCAAAAATATGAATATCAATATTTTCCTTTTCTTCACCCCCAATTTGCCATGAAAAAGTTTAATCAGAAATTCAATCAGAAGAAATACCATAGAACAAACATCTCTGTCTAGATTGAACAGTTGTTGCTTTCCAATATTTTTCCTACTTCTATGAGCTGAGGCATCAATATCTGTAAATATTTAAAAAATACAAAAAAAAAATTAATCCCAATTTAGAGATACAGTTGGAGAAGGCAGTGGCACCCCACTCCAGTACCCTTGACTGGAAAATCCCATGGACGGAGGAGCCTGGAAGGCTGCAGTCCATGGGGTCACCGAGGGTCGGACACGACTGAGCGACTTCACTTTCACTTTTCACTTTCTTGCATTGGAGAAGGAAATGGCAGCCCACTCCAGTGTTCTTGCCTGGAGAATCCCAGGGACAGGGGAGCCTGGTGGGCTGCTATCTATGGGGTCGCACAGAGTCAGACACAACTGAAGTGACTTAGCAGCAGAGATAAAGTAGTTAAACCACCTCAAGTTTGGATTGCTGTATGACTTCATTATTTTTTCACTATTTTCCGTCCTCCACATATTCAGAATATGAACACCAGGTTTGCACATTTTAAAACATTTTGTCAAATGTGTTCAGAAACACATATACTTAGAAAAATTTCTGCAGTGGTTACTTGCAGTACCTTTAGTATAATAGACTTTTCTGCCGGGCATCTAAAGGCTATTTTTCTGCCTTGATTTCGATATGTTCACTTTTGCAGTTCATTTATCTTCCTATAATCAAATCAGATAAATCTGTGTTCTAAGATTCCACTCAGATCTTGGTTCTTCAGAGCTTTCCCTGACATTTTGCAGTTGTGTCTTGAACAGTTTCATGAGGGATATTTATCCCGATTTATCTAGCATATAGAAGTATTTGTGGTGTGTTTGCTTTTTATTATCCTGAATTCACTATAAAGAAGAAAAACATTTCTTGGTAATCTTTTAAATGTCAGGGTCTGCCTGTGAATAAATTCATAAAGGAGTCTAGATTTTTATAACTTTACTATATTTCACAAAATTATTGGTGCCCAAGGCTTTTTTTGCATAATCATTAAAAAACATGAAACAATTAAAAACTTAAGTTCTGGTCTTTTTAAATTTCAGGTTATTTTCCTTGGTTTTATATTTAAGAATCTCAAGAGCATAGGTTACTGATAAAAGTTGCAAAAAGAATCTGAAAAGTTACACAAGTGGAAAGTGTTCTTCCTTTGGCTTGTAACATAATGAATATATATTTTATTTTCTGTAGATGAAAGAAATGACCTGCCGTGATGTTGTTAAAGAAGTTGCAAAAATGTAAGTTGAAATTTTCATTAGTATTGACAAATATTTCACTTGACCTTACCTTAAACATTAATCCTAAGAGGCTGTTTTGTTTGGAAATTAGTTATTGCATTAATTTTAGAAGGTGAATCCAACATTCTGAGAGGCTTCATTTTAAGTGACGGTGAATAGGATGGGAAAAAACAGCTTTTGATAAAATATACTCCTGTTCCGTTGACAGAATTCAAGGTTTGGAGGATATAGTGAACCTCTAGAGACTTCATTTGCTAGCTCCCGACTTCTTAAATCTCAGGAGTCCCAATAATATTAACCTTAGCCTACAACTTTAAGGTCTACAGCTGAAGTTCTTATAACAAGATGAATAGAGAAGTATTTCAGAACATCTAGAAATAGCTTAAGAAAGCCTGAAGTAGTTTATGTTACAGATACCTAGGTAGAAAGCTGTGTAACAGTAAGCAACAACAATGCCAGTATATCTCAGTGACCATGCTTGAAAATACATTATTTTTTTAGATCAAAGAATGCAGGCATTTAGTATTTCAAAATATCAGATAAAATGCTGGTTTTGTAGTCAGCTTTTCAGAGTTACAGAATAATAAACGTAATATTCCAGAGAATTCATAACACCTCTGTTCCACATTAGAACTACGTCATCATGGTTTTACATCTAATAATACGTGCAAAGGGAAAAAAAAGTCCAGGAGGGTCTATCAATATGATGAAAAACCTATTATTTGAATGATATTCTTTGTCTTGATAGTTTAACAAAATATTAAACTCTCAAATGTTTTATAATTTTATACTAATCTATCACTCCTGCTAATGACGCCCTCCTTCCCCCACTGCCTTTTTACCATGAGACCCTTGCCCTTTCTGGTGAAGGGGAATCCATTCCATTCTGTGATTGTCATTTATTAATAATGACAACTTAGAGGACACTGGCAACTAACATATAATAGAATTAATAAAAAGTAAATAATCATTGAATTGTACAGCAGTTTTTTTCCTTCATCGAGAAGTCGTCTGGTTATCAGTTCTTACCACAGCTTTTATTTTTATATTTTTCTGTGTAGGAAAGCCATCCTTTCATCATTTAATAAAATGGAGCACTATGCATCTTTTAGTTCTGTAAAGTTTAAGATGCTTTATGTTACAGCTGTTATAGCAAGGCTTTAGGAATACCCTCCAAATTACTTTTGCTACTTTGTTGTGGGAGATGGTAAAGTATAAAATTAAAAAAAAAAAGCTTTGCTGATACATTTTACTTTTTATAAATAATTTTATTTTTGGCTGTGCTGGGTCTTCGTTGCTGCTCAGGCTTTTCTCTCATTGTGCACAGGCTCCTCATTGTGGCCTGGTAGCTTCAGTAGTTGAAACTCCCAGGCTCTTAAGAGCACAGGTTCAGTAGTTGGGGCCCATAGTCTAGTTGCTTTGCAGCATGTGGGATCTTCTGGGATCAGGGATCAGACCCATCTGCTGCATTGGCAGGCAGATCTTTACCACTGAGTCACGAGGGAAGCCTTGTTTTTACTTCTACTTTTAATATATTGTGTGACACTGCTTCCTTGTTTGCTGCAGTTTGTCTTGTACTGTTTAAAGGCCAGGTTTAGGGACATCCAGAATAGTAAAGGGGTTTAAAAATATTCCTTCCAAGAAAGTGCAGAGTGAATACTAATTGTAAACTAATAAATTAGTTTTTGTTTAAAAATCAGTTAATGAATGGAAAATACCAAATATCCTGGAAAGGCACAGGTAATAGCTTTCTCCCATTTGCATGTTCCTTTGAGACATCTTAGTTCTGTCTCTGAAAGAATGTATCAAAGTAAACAGCATGGGTTGTATAAAGGTATAAGGTATAGTGAATCCTTCAGTGTTTTAATTTTTTATCAGTCCTAGTTAATTTTCATAATATAGATTATACTGTGTATAATTTTATAAATCCTTATATTAGGAATGAATGTTGATTTGCTGAGTGGGTGCATGAACTATGTTTGTAGATGATCAAATGTTAATTTCTTCTTTCTGTTCTAGAATTTACATAGTACACGATGAAGTTAAGGATAAAGCTTTTGAACTAGAGCTCAGCTGGGTTGGTGAAAGTAAGTGATTACTCTGTACTTATTTGCTCTCAGAGTCATCTGTACCAAGCCTAATTTACTATAGGTGCCATTTTTTTTCAGTCTTAAAAAAAAAATTAGTAAAGGCCTGTACCCATAGAAAAGTACACAAATAACAGCATGGATACATTAGTGTAAACACTAATTTGGTCAACAGTAGACCAGCCTGCCCAATTACCCTTCAGTTTGCAGTTCAGTAACTGTGTCATGTCCGACTCTTTGCGACCCCATGAACCGCAGCACCCCAGGCCTCCCTTTCCATCACCAACTCCTGGAGTCTACCCAAACGCATGTCCATTGTGTCAGTGATGCCATCCAACCATCTCATCCTCTGTCATCCCCTTCTTTTCCTGTCCTTAATCTTTCCCAACATTAGGGTCTTTTCAAATGAGTCAGCTCTTGCATCAGGTGGCCAAAGTATTGGAGTTTTAGCCTCAACATCAGTTCTTCGAACGAACACCCAGGACTGGTCTCCTTTAGGATGGACTGGTTGGATCTCCTTGCAGTTCTCTCAAGAGTCTTCTCCAATGCCACAGTTCAGAAGCATCAGTTCTTTTGGTGCTCAGCTTTCTTTATAGTCCAACTCTCACATCCATACATGAATGCTGGAAAAACCATGGCCTTCACTAGATGGACCTTTGTTGACAAAGTAATGTCTCTGCTTTTAAATATGCTGTCTAGGTTGGTCATGACTTTCCTTCCAAGGAGAAAGCATCTTTTAATTTCGTGGCTGCAGTCACCATTTGCAGTGATTTTGGAGCCCAGAAAAATAAAGTCAGTCACTGTTTCCCCATCTATTTGCCATGAAGTGATGGAACCAGTTGCCATGATCTTCGTTTTCTGAATGTTGAGCTTTAAGCCAACTTTTTCACTCTCCTCTTTCACTTTTTATCAAGAGGCTCTTTAGTTCTTCCTCCCTTTCAGCCATAAGGGTGGTGTCATCTGCATATGAGGCTATTGATATTTCTCCTGGCAATCTTGATTACAGCTTGTGCTGCTTCTAGCCCAGAGTTTCTCATGATGTACTGTGCATATAAGTTAAATAAGCAGGGTGACAATATACAGCTTTGATGTACTCTTTTCCCAATTTGGAACCAGTCTTTTGTTCCATGTCCAGTTCTAACTTGCTTCCTGACCTGCATACAGGTTTCTTAAGAGGCAGGTCAGGTGGTCTGGTATTCCCATCTCTTTCAGAATTTTCCAGTTTATTGTCATCCACACAGTCAAAGCCTTTGGCATAGTCAATAAAGCAGAAATAGATGTTTTTCTGGAACTCTCTTTTTTGATGATCCAGCAGATGTTGACCATTTGATTTCTGGTTCCTCTGCCTTTTCTAAAACCAGCTATCTGGAAGTTCACAGTTCATGTATTGCTGAAGCCTGGCTTGGAGAATTTTGAGCATTACTTTACTAGCGTGTGAGTGAGTGCAATTGTGCGATAGTCTGAGCATTCTTTGGCATTGCCTTTCTTTGGGATTGGAATGAAAACTGACCTTTTCCAGTGCTGTGGCCACTGCTGAGTTTTCCAAATTTGCTGACATATTGAATGCAGCACTTTCACAGCATCATATTTTAGGATTTGAAATAACTCAACCCTTAGGCCTCCATTAAGTCAACCCCTTACCTTCTCCAAAAGTAACCACTGTCTTGAATTCCAGGAGACAACTGGACTCTTTGCAGTGTTTACTGAAATGAATAATGCAGCTGTGGATGTCCTTTACTTCTGCTGCACATGCATATGTAGGACCATTTTAGAAACTTATGTTAAGAGTGGAATTGTTGGATCATGAAATAAGCTTTCATTCAATTGCAATATTGGCCACAATGTGTTCTGACTGCTGGGTGCTTTTCTAATACAAACAAAGTTAGAATAAATTTAGGAGGTACTGATGGAAAAGTTCTGCTTAATAAGAGACTATATGAAGTTGTGAGTAGTGTACTTTGAAACATCCATTGCATACATTATTATTTTAAGTTAACCTTTTTTTTCTTTCTAGGAAGGCAACCATAGGGCGTCAGGGACAGAATTTAAAATCTAATCATGCTGTGAATAAATTGTTGTTCAGTCACTAACTCATGAATCTTTGCAACCCCATGGATTGCAGTATACTAGGCTCCTCTGTTCTCCACTAAGTCCTAAAATTTGCTCAGATTCATGTCCATTGAGTTAGTGATGGCTGTGTAACCATTTCATCCTTTGCTGCCCCCTTTTCATTTTGCCTTCAACCTTCCCTAGCATTAGGTCTTTTCCATGTCGTTGGCTCTTCTTCACATCAGGTGGCTGGAGTATTGGAGCTTTGGCTTTAGCCATCAGTCCTTCCAATGAATATTCAGGGTTGATTTCCTTGCAGTCCAAAGGACTTTCAAGAGTCTTCTCCAGCACAATTCAAAAACATCATCAGTTCTTTGGCACTCAGCCTTCTTTTTGGTCCACCTGTCACATCGGCACGACTACTGGGAAAACCATAGCTTTGACTGTGTTTGTGAATATATATATGTGAATGAATGCTCAGGATTTATAGCACCAGGATAAATCATAGCATAATTTATTTATTTTAAGTGCTTATGTAGGGGAAGAACAAAGGAGGTCAAAGAACCTGGTATTACCTATGGATTGGCTAGACTGTTTAGTCTTTTCAAATCACAGTGACAGTTCTCATTGTTAATTCATTTAAATATATGGCTTAATTTACAGTAACTGATGGAAGACATGAAATAGTTCCTAAAGATATAAGGGAAGAGGCAGAGAAATATGCCAAGGTAAGCCATAGCATGAAAGCAGCTCAAGGTAAAAGCATCATGGAAATATGTTGAATTCTATTAAATAATACTTAAGAGTTGAGCTGAATTAAAAGAAACTTTCTAGGTTATCCTCAATGGGGATAAAGTTGCCCTGGTTCCAAAAAAAATTTTTTGTGCATGTGAAAATGGCAAGGTTTTTTGAGAACATTTAATGCTTTCATACTGTGTGTATCCTATCAAGAATATCATCATTGATATAGCAGGATGTACTTAAGACATTCAAGTAAAGTGTAACATTCTAAACCAGTGTTCTATTTTACTTATAAAGAATTTTGAATGACAAGCACTTGTCAAGATTCAGGTTGTTATAGCAGTGCTAAAAATTGATTTTAAACACTGTTTTTCTCTTACCAGGAATCTTTGAAGGAAGAAGATGAATCAGATGATGATAACATGTAACATTTACTTGTATATTAAATTTCTAATACAGTCCCAGTAACTATTTAGCCCTTTGGATTATTACATACCATTTTTCATTAAATTTTTGTCTTATAACGATTCAAGTTTGGTTAATATTTGCCTGACAAAACTGGTGGGGGTTTGAGCACCTGTTTATTCAGCATTAAGATGTAGCTTTATGCCTGTTGTAAAATTCCTTAGTTAAAATTCTGTAGACAGAGGCTTTGGAATCAGATTAATTTTAAACCCCATCGCTCATCTGTATCGTATCCTGCTGGACTGTCGTGTTTTGCATCTACCAGCTTCATAGGTACTTGATGCCACTGCTCAGCTTTGTGTTTAGTGAAGTAATTGTTGGTTAACAGCCACTGTTAGCCTTTAGAATTTTATTTTTATTTTGAGGAGTGGATTTAAGGATTCACAAAGTCCTTATTGTGTCACTTAAAAAATTTCTTGATCCTTAAGTTTGCATTTAAAAAGCCTTATTTTATGCTTAAAAAATATATTAGAATGCATATGTAAGTGCTCTGTAAACAAAAATCTGTTATTGAGTGGTATAATCAGCTTTGTGGCCTTCAAGGAACAGTAGCACCCACAGGAGGAACAGTCTGAACTCAGGCCAAGTATGCTGGGTGTACACACACCCTGCACTGGCCTCACGCCAGTGTCACTCCACTCAACTGTCACACTTCCCTGAGGCCAGAGTTTGGCAGTAGGGTGTTGCTGGACTTTGAGCATTTGTATAGTTCAAATAGCAAATCATGCGAGAACAGTTAACTACTATACAAACAACTAAAAACCAATTCTCATTATCATGGCTGCTTTTATCTCAATTATCTGCTCCATTTTACAACTCATGTATTAAACTGAGAATGACCCCAGTGGCCTTGAAGAAACACCTAAAGAACATTAAATTGGGTAATAAGCTTAAAAGCCTAAGCCAGTGTCTGACCATTCTATACTTCCTACTTCCAAGTATGAATGGCACATGAATCTTCTATTTTCTTCATACTGTGAGTACATCTGCTTTTAAATTCACACTGGAATAGCCGTTGAGTGCAGTTCAGTCTCTCAGTTGTGTCCAACTCTTTACAACCCCATGGATCACAGCATGCCAGGCCTCCCTTGTCCATCACTAGCTCCCAGAGTTCACTTAGTGGTTCTAATGAAATTTAAATTTGAGCAGTTAAGCCACCTCAAAACATAATCAGATAAATCTAAAACCAAGCAGATATATCTAGCTACATATACTATACAGAGGATTCATAAATAATCTAGGTAAAACTGCATGGGCACTTTGTAACTGAGGTATAACCAGTCTTGGGGAGAGAAAAAAATGGCAGGTACATTTTGCTTTCACAAGGTTACAAATTTATTTTCAGGAATCTCGATACTAGTATCAGAAAAAAAAAAAAAAGTTTTAAGGAATACAGTTTTGGTTTACAGATTACAAATCCAGGACCAGAAAGGTCCTTCAATTTTTAAGTTAAAAAAAAAAAAAAAAGACACATTTTTTTCCTTTTCACCAAGAACTTTATTGAAGAATGTAGTCACTGTTTTATTCCACTATCTTCTGACATTTTTTAGGAACTTTTTAATTCCAACTTACCAAAACTTTTTATCTTTTTGAGCAAAGAACTGTTCAGGTGCCTTTTACAGTCTTCCAGGGAATTGAAATTTTTTCCATTAAGATAATTTTTTAAAGACCAAACTAAATGTAAATCTGAAGGCTTACTGTCTGGAGAATATGGAAAACAAATCAACTTACCAGCCAAACTAAGACAGTTTTTGCCTGGTCATCAAACGTTCAGTCTTGTGTTATCCTAATGGAAGACTATGCTTTTTCTATTGATTAATTACAGACACTTTTCATCAAGTTTTAGCTAGTTTAAGTGGGAGCATCGTCCAGTGAGAAATCTCCAATATGAAACTTCACAAACCGCTTGCAAGATGTTCGATCAGTCACAGCACCATCTCCATACACTGCATAAATCTTTGTTTCAGTAGCATTTTTACCTTTCTTGAAATAAAAAGGCACAATATGCTGAAAATGTTTTTCTTCCTCCATCTTCAATATTAAAATAGCTACGCAAAAATTCACCCATTTTTATAACATTTTTAAAAGTGCATGCTGATATGCCAGCGGTCATGATACAATTTAACAAAACTGTTTCAAATAAAAATTACCACTAGAGCAATCTTAGGGGAAAAAATCATTTAGACTGAAAAAGCACTTATCTGATAAGACTATCCATTCACTTTCATTTCTATCATTCACAAGGGAATCTGAAAAATAAGAAACATTAAGCTGTAAATCATCAATATATTTAACTGATTGAAACATTAGAATACCCAAAATTTGAAGAGCAAATTTAGATTACAAATTCTCATTAATACATTTATCAAAATGCTGTTAAGTCAGAAGAAATCCACAAACAAAAAAAATGAAGTCTTAATGTAAAAGCTCAAATGTTGTTCCTCACCTTTCGAAATGAAACTCATACTGAACCTTTTTTTACTTTCCTACACTGTATGACACCATATTGTATTTATCATGCCTAGGTTATTTATTAACTGGTTTTTCCTAAGGATTCCCCATCAAGTGCAAAAGCAATCCTTGTGAAATGATTGACAGATTTCTCCCTCTCAAAGCCTTTTACATGTTTTCCACTCAATTGTTTTCAAATTATTTTTTAAAAGGAATTCTAAAACATGAAACAAGAGTACAGCTACTCTTAATTGCAACCAAGTAAAAGCTTTTGTTCCATCACTGACCATGTGTATGTATTTATTACAGTGTTTACTATAATACTATAATAAATGTGTTCCGCCCCACCTGGCCTCCCATGGGAGTTGTTCAAGAAATCATCTTTCTATCTGTACTGGTGAGCACATGGTAGGCATTCAAATACTAAGGGTATGTATTTTTAAAAATGAAATGATTCATACTAGTTAACTACAGGGTAAGATAGACTTAAAAATACTAGTTCACAACTGTACTGATCAGAGGCTTCTAAATTAAGACAAGCATGGTTTATGATCTGAGCAGATCTGGAAAACCTAAACTCAGGAAATCCATAAACTCTGGAGGAATCATACCTGCATGGTAATGGGATTTTTCTTGCCATAAAACTAGGGCTTCCTCTCTGCCACCACTATAACCATGATTTCAGAATAAGAAAACCAGTATCATAGTGAAAACCAGGATAGTTGTTTATAACCTAATGTAGGTTTCATAGCTTTGCCACTTCAGTTTGGGCAAGTTACTTATTCCCTCATCTATAAAATAATTATACCCACTTACAACAACATCGAAAACAGGGATACTAAGGTATAAGTTTAAATTTGTACAGGATTTTGTGTTGGAGATTAAAAATGCTGGTGCGAAAATGAACTAAATAAAGTTATGGGAAGACTCAGTATTGTTGTCAGTTCTAAAATGATTTATAGATTTAATGTAAAACCCAATCAAATTTGCAAGTAGTTTATTTGGGGAGTGTATGTGTGGGGTGTGTGTAAAGAAATCAACAAGCTATTGCTAACATTTACTTGGGAAAAGAAATTAGACATAGCCAAAACATTTTCTAAAAAGAAAAAGTTACAAGGCCTATGCCATTTGATTTCAAGACTTAACTATAAATTTGATGTAATATTAATGGAAAGAAAAGTCTAAAAATAGACTCATTAAATAAAT
The DNA here is from genome assembly GCA_006408695.1 of Aepyceros melampus. Taxonomy (NCBI): domain Eukaryota; kingdom Metazoa; phylum Chordata; class Mammalia; order Artiodactyla; family Bovidae; genus Aepyceros; species Aepyceros melampus. The sequence continues at coordinate 165,645 of SJXQ01002445.1, read as the reverse complement.
GGTTGTGACAGAAGTGAAAAGACTCATCAGTGGAGAAAGACAGTGCTTTTCCACAAATGGTGCTGGAGCAACAGGGACATCTGTATACAAAGAGAAACTAACACCAAAGCCAAACCATACCTTGTACCATTACAGAAATTAACTCAAAGTGATGGTAAGTCAAAATGTACCTCAAAGTCTAAAACTTCTGGATGAAAAAAAGATCTTTGTGACCCTGGTTTAAAGAAGAGTTCTCAGATACTATAATACACCAAAAGCATGATACATAAATGAAAAAAACTGACCAACTGAATTTGACCGAAATTAAAAGCTTCTGCTCTCCTTTAAGAGGATGAAAAGGAAAAGACTCTAGAGAAAATATATCACATCTGACAAAGGACACCAGACCAGATTCTATAAAAACTCTGAAAATTGAACAACCCAATTTTAAAAAATGGGAAAAAGACTCAACTTTGTATTACAAATAAAACTAATGTTCCTTCTTTAACCATCCTAACACTGCAAGAGGTAATCACCGTATTATACATACACACACACAGAAACACACTTTTCCAGTCAACAAATAACAATTCTTAAAGTAAATGCTAGTGTAATTATAAAGACTGTTACAGAGCAAGGGTCCTAATATATCTTGAGTTTGTGTTTGATGTGTATGATTGGAATTTGACTTTTTACTATGTGGAACCATGAAGTGGAATTTTAGGAAAAATCATTTAAATAAGGAGTTCAACTATACAATCAATATGGAATTTATTAAAAACAATTTTTTTGGAAAAGTCAATAGGCTTCAAGGCTAATGTAATATGGGAAAATCTGACATAGAAAAACAATAACCCACCTTTAGTACACTGGGTTTAAGAGTGAGCAGCAATCAAGTAATAACACAAGTAAAGATTCAATGCAAATATTTATATGTCTACAATATATCATACTGCCAGGAAAAACTAAAAATAAAACAACTAAGTATTATGCAATTCTTACCTCTCTGGGAAAAAGACCTTTAAAATTCACTAGCAAGATATATTAGAAATACATGTGCATGTGTTATTACGTACACATAGCCAGTATGTATATACTGATCTCCAAACATGTATGCTTTGGGAAGGGGAAGTGATAAATCCTGACAAATAAGGAAAGGAACCTTGAACCGTTTCCCTGGATATCTGGTGGATAAATTCTTCAACCATTGAATTCAGGAGAAAAACTATGGATGTTGACAATTAATAGGAAAAAACCTGAGATGTAAATAATTGAAACAAAGTAAAAAGAATATTTCATATAAGAATATGAAGAAGAGATGACAAATGGGCATGCATGCAGCAGATTACTGTTTCTCCATCTGGTTAAAAGACCACCTGCATAATAATTCTCCAAACAAGTGAATTCATGAGATCTGAATTGAGTCCCATGAATCTATTTTGAACAAGTAACTGATGTAATGCTACTGAATACACTAAAATGTGAGAATCACTGATTTCAATACAGCTTAAAAAAGAATATGGCAACAAATGGTTATTAAAGAGTCTTAAGACATTTGATTTCTGATGTATAGCAAAATGGAAGATGAAGCTGTAGGGCATGATGGGTACTTGGGAAAACTTTTTTCCACTGGATTTTAAAGTGACATGTTTTTTTCAGCTCTAATGAGGTGGATGACGCTGGAGCCGATTATACAGAGTGAAGTAAGCCAGAAAGAAAAACACCAATACAGTATACTTACACATATATATGGAATTTAGAATGATGGTAATGATAAACCTGTACACAAGACAGCAAAAGAGACACAGATGTATAGAACGGCCTTTTGGACTCTGTGGGAGAGGGAGAGGGTGGAATGAATTGGCAGAGTGGCAGTGTGACATGTATGATATCATAGGTGAAACGAATCGCCAGTCTAGGTTTGATGCAGGATGCAGGATGCTTGGGACTGATGCACGGGGATAATCCAGAGAGAAGGTGTG